>OZ020254.1:12307738-12907738 GCA_963971285.1 Astropecten irregularis | reverse complement strand
CAGACACAAGTACATGTAGGGGTCATTTCTGTCAGATTTGGAAACTTTGAATTTTGGGTGAAAATTGATCAAAACAGCAAGGGGGTACCCCTTGCCATTTTTGCCATTTTCAGGGGGAAAATAAAAATGATAAAATATGAATGAAAACGATCAAACTTGATGTTTTCTCGTTGGAAATTTGTTCTTTGTACTGTCAGACACAAGTAGGGGTGATTTCTGTAAGATTTAGAAAATTTGCTATTTTTGTCATTTTGGGGTAAAAAATTTAAATGATAAAATATTAACAAAAACGATCAAACATGATGTTTCCTTGCTTGAAATGTGTTCTCTGTACACTCAGACACAAGTAGGGGTGATTTCTGTAAGATATAGAAAATTTGCTATTTTTGTCATTTTTGGGTAAAAATTTTAAATGATAAAATATGAAAGAAAACGACCAAACATGATGTTCCCTTGCTTGAAATGTCTTCTCTGTACGCTCAGAGTATTGATTGATCAGTTGATGGTAGCTATACGTATGAAGCCCTGTGTGTGATTGATCAGTTGATGGTCACTATCTGTATGAAGCCCTGTGTGTGATTGATCAGTAGATAGTAGCTGTACGTATGAAGCCTGTGTGTGATTGATCAGTTGATGGTCACTATACGTATAAAGCCTGTGTGTGATTCATCAGTTGATGGTCACTATACGTATAAAGCCTGTGTGTGATTGATCAGTTGATGGTCACTATCTGTATGAAGCCCTGTGTGTGATTGATCAGTAGATAGTAGCTGTACGTATGAAGCCTGTGTGTGATTGATCAGTTGATGGTCACTATACGTATAAAGCCTGTGTGTGATTGATCAGTTGATGGTCACTATCTGTATGAAGCCCTGTGTGTGATTGATCAGTAGATAGTAGCTGTACGTATGAAGCCCTGTGTGTGATTGATGGTAGCTGTACGTATGAAGCCCTGTGTGTGATTGATCAGTAGATGGTCACTATACGTATGAAGCCCTGTGTGTGATTGATCAGTAGATGGTCACTATACGTATGAAGCCCTGTGTGTGATTGATCAGTAGATAGTAGCTGTACGTATGAAGCCCTGTGTGTGATTGATCAGTTGATGGTAGCTGTACGTATGAAGCCCTGTGTGTGATTGATCAGTTGATGGTAGCTATATGTATGAAGCCCTGTGTGTGATTGATCAGTAAGTGGTCACTATACGTATGAAGCCCTGTGTGTGATTGATCAGTTGATGGTCACTATATGTATAAAGCTTGTGTGTGATTGATCAGTAGATGGTAGCTATACGTATGAAGTCCTGTGTGTGATTGATCAGTTGATGGTAGCTATACGTATGAAGCTTGTGTGTGATTGATCAGTTGATGGTCACTATACGTATGAAGCTTGTGTGTGATTGATCAGTAGATGGTCACTATACGTATGAAGCCCTGTGTGTGATTGATCAGTAGATGGTAGCTGTACGTATGAAGCCCTGTGTGTGATTGATCAGTTGATGGTAGCTATACGTATGAAGTCCTGTGTGTGATTGATCAGTAGATGGTAGCTATACGTATGAAGTCCTGTGTTTGATTGATCAGTTGATGGTCACTATACGTATGAAGCTTGTGTGTGATTGATCAGTTGATGGTAGCTATACGTATGAAGTCCTGTGTGTGATTGATCAGTAGATGGTCACTATACGTATGAAGCCCTGTGTGTGATTGATCAGTAGATGGTAGCTGTACGTATGAAGCCCTGTGTGTGATTGATCAGTTGATGGTAGCTATACGTATGAAGCCTGTGTGTGATTGATCAGTAGATGGTCACTATACGTATGAAGCCCTGTGTGTGATTGATCAGTTGATGGTCACTATACGTATGAAGCTTGTGTGTGATTCATCAGTTGATGGTCACTATACGTATGAAGCCTGTGTGTGATTGATCAGTAGATAGTAGTTGTACGTATGAAGCCCTGTGTGTGATTGATCAGTTGATGGTCACTATCTGTATGAAGCCCTGTGTGTGATTGATCAGTAGATAGTAGTTGTACGTATGAAGCCCTGTGTGTGATTGATGGTAGCTGTACGTATGAAGCCCTGTGTGTGATTGATCAGTAGATGGTCACTATACGTATGAAGCCCTGTGTGTGATTGATCAGTAGATAGTAGCTGTACGTATGAAGCCCTGTGTGTGATTGATCAGTTGATGGTATACGTATGAAGCACTGTGTGTGATTGATCAGTAGATGGTAGCTGTACGTATGAAGCCCTGTGTGTGATTGATCAGTTGATGGTAGCTGTACGTATGAAGCCCTGTGTGTGATTTATGGTAGCTGTACGTTTTTAGCCTGTGTGATTGATCAGTAGATGGTATAGCTGTACGTATGAAGCCCTGTGTGTGATTGATGGTAGCTGTACGTATGAAGCCCTGTGTGTGATTGATGGTAGCTGTACGTATGAAGCCCTGTGTGATTGATCAGTAGATGGTAGCTGTACGTATGAAGCCCTGTGTGTGATTGATCAGTTGATGGTAGCTGTATGTATGAAGCCCTGTGTGTGATTGATGGTAGCTGTACGTATGAAGCCCTGTGTGTGATTGATCAGTAGATAGTAGCTGTACGTATGAAGCCCTGTGTATGATTGATCAGTTGATGGTAGCTGTACGTATGAAGCCCTGTGTGTGATTGATCAGTTGATGGTAGCTATACGTATGAAGCCCTGTGTGTGATTGATCAGTAGATGGTAGCTGTACGTATGAAGCCCTGTGTGTGATTGATCAGTAGATGGTAGCTGTACGTATGAAGCCCTGTGTGTGATTGATCAGTTGATGGTAGCTGTACGTATGAAGCCCTGTGTGTGATTGATCAGTTGATGGTAGCTGTACGTATGAAGCCCTGTGTGTGATTGATCAGTTGATGGTAGCTATATGTATGAAGCCCTGTGTGTGATTGATCAGTAAGTGGTCACTATACGTATGAAGCCCTGTGTGTGATTGATCAGTTGATGGTCACTATACGTATAAAGCTTGTGTGTGATTGATCAGTTGATGGTCACTATACGTATGAAGTCCTGTGTGTGATTGATCAGTTGATGGTAGCTATACGTATGAAGTCCTGTGTGTGATTGATCAGTTGATGGTAGCTATACGTATGAAGTCCTGTGTGTGATTGATCAGTAGATGGTAGCTATACGTATGAAGTCCTGTGTTTGATTGATCAGTTGATGGTCACTATACGTATGAAGCTTGTGTGTGATTGATCAGTTGATGGTAGCTATACGTATGAAGTCCTGTGTGTGATTGATCAGTAGATGGTCACTATACGTATGAAGCCCTGTGTGTGATTGATCAGTAGATGGTAGCTGTACGTATGAAGCCCTGTGTGTGATTGATCAGTTGATGGTAGCTATACGTATGAAGCCTGTGTGTGATTGATCAGTAGATGGTCACTATACGTATGAAGCCCTGTGTGTGATTGATCAGTTGATGGTAGCTATACGTATGAAGCCCTGTGTGTGATTGATCAGTTGATGGTCACTATACGTATGAAGCCTGTGTGTGATTGATCAGTTGATGGTCACTATACGTATGAAGCTTGTGTGTGATTGATCAGTTGATGGTCACTATCTGTATGAAGCCCTGTGTGTGATTGATCAGTAGATAGTAGTTGTACGTATGAAGCCCTGTGTGTGATTGATGGTAGCTGTACGTATGAAGCCCTGTGTGTGATTGATCAGTAGATGGTCACTAAACGTATGAAGCCCTGTGTGTGATTGATCAGTAGATAGTAGCTGTACGTATGAAGCCCTGTGTGTGATTGATCAGTTGATGGTATACGTATGAAGCACTGTGTGTGATTGATCAGTAGATGGTAGCTGTACGTATAAAGCCCTGTGTGTGATTGATCAGTTGATGGTAGCTGTACGTATGAAGCCCTGTGTGTGATTTATGGTAGCTGTACGTTTTTAGCCTGTGTGTGATTGATCAGTAGATGGTCACTAAACGTATGAAGCCCTGTGTGTGATTGATCAGTAGATAGTAGCTGTACGTATGAAGCCCTGTGTGTGATTGATCAGTTGATGGTATACGTATGAAGCACTGTGTGTGATTGATCAGTAGATGGTAGCTGTACGTATAAAGCCCTGTGTGTGATTGATCAGTTGATGGTAGCTGTACGTATGAAGCCCTGTGTGTGATTTATGGTAGCTGTACGTTTTTAGCCTGTGTGTGATTGATCAGTAGATGGTATAGCTGTACGTATGAAGCCCTGTGTGTGATTGATGGTAGCTGTACGTATGAAGCCCTGTGTGTGATTGATGGTAGCTGTACGTATGAAGCCCTGTGTGATTGATCAGTAGATGGTAGCTGTACGTATGAAGCCCTGTGTGTGATTGATCAGTTGATGGTAGCTGTACGTATGAAGCCCTGTGTGTGATTGATGGTAGCTGTACGTATGAAGCCCTGTGTGTGATTGATCAGTAGATAGTAGCTGTACGTATGAAGCCCTGTGTATGATTGATCAGTTGATGGTAGCTGTACGTATGAAGCCCTGTGTGTGATTGATCAGTTGATGGTAGCTATACGTATGAAGCCCTGTGTGTGATTGATCAGTAGATGGTAGCTGTACGTATGAAGCCCTGTGTGTGATTGATCAGTAGATGGTAGCTGTACGTATGAAGCCCTGTGTGTGATTGATCAGTTGATGGTAGCTGTACGTATGAAGCCCTGTGTGTGATTGATCAGTTGATGGTAGCTGTACGTATGAAGCCCTGTGTGTGATTGATCAGTTGATGGTAGCTGTACGTATGAAGCCCTGTGTGTGATTGATCAGTTGATGGTAGCTATATGTATGAAGCCCTGTGTGTGATTGATCAGTAAGTGGTCACTATACGTATGAAGCCCTGTGTGTGATTGATCAGTTGATGGTCACTATACGTATAAAGCTTGTGTGTGATTGATCAGTAGATGGTAGCTATACGTATGAAGTCCTGTGTGTGATTGATCAGTTGATGGTAGCTATACGTATGAAGCTTGTGTGTGATTGATCAGTTGATGGTCACTATACGTATGAAGCTTGTGTGTGATTGATCAGTAGATGGTCACTATACGTATGAAGCCCTGTGTGTGATTGATCAGTAGATGGTAGCTGTACGTATGAAGCCCTGTGTGTGATTGATCAGTTGATGGTAGCTATACGTATGAAGTCCTGTGTGTGATTGATCAGTAGATGGTAGCTATACGTATGAAGTCCTGTGTTTGATTGATCAGTTGATGGTCACTATACGTATGAAGCTTGTGTGTGATTGATCAGTTGATGGTAGCTATACGTATGAAGTCCTGTGTGTGATTGATCAGTAGATGGTCACTATACGTATGAAGCCCTGTGTGTGATTGATCAGTAGATGGTAGCTGTACGTATGAAGCCCTGTGTGTGATTGATCAGTTGATGGTAGCTATACGTATGAAGCCTGTGTGTGATTGATCAGTAGATGGTCACTATACGTATGAAGCCCTGTGTGTGATTGATCAGTTGATGGTAGCTATATGTATGAAGCCCTGTGTGTGATTGATCAGTAAGTGGTCACTATACGTATGAAGCCCTGTGTGTGATTGATCAGTTGATGGTCACTATACGTATAAAGCCTGTGTGTGATTGATCAGTTGATGGTAGCTATACGTATGAAGTCCTGTGTGTGATTGATCAGTTGATGGTAGCTATACGTATGAAGTCCTGTGTGTGATTGATCAGTAGATGGTAGCTATACGTATGAAGTCCTGTGTTTGATTGATCAGTTGATGGTCACTATACGTATGAAGCTTGTGTGTGATTGATCAGTTGATGGTAGCTATACGTATGAAGTCCTGTGTGTGATTGATCAGTAGATGGTCACTATACGTATGAAGCCCTGTGTGTGATTGATCAGTAGATGGTAGCTGTACGTATGAAGCCCTGTGTGTGATTGATCAGTTGATGGTAGCTATACGTATGAAGCCTGTGTGTGATTGATCAGTAGATGGTCACTATACGTATGAAGCCCTGTGTGTGATTGATCAGTTGATGGTAGCTATACGTATGAAGCCCTGTGTGTGATTGATCAGTTGATGGTCACTATACGTATGAAGCCTGTGTGTGATTGATCAGTTGATGGTCACTATACGTATGAAGCTTGTGTGTGATTGATCAGTTGATGGTCACTATCTGTATGAAGCCCTGTGTGTGATTGATCAGTAGATAGTAGTTGTACGTATGAAGCCCTGTGTGTGATTGATGGTAGCTGTACGTATGAAGCCCTGTGTGTGATTGATCAGTAGATGGTCACTAAACGTATGAAGCCCTGTGTGTGATTGATCAGTAGATAGTAGCTGTACGTATGAAGCCCTGTGTGTGATTGATCAGTTGATGGTATACGTATGAAGCACTGTGTGTGATTGATCAGTAGATGGTAGCTGTACGTATAAAGCCCTGTGTGTGATTGATCAGTTGATGGTAGCTGTACGTATGAAGCCCTGTGTGTGATTTATGGTAGCTGTACGTTTTTAGCCTGTGTGTGATTGATCAGTAGATGGTATAGCTGTACGTATGAAGCCCTGTGTGTGATTGATGGTAGCTGTACGTATGAAGCCCTGTGTGTGATTGATGGTAGCTGTACGTATGAAGCCCTGTGTGATTGATCAGTAGATGGTAGCTGTACGTATGAAGCCCTGTGTGTGATTGATCAGTTGATGGTAGCTGTACGTATGAAGCCCTGTGTGTGATTGATGGTAGCTGTACGTATGAAGCCCTGTGTGTGATTGATCAGTAGATAGTAGCTGTACGTATGAAGCCCTGTGTATGATTGATCAGTTGATGGTAGCTGTACGTATGAAGCCCTGTGTGTGATTGATCAGTTGATGGTAGCTATACGTATGAAGCCCTGTGTGTGATTGATCAGTAGATGGTAGCTGTACGTATGAAGCCCTGTGTGTGATTGATCAGTAGATGGTAGCTGTACGTATGAAGCCCTGTGTGTGATTGATCAGTTGATGGTAGCTGTACGTATGAAGCCCTGTGTGTGATTGATCAGTTGATGGTAGCTGTACGTATGAAGCCCTGTGTGTGATTGATCAGTTGATGGTAGCTGTACGTATGAAGCCCTGTGTGTGATTGATCAGTTGATGGTAGCTATATGTATGAAGCCCTGTGTGTGATTGATCAGTAAGTGGTCACTATACGTATGAAGCCCTGTGTGTGATTGATCAGTTGATGGTCACTATACGTATAAAGCTTGTGTGTGATTGATCAGTAGATGGTAGCTATACGTATGAAGTCCTGTGTGTGATTGATCAGTTGATGGTAGCTATAGGCCTACGTATGAAGCTTGTGTGTGATTGATCAGTTGATGGTCACTATACGTATGAAGCTTGTGTGTGATTGATCAGTAGATGGTCACTATACGTATGAAGCCCTGTGTGTGATTGATCAGTAGATGGTAGCTGTACGTATGAAGCCCTGTGTGTGATTGATCAGTTGATGGTAGCTATACGTATGAAGTCCTGTGTGTGATTGATCAGTAGATGGTAGCTATACGTATGAAGTCCTGTGTTTGATTGATCAGTTGATGGTCACTATACGTATGAAGCTTGTGTGTGATTGATCAGTTGATGGTAGCTATACGTATGAAGTCCTGTGTGTGATTGATCAGTAGATGGTCACTATACGTATGAAGCCCTGTGTGTGATTGATCAGTAGATGGTAGCTGTACGTATGAAGCCCTGTGTGTGATTGATCAGTTGATGGTAGCTATACGTATGAAGCCTGTGTGTGATTGATCAGTAGATGGTCACTATACGTATGAAGCCCTGTGTGTGATTGATCAGTTGATGGTCACTATACGTATGAAGCTTGTGTGTGATTCATCAGTTGATGGTCACTATACGTATGAAGCCTGTGTGTGATTGATCAGTTGATGGTCACTATACGTATAAAGCCTGTGTGTGATTGATCAGTTGATGGTCACTATCTGTATGAAGCCCTGTGTGTGATTGATCAGTAGATAGTAGTTGTACGTATGAAGCCCTGTGTGTGATTGATGGTAGCTGTACGTATGAAGCCCTGTGTGTGATTGATCAGTAGATGGTCACTATACGTATGAAGCCCTGTGTGTGATTGATCAGTAGATAGTAGCTGTACGTATGAAGCCCTGTGTGTGATTGATCAGTTGATGGTATACGTATGAAGCACTGTGTGTGATTGATCAGTAGATGGTAGCTGTACGTATGAAGCCCTGTGTGTGATTGATCAGTTGATGGTAGCTGTACGTATGAAGCCCTGTGTGTGATTTATGGTAGCTGTACGTTTTTAGCCTGTGTGTGATTGATCAGTAGATGGTATAGCTGTACGTATGAAGCCCTGTGTGTGATTGATGGTAGCTGTACGTATGAAGCCCTGTGTGTGATTGATGGTAGCTGTACGTATGAAGCCCTGTGTGATTGATCAGTAGATGGTAGCTGTACGTATGAAGCCCTGTGTGTGATTGATCAGTTGATGGTAGCTGTACGTATGAAGCCCTGTGTGTGATTGATGGTAGCTGTACGTATGAAGCCCTGTGTGTGATTGATCAGTAGATAGTAGCTGTACGTATGAAGCCCTGTGTATGATTGATCAGTTGATGGTAGCTGTACGTATGAAGCCCTGTGTGTGATTGATCAGTTGATGGTAGCTATACGTATGAAGCCCTGTGTGTGATTGATCAGTAGATGGTAGCTGTACGTATGAAGCCCTGTGTGTGATTGATCAGTAGATGGTAGCTGTACGTATGAAGCCCTGTGTGTGATTGATCAGTTGATGGTAGCTGTACGTATGAAGCCCTGTGTGTGATTGATCAGTTGATGGTAGCTGTACGTATGAAGCCCTGTGTGTGATTGATCAGTTGATGGTAGCTGTACGTATGAAGCCCTGTGTGTGATTGATCAGTTGATGGTAGCTATATGTATGAAGCCCTGTGTGTGATTGATCAGTAAGTGGTCACTATACGTATGAAGCCCTGTGTGTGATTGATCAGTTGATGGTCACTATACGTATAAAGCTTGTGTGTGATTGATCAGTAGATGGTAGCTATACGTATGAAGTCCTGTGTGTGATTGATCAGTTGATGGTAGCTATACGTATGAAGCTTGTGTGTGATTGATCAGTTGATGGTCACTATACGTATGAAGCTTGTGTGTGATTGATCAGTATAGATGGTCACTATACGTATGAAGCCCTGTGTGTGATTGATCAGTAGATGGTAGCTGTACGTATGAAGCCCTGTGTGTGATTGATCAGTTGATGGTAGCTATACGTATGAAGCCTGTGTGTGGTTGATCAGTAGATGGTCACTATACGTATGAAGCCCTGTGTGTGATTGATCAGTTGATGGTCACTATACGTATGAAGCTTGTGTGTGATTGATCAGTAGATGGTCACTATACGTATGAAGCCCTGTGTGTGATTGATCAGTAGATGGTAGCTGTACGTATGAAGCCCTGTGTGTGATTGATCAGTTGATGGTAGCTATACGTATGAAGCCTGTGTGTGATTGATCAGTAGATGGTCACTATACGTATGAAGCCCTGTGTGTGATTGATCAGTTGATGGTAGCTATACGTACGTACGTATGAAGCCCTGTGTGTGATTGATCAGTTGATGGTCACTATACGTATGAAGCTTGTGTGTGATTGATAAGTTGATGGAAGCTGTATGTATGTGTGTGATTGATCAGTAGATGGTCACTGTAGTTCCCCCAGTATGAAGTAGTGCCCCCGGTAGTTCCCCTAGTAGTTCCCCTAATAGTTCCCCAAGTATGAAGTAGTTCCCCCCCCCCCGGTAGTTCCCCAAGTATGGAGTAGTGCCCCCTAGTAGTTCCCCCAGTATGAAGTAGTGCCCCCCCAGTAGTTCCCCCAGTATGAAGAAGTGCCCCCGGTAGTTCCTCGGTAGTTCCCCCAGTAGTTCCCCAGTATGAAGTAGTGCCCCCGGTAGTTTCCCCAGTAGTTCCCCCAGTATGAAGTAGTGCCCCCTAGTAGTTCCCCCAGTATGAAGTAGTGCCCCCCAGTAGTTCCCCCAGTATGAAGTAGTGCCCCCGGTAGTTCCCCCAGTAGTTCCCCCAGTATGAAGTAGTGCCCCTAGTAGTTCCCCCAGTATGAAGTAGTGCCCCCGGTAGTTCCCCCAGTAGTTCCCCCAGTATGGAGTAGTGCCCCCCGGTAGTTCCCCCAGTATGAAGTAGTGCCCCCCCCGGTAGTTCCCCCAGTATGAAATAGTGCCCCCGGTAGTTCCCCCAGTACGAAGTAGTGCCCCCGGTAGTTCCCCTAGTAGTTCCCCCAGTACGAAGTAGTGCCCCTAGTAGTTCCCCCAGTATGGAGTAGTGCCCCTGGTAGTTCCCCTAGTATGAAGAAGTGCCCCCGGTAGTTCCCCTAGTAGTTCCCCCAGTATGGAGTAGTGCCCCCGGTAGTTCCCCTAGTAGTTCCCCCAGTATGGAGTAGTGCCCCTGGTTGTTCCCCTAGTATGAAGAAGTGCCCCCGGTAGTTCCCCTAGTAGTTCCCCCAGTATGGAGTAGTGCCCCCTAGTAGTTCCCCCAGTATGGAGTAGTGCCCCCTAGTAGTTCCCCCAGTATGGAGTAGTGCCCCCTAGTAGTTCCCCCAGTATGGAGTAGTGCCCCCTAGTAGTTCCCCCAGTATGGAGTAGTGCCCCCGGTAGTTCCCCCAGTAGATTGCTCAGTTGTAGGGGTAATTTCTGTAAGATTTAGAAACTTTGAATATTGGGTGAAAATTTACCCAAACTTGCCATTTTCGGATGCAAGTTTAAAATGATACAATATGTATTAAAACGATCAAACAAGATGTTTTCTCGCTGGAAATGTGTTCTCTGTACTCTCATACACAAGTAGGGGTGATTTCTGTATTAGATTTAGAAACGTTGAATTTTGGACTAAAATTGCCCAAAACTGCAAGGGGTACCCCTTGCTATTTTTGCCATTTTACAGGGACATTCATTGCAAAAATCATGCTTCAACTTTGTGGAATGACTCTTCCATCAAAATCAACGCCCAAAAAACTCCACAATGCAAAGTCTCCTTTTGCTTCATAATAATTGGTGCAGCAGCTTTGTAGGCATATGTGATCCACATACATTTCTCATGACCATAAAAACTTGAGGCTGATTCATCACAGAACTACGTATACTGTACAATATTTGTTTTTATTGCTGAAAAATAAATTCCATTTCTTTTAAACCATTTTATCAAAATGCCATGTGTATTTTCCACAAAGCAGCTGATTTCTCATCAATCAAAAATGAGTGGAGAAAATCAATATCAATGAGAAAATAAAATTGATAGAAAAAAAAAGTTATTAAAAAAAAATGAATGATTCTTATACTGACGGGCAATGGAAAAAGCATTACATCCTTGAAGAACTAACTAAAGTAACATCAAATACAAGTAATGATTAACTTAAATTTCAGCTATGTAGAACTTGGGATGCCTACCTGTCAGAGTTTCTGGGGTGTTTTTGACTATGATAGACTTCAAAGTTGCAGCGGCAGCCATTTTCTAATCTCAAAATGCCATGTGCCGTGCACACCAATTCAGTGCCATAGGGTTTGTGCACAGGGTGTCAAAGTGTTGTTGTTTAATAGTGGAACTCTTTTCTCAAAAAAAATGTCAACATTTTGACACATATACAGATTGATTATAAATTTTGGAATTTGTTCACTTTAATTAAAGGGCACCTTACAGTTTTAGTACTGAAACTAACAATTTGAACAAATTTCTCCATAAAAATGACAAGGAAATCGGATGAAATAATATAATCATTTTAAGTGCTCTTAAGGGTCACTGACTTTTATAACTATTTACAGAGGCTTGGAGTTAGGAGGGCCTGACGTATTTCCATCCTAGCAGGATCTTTATCAAAGGCTTTATTTAGCCTTCGATAAAGATCCTCGAAACGTGTCAGGACCTACTCCAAGCATTTTATAAATTTTAGGTCATTATTTTGCCTGATGAGCAGTTTGCAGCAGTTTATCACTTTTGATGGTACTGAGTCAAGGAAATTTTGTCAAAATACAAAAAATTAGAAGCATTGCTTCAAAATAATCATGCGACATTTTTGAGTTCCCAAATTCAAAACAATTGATTGTTACTGCTGAATGTTTGTTCAGAAAACCAATTTCATTCAGAAAAAATCAGAATATTTACAAATTTATGAAGGAAATCAGGATTTTGACTTGATAACTGTCAAAAGACATTAAGCTACTGGTCTCCCAGTAACTAATGAAATTCGACAACAACCCAGTTAAGTGATAAGTACAAAAAATTACACAAAATTACAAACCGTTTTTACAAATCGTGCTAATATGTACATCATTATTCAATGGTTGTCTTCAATTGTTCCTGATGCTGTTAAGATTTGCATTTAACTGTACCTGATTTTTTCCCCCCATTTTTAAACACTCATGGTCTATAATAAATTGCTTTTATGGAAGGCTAAACAACATGTTGTCAACTTGTCTTGGAGCTGTTTCTGTCTTTAGTTCCATACAGGGTGAGTCAAAAAGAACTTGACTGGGTTTGGTGATGTTTTTCAAAAACAAACAAATGACACTCAAAAGTTCAGTAAAGCATTATTTAAGAACCACTCTATCTTGCTTATCGGGAAAAAAAGAATGAAACAAATTGATCATTCCTAAGAGGAGTTATGTCTATTTTAATAAAGGTACTCATGTTGCAAGCTGTCCATAGAATGTTAATACTTGACTGAATCTAAACATCTGAAAGGGTATTAAAGAGTCATTTCATCTAAAATGCACAGCTAAAATGCTACACTGCTAAAATGCGTACTTTACATTTGTTTTGTTAAGCATTCCATGGACAGCTTGCAAAATGCGAACTTTCATTAAAATAGACATATATGTCCTCTTAGGAATGATCAATTTGTTTCATTTCCTAATAAGCAGAAGAGAGTGCTTGTTAAATATATGCCTAAAATTAATACATTTTTGAGTGTCATTTATTTCTTCTGCAAAAATCATCAATCCCGGTCAAGCTCGTTTTGACTCGCCCTGAATTTAAGTCACGTTTTACGTAAAAAAAAAAACAACAAACAAACAAAGGGGGCACGTACACGATTGATCATTATGAATAGACGCTGGAAGGGCTGTGTACTGGAGTGCCATGAGACTGGGAACTGAAACTCAAGATGCTATCGGCTGCATGTCTCTCCTCCGCTTTGAGTCGTCGGTTTTCAGTACGGAAGAACAACAAGAAGATACACACAATGAAAGTTGCATAACCTCCGAGAACCAGCAAGGGAACTGAAAACAAAAAACACACCTCAACTATTTTATTTGCTTGGAGTAAAGAGGGCCGGATGCGTTTCGATCCTAGCAGGATCCTTTATCAAAAACTAAGGCCCTATTTGTTTTATAACGCAGAGGATCCCAGATTTGCGGATCCACGTCCTATGCAGGGTACACTAAAATGGGATCCGGATTACTAGAATCCGTGATCCCAGATGTACGGATCCCCAGATTTACGTACCCTGCATAAAATAGTAGATTCATAGGCAAAAATATCAACACAAATACAGTAACAGTCATCTGTGAAAATTTCGGTCCCATACGGTGCCCACATTGAGGAGAAAAGTGATCCTTAAGAATGATGCAACTTTGCTGAACTCACCGGTGAAATCCTGAGGGGTAACTGATCCTACACACTGGGAGATTGCTTCTTCATCTGCAGTCAGGTCACTGGCTGTGTACTGCCCTATCAATATCCCAATGATGCCTTGCACTTGACTGCAACCAAACATAAAAACCATGCAAGATCTTCAGTCAGGATCGGGGAATGGGGTGGCTAAATTATTAGGATCTCTGGAATGTAATACCAGCACTCAGATGGAAGAGCTTTCAAAATATTTTGTGGGGCGACTTGGCCTAGTTGTCTGGTGTGTCGTACTCAAGATCTACAGATGGTGGGTTCGAATCCAGGCATGGGCTAGTGGTGCTTGCATCCTTGGGCTAGACGCTTTGTCACATATTGCTCCCAGGTTTAAATGAGTACCTATGAAGGTAGAGATGGCTTTGTGCTTGATTAGCCTTCATGCGCTTGTAGCAGTCAGGGCTGTATACTCCCCAGGGAGTTCAGATGGCTTCAAGAATGTTTGCCCAATGACCATGGATAATGAATGGTACTTTCCAGATAATGTACACATTATAAATGCTAATATTTATCATAAATTGGGTATCAATAAGACAGGTTAGCGTCTGAAAGTGAACATAATTGGAAGATATTTCAACGTCTCTCTAAGTATCAGCTGCCTTTTAAAAACATATCTTGATAGAAGACAATATTGAGAATGCCCTCAATATGAACATACATGTATGTCAATTCCAAGTTCATTGCTTTGGATGATGTTTAGAAAAAGGTAATTAAAGTTTAATGCACAACACTATGGGAATGTCTCCCCAAATTACCCATACTCAGCTGTTATTATTGTGAAACTGCTATAAACTGGATATTCCACCTACAACCACAAGACATATTCAGAACAAAGGACCTTAAAGGGAGCATATAGGATTTGCAAAGATGTGCGTTTTGGCTGAATTTCATACTTAAACAGAAGTGAAGGTCTTTTAACTTCCTTACAGATGTACCTTTGTATGCTTTTTTCATCTGGATAGCAGAAATACAGCTGAAATAATCTTGCCCCCTTCCGAATCCTTCACAGTTACACACGTTTTTGAAATGCTAAACAAACAAACTCTTTTAAAAGACACTAAATCTTGATTACCTTGAAAAACCCTCCATATGATGAACAAAGATTAACCATGGTGACTATTTGCACTGTTTACAAACTGTCCATTTTCAGTCTCAAACTCAATTATTATTTTTTTTTTAGGCCTTGCAAATCCTGTACGCTGTCTTTAAACAGCTCTGTTGCAATTAATAATAATAATAATAGTTCGACACTCCAGACCACTAGGCCACAGCAATGCACAATCAATTAACTGATGTTTTGTGAGTGTTTACTTACTTCAAAGTAAAAGATCGTTCGTTCCTCAAACCTAAAGACTTGACGGAGCACGATATTCCATCGTTACAGGGGGAAACTCACCCAGCCATGACCAAAAAGCCGGTACTGGTTCCTTCAGCAACTGGGAAAGTTGTTTCTACTCCTAGCTCCATCATAACAGGGTAAGCACCAAAGCCAAACGTACCAAACACCCCGGCACTGACTGCGATGAAAACGTCCACTCCGGTGTAGGAGGAAAACTGTGTGGGATATTTACAAATCAACAGTCATTTCAAGCATTTCCAAAGTATAAGGATGTGTCTGTTTGAATCTTGAAACAAATAGGGGCCAATTTCATAGAGCTGTTAAGTATGAAAAAATTGCCCCGCGCAAAATTTCTTGCTCAATAACAAAATCCCACATTATATTAATAGTCAGCAAACAACAGCCAAAGAACAATCGCAAGCAATACACAAAACATGGACATTAAGACAGAAAGTTCATGGTTAGCAAAATTTGTGTGCTAAGCAGGGCTATAACATTGGCCCACTCGGTTCTCAAACAGGCACCAAAAAATAGGAAATGTTCTGAAATTGGTGCTAGACTTTGACGTGGATGGTAGTACTGCAATCCTAGGCATACACACTCAATACAATCTAATGATGGATGCCAAGAAACAAACTTGACACAAACTTCCAAGTCTATTCCAAATTATTATGATTACAAACACTGATGTCAGAAATAACTCTTAATAGTGTCATCACGCATTTTTGTGGCCGCCATGACATATGACGTTATTGGCGAATCACAACCAATAACTGCACTCCGTTATTGCACTTGTCGCGGCACTTGAATGCTGTTTTAATAACTTTTTGTTTGCATTTAACTTCAATTCTTCGTCCCGTAACTAAGCAAACAAAGATTATTAAAAAAACTATGCCACACAATTATAAAAAGACACACAAAGAAAATGTGCGCAGGTTTGTGATGTTGATCTATCGCGCGTCACAAACCTGCGCAGATATTTGTGAATTTGTGATATGTGTGCGAAGATATTTCTGATGTCTCTCCTGCGCCACCATTCTTTGTTGTCTTGCGCATGATATTCATAGATAATATTCATGCAGTGAATAATGTAATGCGCGCCCTAAGTGTCATGTGTCATGGAGACCACCACATCTGGCCCTGGGTACGAAACCACACTATAGGCCTTATTTACGGTATACATCCATCCTGCACTCAAAGCAGTGCAATCAAACGAAGGCATGGATTCAAAATAGTCTGGCACCCATTTTCTTTTTAGAATTGGTGTTGTCTTTTCCAAAGGGTATACAAGGAAGGTGACAAAATGAATGCGCCATGAAAAAGGCCTATGAAATAGGGTTTAGTATGGGCAGCCCATGGCTGAGGACCAGTCAAAGGTTACCAGTCAAAGGTTAGGTTTGCAATGGACACCAGCTAAGGATCGGCTCATATATTATGCCAATAACCTTTCACATTATAACTATCTCAACTTAATTCCATGGAATGTTGTTAACTCACTGTGCAGAAGGCAATGAGTCCCAGTACTGCTGCAGCGAAGCACATCTTAGCAGTAGACTCAAATCTCTTAGTTTTGTCTACGTATACACCAGTGATGACAGCACCAATCATTCCACCACCTATCATTATTGCCCCAGTGACTGATGAAAACGACTGGATGGATGAGAAACATATTGAGACAGGTTGGTCAATCTAACATAGTCATGGTCTAGCATTTATACGTACCAAAAGATAATAAGAATAGACCAAAATAATAATAATAGTATCTAAATAAAAATGAGGTGTAAAGGGCTAAATAATAAGATCAAGGATTGATTAAATACGGCGCCCGCTGATAAGGGATTCGATTCACTCTGCTGACCCCATACTATACTATGTATGGCAACTGCACTAGTAAGCAGGAGGTTGTGGGTTCGAATCCCACCTGAGCTAGCGCATGATTTTTTCATGTGTGCTCCAAAGGCACTTAGTGAAGTGCTTATCTACGTGGTTGAAGGGCAATAAATTGTTTGTATTAATAATATCTACTTATAACAATAACTACTTATAACGTGCATAACAATCAACGATTCTCTAGGCGCTCGCTTATCATGGTCATCAGGCCATAGTTAATATTCCTGAAACCATCTCAACTCATACTGCCCCGTGTTACCATAAGATGCACAGAGGCTAATCAAACCATCCATGAAGAGGAGCAATATGTGACAAAGCATCTTGCCCAAGGATGCAAGCACCACTGGCCCATGGATGGATTTGAACCCACAATCTGTAGATTGACCACATGACTTTGAGTTCGACACACCAGACCACTAGGCCACGGCAACCCTAACTCAAAGAAAAAGAAAATGCCTTCATATACACCCAGGCTAAATCTTTTGATGAAGCCCTAGAAATGTATTTTGGTTATAAACATGCCTGAGACTCATCTAATCTTGTTGATATTCGTGTCAAGTCAAAGTGTGGGAGACTATAAAGGTAAGATACCGACTTACATCTGTGTAGCCTTTGGAGCACAGCAGTTGCTCTACCAGTGAACTGACAGTGTTGAACAAGCCCAGACCAGCACCAAACACCAGCAGAAGCAGCCAGTATGCTCGATTGCGAAGAATCTGCAACAAAACAATTCATTCATCACATTTCATCACAAGGTCAAATTGTATTTAAAGGTATAATACATGATTGGTAAATGTCACATAATAGCACTCACACTTTGTCTGATCAAACATTTACATGAAATAATAAGCCTGTGAAAATTTGAGCTCAATCGGACATCTGAGTCACGAGAAACTAGCAAAAACTTGACTCAATTTTTCTTCTTCTTAAATCATAAAGAATGGTTTGGATCTTACCCCGTGACCAAAACTGTTTTGTCTTCGTTTGACTAATTTCTGGATAAATACACTATTTCAGACAGAAACATTTGAATGGTATGTTTCTACCAGCACCATACCCTGAAAGTTATATGTACATGTAAATCTGTGAACATTTCTGTTTGAGTGTGTTACCAATCATGTACTATACCTTTAACATAGTAATAATACATGAATTCACTCTTCCCAACCTTTGTAGAAAGAATGCAAATCATATGAATGACGCCCTTCATCAGCAATTGGGGAATGCTATCTCTAGGATCTACATTGCTTGTATGATGTATACGACTTGAAGTTATGCATGGTGGATGTACCAAAAGAAGGTAGGTTTGCAGTGACACCATGTAATCTCTTCTGTGAAAATGTGTGGTTCTGAGAAGAACTGGTCGTATTATCCGGCCATGTAAAGGCCGGTTCTTCTCAGAACCAAACATTCTCAAAGAAGAGAATACATGGTGTCACCACAATCCTACCTTATTTTATTGTATTGAGGTATTTACCTTTTTAACGCCTTGCACGAAGGATTCACTAACTTCTGCGGCACTCGCACTAGGCGGAGTAGGAGGGACATTATTGCAGAATCCCAATGTCATCATGGCTGCCGCAACACCGCCGGGAATTGCATAGATCCACAGCTACAGCAGGAACAAAGGAACAACTTGTTTAAGAAACAGACGAGACAACCATCATTTGGGTGAGGAATCCTCATGAATCTGTCCAAATCCTGCAATGTGCAGAGCCTTGGTCTCTGGATTTGGACCAAAATAATTCATGAAGCTGTATATAAAGTTATGATGCATTGGCCATCAAGGCCCGAGATCTGTCAAAACTAACGGATACCAATCATCTGGGGCCAATTTCATGGAGCTGCTAAGCACAAAAATTTGCTTACCACAAAAATTTCTTTCCCAATAAAACATACCCCCGTTCAAATTTTCATTCGCTATTCATGGTCATTGAACAACAGCTAAAAAAACAATAAACAAGCGATGCACAACACATGGAAATTTTGTTGTTCAACCTGTTTTAACATGTATCAAGACAGAAATGTCATGCTTAGCAAATTTTTGTGCTAAGCAGCACTGTGATTGGCCCCTGATGAAGAAGTCGTTACTACAAAAGCTTTTGTAGTTTTTCTCCTAGTTAGTCATTAAGTGCTACCCTAATTTTCTTTATCATTTCAATAGACTAACACTAACAATTTACTTGGATACCAAGATGAAGATGTTGGCAGGGTTAGAATGGGTCAGAGTTCATAGTCTACCCCATTTCAAATGTAATGAAGTTATCCTCCATGAACTGTTAGCAAAACATTCCTGGGGTTGATTTCACAAAGCCCTACGACCGATTGTAATGAGATACAAATAATAACCCATCGTATCCTACGTAGGCTGCAATGCATCACAAGTCCTATAATTGATACATGTAGTACAATGAGTTTCGTGATATAAACTTCAGTTGTTGATTTCACGAAGCACTACTATCTATTGTAACTCGAGTTACAAAGCATAACCCATTGTATCCTACGTAGGGCTGCAATATATGCATCATAAGTCCTACGATTGATAACACATGTAGGTTACGATAAGTTTGGTGAAACAGACCCCTGGACAAGTAGCAAACAAAAAACGGCACAACAGCCTGCCATTTCACAAAGACCATGGCCTTTACTAGTTTGTGGCCTTCAAAAGTTATAACAGATTTCTGAAGTCTCTTTTACACCGGTAACAGAAGAAAGGACTTGCCCCTTACAGAACGAAATTGTCTTGGCAAACATCACATGCATTATCATATGAGAATATAAAAATGAGAATAATTTGGTCAATAATAGTAATTTGATAAACCTGTCCATATGTACGTACCATGGTTGGAATGTCACTCGCTTTTTGTACAATGACTTTGGTCAAGGCAAACGCTATGAGTATACCAAGAGGGTTGGATGACGCCCCCAGTGTGTTGGCTATAGCCCGCTGGTTCTCAGGGAACCACAGAGCGGCCAGTTTGGTAGGAGCAAAGAGAAGGAACGGCTGGGCTGAGGCTGCTATACCCTGGCCAACCATCAGGAACACAAACATGTTGGACTGTATTACGGATACATTGAAGGTGCTCAGATAGCGCATCAGTAAGCCAATCAAGTTCAACCATGCACCGAGGAGCATCTGTTTAAAAAAAACAGAAAAAGGAATAATCACAAATCAGTTAAAGGTAATATCATACTTTGGTTTTTATCAAAGAAATACACATTCATGGTCAAAAATATCAAGACAGATACAGTAACAGTCATCTGTGAAAATGTTTCGAAAACAGAAAAAAACAGCCACAGTATTTCTTAAGTCTTTTCTCTTTCATTTTTGATCTTCTAAAAGATCAAAAAGATTTCCGGTCGTTGTTTTACTAATTTCTGGATAAATACACCATTTCAGGCGAAAAAAATGTAACGGTATGTTTCTACCACCACCATCTTCATACCATGTAAGTTATACATAAATCTGTGAACATTTCTGTTTTGATTTCTTACCAAAGTATGATACTACATGTACCTTTAAACTGGCTTTTATTCAATGTTCTTGTTGAAAATGAGATTCGCTTGATAAATATTATTATAAATCAAATAACCACCAGGGAAACTGACTCAATTTTAAGTCATTGAAAGGCGAACAACGAAAAATTGACTGGAGCGGGATTCGAACCAGCGACCTCCTGAACACCGTACAGGCGCTATCGTACTGAGCTATCCAGACCTACGTTGGTGGTGACCCTAATACTATAGATAATTATGGCTCGAGACAGCCTAACGAACAAGATAATTGACTATTAGGGGCACTACCAACGTAGGGCTGGGTTGCTCAGTTGGTAGAGCGCCTGTACAGTATTCAGGAGGTCGCTGGCTCAAATCCCACTCCAGTCAATTTTTCTTTGTTCACCTTTCAAATATTATTTTAATTTGGTTGATTAATGCTTCACCATTCTTATTCTAATTATAAAAGTAATTAACTGCAGTGCAGACTGATCATCAACCAAAATAATGATCTGAAATATAGGGCCTATCAAATGCTTTGGAGTTAGGAGGGTCTGACGTTTTGATCCTAAAAGGATCCTTCTCAAAAAGGTCCTGCTAGGATCAAAATGTCAGGCCCTCTTAACTCCAAACATTTTCCTAATTATGTTTGCCACTAGCCATTTCAGGGTACGGTTGACACAACGATGGGCATTGTTTGAAGTGAAAAATAGAGATGGGCAACATCAGATAATATCATATCCGGTTATCGATTGCAAAAAAATCAGGTTAACAGTTCATTGTGCATGCTCAGTGTAGAAGAATAGGGTCTGAATAAAAGCATGCATGGTTTTGACAGAGGGTATTGACGTGACCACAATGGGAATCTGCATTTAAGCTTGTTTGACATGATGATATTTATGGATATCATGATTTTGTTCCAAGCTTTTTACGATGTTATTTTTTAGATCAAGTACGTACAATGGTGTTTTCATAGATCAAGTATGTGAAAAGCATGCATGTTTCTACTTGACAAAATGGACTGAAATTCAAGTGGGCCTATGTATTCCACAGTTTTCTCTAACCTTTTTGGGTTGTTTAGCATGAGCCAAACATTCGTCCCTTTTTATTCCTTTCAATTTTGGCTAATGGTTTGTGGAAATTTTGACCAGATAATTTAATTTGGGTCGGTTAATCTATAACTTGATAAGAATCCCAGCAAAAGTACTGTACAACCTTTCTTTACATGTGCCAAGACCAAAATTCTGCTATGAATGGCAGGAACTATGGCATGTATGGTATGGAGAACCATTAATGTAAAGCTGAAACAAATAATCACATGTAGTTCTTTTTAAACAATTACTTGTAACAATGATTTTTTATTTTTTTTTAAATAATGGGTATCAAAATAGAGGCTTTTGCTGCGGTTCGGAAGTAGATTCTCTGGTTTGAAAAGGAAAACAGAGCTTCAGCTCCAATGAAAATCCACAACCTATATTTTCAGCATATGAATGATGAAGCCGGAGCCGGAGCCGGAGACTCTGTTTCATAATCACCCTTTGACTGTACTTACCCCAACCCTCAGACCAAAAGTATCCAGAATCCATGTTGACAAGAAGCCCACGGGTATGGAAGCTACCATGTAGATGAGGGATAACCAGTTGACATTATTGAAAGATGTTTTGTAGTAACTAGCCGTCAAATCGGCTACAGGTGCAAAGGATATCCAGCCCTGGAAACACATCAAAGACCAATCAATGAGGATATAAAATGTAGATAAATCACACACACACAAATCACAAAAAAATCTGAAAACACCAAGGAAAAAGCTGAAATTAAAAAGTCACTAGACTTTTGCACAGAGCAGGTGTACAAAAAAGCTGAAATTCTGAGTTGAAATCTACCGGTAAACAAAAAATTGGAATTCAGATTTAAGTCTGAATTTTCACACCCTTGCAAGTGGTATCACAATGCTTTACACTATCATTATCCCTGGTCGTGAGGCCCATTATAATTCCTGAAACAATCTCAACTCCCTGGGGAGTATACAGACCACCCCCCCCCAGCTGCCTGCAAAGCATATAAGGGTTAATCAAACCACAAAGCCATCTCTATGGCTCATTATGTACTCATTTACACCTGGGTGAAGAGGAGCAATATGTGAGAAAGCGTCTTGCTAAGGACACAAGCACCATTACCGATGGCTGGATTCGAACCCACAATCTGTAGATTGACCATAAGATCTTGAGTACAACACGCCAGACCACTAGGCCAAGGTACCTTTGCGATGGTGTTCGACTTGCATTTAATACCCGTATGGCAATGACAAGAACAAACTGACCGTTAAGCACTGCTACAAAATTGAGCCTAAGAGCAATGACCCTTAAAGGCAAGTACAAAGAAGACTTACAATGGCATTGGACAGATTCAGGACGGCCAAAACACTCAGCATGTACCATCGCCTCTTGTAGACTTTGTAGACTCCAGTCTGCGATGGTAGAGATTGTCCGGTAGTGATGATAGAACCACTACTGCTGGACATGTTGCGTGTTTTGCTATTAATTGGCTGGTGAAGGACATCAGTGAGCAATTTCTCATCATCCATAGTTTCTGAGTCTAAGACAAAGAAAAATCAAGGAAAAACATTACAGGTTTTAAAAAATGTACACGAGTATTTCTGATTGTAAAGCACTGAAGTCAATCGATGGCCAAATATACATTCAGTGAGTTTGCATCATAAGGTGTGATTACAATTAATTCCGAAACTTAAAGGTTTACTGTAATCAAAATTGAGAAAAGACTGAAAGTGCTGAAAAATTATTGCTTAAAGAGGGTGTATTGCCATGCTGGCTCAGTTCCTTATGCACCCATCGGCATTAGTCTTGTAAGCAGGTTTTCCACTTCAACTGTACTTGGCGGGACCACAAGGTGGCGCTGTCCAAGAAAAGATGCTGAGGAGCGACGATACACCCCCTTTACATAATTAATGACAAATATGTTTATGTAAGTGCTTACTTTTGAGCAAAAAACTACATGTATGCATCAGTACATGTATGCCCCCCCCAAAAAAATAGTCCCCCTTGGAACCGATCCACACAACAATAGCGAGTTATGTCACGTACAGAACTAGTATAGGCTCGCACCACAGTATACTGTACTGCGAGGGATTCTGCATATGACATAAGCAAGGTTTTTTGTCGCAAAAAGTGTGGTGTTAAATTATGGGTCTAAAATACAGTACCACCTTTTTTTAATATACAATATCATTTAGCACAAACAATGATAGACATGTTGAGTTTTATAACAATTCAGATGGATTCAAATTCATGTGTTTTGGTTACAGTAAACCTTTCAGTGTGACCTATGAGGCTATGAATTAAGGCTTAGGTCGATCAGGACGCACACTCTGATGATGCTCCAAATCCTTGATTCAAACATTTTCAGATTATCTTAATTCCCGGACCCTTAGGCTGATAATGGGTCAAGATGCCTCTGGTAGGAGTGGATATTTTTTAATTTTTTTCCAAAAATTGTCCAAAGAAGTTTGTTCACATTTTTCATACATGCCAAAATCACACTGAATTTCTCAACAGAGTTTCACTTCCTGGCAGATGATGAGCCGAGTGTATACTTATGAAACTGAGCTATTGTACATGTCCGTAGATATATAATTACTATTACAACTTAACTTTCAGTTTTACTAACGTTAGTCAAGAAGTGATTACTATTAGTATTACACATAATTTTACAAACATATAGGCCTAGGCTTATATTGGGGTTAGTGTCATGTCTTTTACGCCACCCATATTGTTTTCAGTATTTATTTAGCTTCTTCGGTTCCAAAATGAGATTTGTTACTTAAAGCAAATTTATTCATGGGTCCTGCAAACCCTCAAATGAACATATTTCGGCAACATAACAGTGAAAACAAAAACTTACCCAAATAAATACTGAAAATAATATGGGTGGCGTAGGCCTAATTAGTAATGGCAATGGCCTTATATTTCTGTCAAATTCTATAAAAAAAAAACCAGAGCATTGTCTGCGGAGGTCTTTCACTAAAATGTAGCAAGTGGTAAATACCTTTATGAAGAGTCCATGTTTAGTGCATTTTGGTCAAACTATTACCAGCATATTTCTTTCAACAAGCAGTTATTATTGCACCTACGCTGTGTCACGGAGCTGTGTTGCCCTGGTTGATTTGCCAAAAGGTTACAACAGTTTCCCCATGAATGATAATCATGTAATGTTACCCTCGTGTCATGCTCGTACGTACCTGCAATATTCACCACAATAGCAATTGAGTAGAATCAATAAACGACCGCCCACAAGTCCTGTTTGCAGCGCTATCTGTTCGCCCTAATTCAGGAATTGTGTAAACAAAAGTGATCAAAGTATCATGTGACTAGCGCCTTGTGACATCAATGTCGTCTGCTCCACGATCTCTAGCCGTTTACCGAGCATTAAACACCGTACAGCCGAATAATCTCCGCAGAAAAGTCATGTCTTAATCAAACCAGTTGACTGTTGAAACAACTCTGAGGCAAAACTAGACGAACGGGTTGTTTACTCCTGAATAATAATATTGTCGACATTTACTTCCCCCTTTCTTGACAATGTCGCCATGTTTGTGCAACGAAGGATGAACACATGCAATACCGCCCTCACCGGTAACAAGTGCGGGTCACGATCGCCCACTCGACTCAACTTCTTCCGTCAATCATTAATTTAGGCATGAACACTGGTTTAGTACGTTTGTGATTTTTCCTTTCTCAAAAAGTGACATTTGGAGGGTAGAAGGCGTTGATTGTGTTTCAGGTCCTTCATGAATTCATTGTTTTTTATACGATGGTTTTTTTTCTCATTAAAAAGTTAACAAAGAAAAGTTGACTAGTCTATAGAGCGGGATTCGAACCAACGACTATCGGAATACTGTACCGGCGCTCTACGGGGGAGTTATCCAATCGTTAGGCAGTCGGATTGGAAGCCATGAACAACATACCGCTTTATCCCAAGGAAGAGTTAAGAATAAGATACGTGCAGTAGAGATTCTGCAATTGTGCTGAGAAATAGAAGCCATGGCATCACTAAAAATGATGCTGGCCTTTTTTTCGTTTGACGGGTGCGGCGCGGCAGGCCTAGCACCAGGTATCATGATATCAAAATGTGAAACAGGAATAATTATTAAAAATTAAATTCGGCAACGACTCAATCAATATCGCAAAATCTATTTAGTATTTAGTAAGCGCGAGTTTCGGGTCAAGTTTAAAATAAAATAAACCTGATTGATAATTAAAAGAGAGCAATGGGATTCAGTTTATTGTGGTGAAAACACAGTTTTGTGTCTATATAACTATCGCGTTCTTGCCATAGGTGTCGATTTCTGTTCATGATTGGGGGGATGATTGGTGACTTGGTGTCCTATGCGAAGGAGCGAAGCGACCGAGCGGGGGACGATGATGGTGAAACATGCATTTTAAATTCAGTTAAAGGTGCTATACCATACTTTGGTAGCACACCGAAACAGAAATCTTCACAATTTATTTTTCCATAACTTGCAGAGTATAAAAAATGGTGATACCATTAAAAATCGTTCTGCCTGAAATATTGTCTTTATCCAGAAAAAGAGTAAAACCAATGACCGAAAACAATTTGAGCTTTTAAAGATGAAAAAATAACGGTGAAAAGATTTTTTAAAAATACTGTGGCCGTTTTTCACCGTTTGCTCAAAAAGTGGGAGCCGTATGGGACTGTAAATTTCACAGATAAGATAAGATGACTATTACTGTATCTGTCTTGATATTCTTGCCCATAATCTGTATTTCTTTGACAAAACCCAAAGTATGATATTACCTTTAATGTCTTCAGATACCGACTACAGAGTTGAATGGATTTGCGCCTCAATCAATTTGATAATTAAATTATTTTTTTTCCAACGAATGAACGAAGAATGCGTCTTACTGGCCAAATTATATCACGAGTGGTTGAGCGATATTAAGATATTACACATAAAAATATTTATGTAAATAAATATAAACTTCAGTATAAAATCTTCAAAATCAGGGGCGGATCAAGCTTTCAGGAAACAGGGTGGTTGAATTTCGATGAAATCAAGTCATAACCTGGGTCGCAATCATGAAAAAAACGTATCGAGGGACGCGTAATGGCTAGTATGAATTTGGGCACGACCTCAAAATCTTCGTTTAGAAATCAACAGAAGGTTTTTTGAAGAAATTTTTCTCAAGGGCATAAAATATTAAGGCAACAATCAAATCACAGTTGTCAAATTGGTTTGAAAAATGCAACGGAATTACCCCCTTTCCTTTGTTTCATTTCATTTGTTTTCATTATTTTCTCCATTATTTTTACTGATATAAATAATGACAATGGCTGTGGCTTAACTTGGCGAGGGGAAGGGGGAGTGCAAACCCCTCTAGTTTTGCCAGTGAAAGGATTTCAACTTGGAGTGAAGAAGAGTTTGTCAAAGATAAGATAATTATGAGTATGGTTTGAATAAAGGCGACAAATAGGCCGTGGTTATGTCGCAATTTTAATACTCTCTCGATCTCCTGCAAATTGAACAACACGTGTATAAGATTATTTCTAACCCCAATCATCACAGTGAACCTGATCAAACCTGCTCGAATCCATTACAGTATTCCTGAGATTCATATCAAACCTGCAGTTTCTTAAATCTAAGGCTAATTTCTATGAATTCCAAACACTTTTGATCTCGGGGTAAGATCAAAACCATTCTTAATGTTTCATAAGAAAGAAATGAGTGAGGTTTTCGCTATTTTCCCGTGACTCAGATGTCCGATTGAACTCAGAATTTCACAGGTGTGTTAATAATTTATGTACATGCTGGATTAGACAAAGTTTGAGGGCTGTTCTGTGACATTTAGCAATCATGTATTATACCTTTAAGTTCAAACTTGTTTCCAAAAGCATATAACACATAATTTTTCAATCAAAACTATAACAAATTTACTTATTTTCTGTTGACAAATTGATTAGTAAATGTTTCTAAATGCCCAGTAATTGGTCAATGATGTATAATTATCTTTATATAAACCTGTTTACAAGGTACACATTTTATAATTGATCATTCAAATCAATTTTTCACTGTAAAATCCCAAAAAGGCACAATCAAAACATGATTTAACTTCATTTACATGGGTGACAATTAATTTCATAATTGAAAATGTTACCTAGCTTTTGTAAAAAATGGATTCTTTAAAAAAGATTAAAATAAAATACAAAATTGCCCTTGTATAACAAGATTTTGCATGAGATATTTTGAAAACCCACAACATTTGAATAAAATGCCTGATGAATGCTAGCAGTACCAGCAACTGAAACGTCGCTACCAGCAACAAAACATCGCGTGACTTTGATCACCTTTTTACCTTACCTGTATCCACCGCGATGAATAACTCTTTCCTTTTTATTTTGTTTGCCATAAGCATTCATAGATGTGAAATAACGACAAAATAGACCAATCTAGTTAACCCATCCCACTGCATACACTGGCAATGAACACACTGCATGTTTGGTGAAAAAAAACAAAATTTGAATTATAATTTTCCATTATTTTGAAAATTTTTTGTAGTTACCAATAAAAACAACAACATACATTTCGGTGTCAAAATCCCCATTTAAAGGGAGCATATTGCATATGCGTTTTGGCTGAAATTGGTACTTAAACAGAAGTGAAGGTCTTAAACTTTCTTATAGACGTTGTTTCATGTACATTTTTATGCTTATTCTGATAGCAGAAATAAGGCCGAAATAATCTTGCCCCCTACAAATCATTCACAGTCACACCACGCTTTCGAAATGCTACTAAATCAATCGGATTAACAATCTTTTTTAATGACACTAAATCTTGATTTCCTTGAAAAACCCAGCATCTGATGAACCAAGATTTCCCGTGGTGACTGTTTGCACTGTTTATGAACTGTTGAGTCCATTTTCTGTTTCAAACTCAAAACATTTTTTGGGAGGCCTTGCAAATCCTGTACGATGCCTTTAAATAGCTATAAAATATATATTTGTACTGCAAGAGTTCAGCAGGGCAGTATGTGCTTACAATCCAGCTTTGAGAGGAAAACAAACATTGAGGGTACAATACACATTTAATAAATTGTGCATAGAGTACAATGACATAATCAGGTGCGGTTCTACGGGGTTGGGGGGGGGGCTAGGTGGGGGGCTTAAGCCCCCCTTCCCCCCAAAAAAATGCAATTGAAAAAAAAAATTCTTGGAAATACTGGATTTTTTCAGTTATTAAGCGCCAATTACATAAAAAAACATGTTGTGTAGGCTATACGGTAATGTTTTTCGATCCCTAATAAGACATAGCAGAAGTGAGTGTTAGAAGAATCCAAAATATTGGGTCTTCTAGCCCCCCCCCCAAAAAAAAATAATGGCTCTTCTAGCCCCCCAAATATTTCGGCTCTAGAACTGCGCCTGGTCCTGATCATCATGCATTGTATAAATGTCGGTGTTGATAATTGTATTGTACCCTAAAGTTTGTTATCCCCTCAAAACTGCCTAATGTACACAAAGACTGCCCTGCCGAACTCATTTTTATTATTTGGGTTGATAACTACGAAATATTTCAAACTGATGAATTTTTTTTTTTCTGTTAGAGTACCTCTTTAAGTGGCATGTCGAACTTAAATGCATCCGCGTTGGACATAGATCACAACTGTGATAAGATTGGAAAATTTACGGAAACAGTGTTCTAGCCATGCCAGTCGGCACCGGTCGGGAACAGACGGCACTCAGCCTTTCCGACCGGCACTCGAGATGAAAAATCATGTTGCCAACCACCACAACAAATCAAAGTAACATCATAAATGTCGTGTTTTTTCACTGAAAGAACAGTAAGATTTTGATTTGGAGACAAATTTTGAAAGATAAATTGACCAGAACCCCAATACCAAAACAGAATTTTGCTAACGGCTAACGTATGTATGGACTTGCATTTTAGCTGTCATGTATTTTTCTCCTGGACCTCGTCCATGAGGGGCAAGAGATCTGTTTGCTACACTTCACAATAAAAGTAAAATTAGTCGGCACTCAAAATTGGCTAGCTATAACGCTGGTCGGAAAACCACATGACAATGTTTCATGACTCATTGAAAAAATAAATTGTTGAAACCATCCGCGCTGCAACTACTGACTGCAAAAGATGTGAAACGATGTCCTTAACAGCAGTATGTTAACCACAAGTCTAGGGCATTCAGTCCTACAAGTAGATAGTTGTACATCCACGATCAGCACGTTCAAGTGGACTCGGAATCAACAACCATCTTGGACTCCACATATTCAACAGCTTTCCGCTTGACTTCAGCGACATCCGCCTCTGTGCCGCATTTCTTCTCAAACTCCAGATACCGCTTGAAGAAGAACTTCATCTTCTTAGCAGAGAGGGAGAGATGAATGACTCTCTCAAACAGGTGCCTAATATGAGAGAGAAAAAGTCCAAAGTGAAACTGATATCTGTCCATATCGAGTACAACCGTAGCTAATGCTTCAGGGCCAATTTCATAGAGCTGCTTAAGCCCCAAACTTTGCTTAAAGGTAGTATCATACTTTGGTAAAAAACCAAAACAGAAATGTTCACAGATTTCCGTATAACTTACAGGGTTTGAAGATAGTGGTGGTAGAAACATATCGTTAATATTTTTCTGCCTAAAATGGTGTATTTGTCCAGAAATTAGCAAAACAACGACCGAAAATCTTGTTGATCTTTTAAAAGATCAAAAATAAAAGAGAAAAGACTTAAGAAATACTGTGGCCGTTTTTCACTGTTTTCTCAAAAAGTGGGCAACGTATGGGACTGAAATTTTCACAGATTACTTTTACTGTATCCTCCTTGATATTTTCGCCCATGAATCTGTATTTCTTTGACAAAAACCAAAGTATGATACTACCTTTAAAGGTATAATACATGATTGGTAAAGGTCACAGAGCAGCACTTTGTCTGATCCAGCAAGTACATGAAATAATAAACCTGTGAAAATTTGATCTCAATTGGACATCTGAGTCACGAAAAAGTTGCTAAAAATCAACTTTATTTTTTCTTATAAAACATAAAGAATAGTTTTGATCTTACCCCAAGATTAAAACTATTTTCGGTCTTTGTTTTACATATTTCTGGATAAGTACAGCATTTCAGGCAGAAATATTTTAACTGTATTTTTTCTACTAGCACTATTTTCATATCCTGAAAGATATGGGTGAACTGTGAACATTTCTGTTTGGATTACCAATCTTGTTTTGTACCTTTAAGCACCTTGGTAAATAAAATCAGTATGCCAGCCAAAACTCCTTGTGAATGCTATGCTCAGCAAACAATGTCCAAATACAAGACAAAAGCAATAAACATCACACGAAAATTAGGTTCGCAATTCTGTTTGATCAAGGAAGACTATTCATGCTTAGGCAAATTTTGTGCTTAAGCAGCTTTATGAAATTGGCCCCCGGTGTTATTTTGTAATTCTGAATAAAAAGTACAGTCACCATCACTTTTGAAAGAAAAATTTCAATGACCTAATTATTATGTAACAATTCTATGCATTATGCATTTTCATTCAAAACTCAAAGCTCTATAGAAACCATCCATTTGACCTAGTGGTATGGCATCTGCACTATTAAGCAGGAGGTCAAGGGTTCGAATCCCACCTGAGCCAATGCATGATTTGTTTTCATGTGCTCTCAAAAAGCACTCATAGTGAAGTGCTCATCTACGTTGGTGAAGGGTAATAAATAATTTGCATCATCCATTTGGTAGTTCCCAAAAAAAAAGCCACAAGCTTCCACAAGTGTTTACTTTGATGCCATATTTTCACATAGAATTCCAATTTAGAGTCAGATTAACCAATTTGTGAAACATTTTTTTGTTGTAGGATGTGGAAACTTTAAAATATTGTTTTTTTACAAAGGAATTATGATCATAAAATGAAATATGTACCTAATGGCTTGCAAATCAGCCTGCTTGATCATCATGTCCAGGTACACTGACCAGATATCAGTACGCTTTGGGTAGTTGCTGAGGACGTTTTCAAACATGGTCTTCCCACGTTCCTCCTCACCAAACTTGAACTCCATCTGGGCAAACTTGACAATCACATCAATATCTAAAAAACAACAACAACAATAATATTATTATTAGAACCGGATTCATGGGCTTAAATATCAAGGAAGATACAGTAATAATCATCTGTGAAATTTTCAATCTCATTATCTCATACGGTGCCCACTTTTTGAGAAAACAGTGAGAAACACTCACAGTATTTTCAAATCTATTCACAGGAGTTTTGATCTCACCCTGAGATCAAAACTGTTTTTGGTATTTGGTTGTAATCTCTTTTGGATAAATACAGCATTTCAGCCAGACAAATATTAATGGTATGTTTCTACCATAACCATCATTATACCTTGTCCGTTATAGGTAAATCTTGTGAAGATTTCTGATTTAGTATGCTACCAAAGTGTGATAGCACCTTTAATGCTACCAACTGAATTAAATTTCTGTCATCACAGCCCCGAACCCCTCAAACTCCAACAGGCAATTCTGTTGAGTTTTGGCTTGTTTGGCACCAAACAGTAAGGACCTGTTGTTTGACTTTATTTGATTCAGTACCACAGGTCCAGGAGTACACTGTTTCATTCTGACAGGTTTGGGGAAGTAAGGCATGATACCTGTGGAAACAAGCGTTGGAGCTTGTGGCAGTGCACTGGTTGCTGCGGAAATTTGTGGTGGTAAACTTGTGTGTTGAAAGGCACTGTGGCATTTTGTTGGATTTGGGACAGTTGGTGTACTGTAAAACATCAAGGCATAGACACATCCATACCAAATCAATCAAAATTCAACAGCTGGAGCCTGTTGAAGTTTGTCAGGCTCAGTACCAATCACTACCAAACCTGTGACCAACTGTTGAAGTACGTTTGGTTCAGTATGCTTCCTAGTAAAAGGGCCTACAGGGGGTTAGGGTTAAGAGGGTCACCATCCACAAGCCTTTCTCAAAGCTCCGCTCCGGCACCGGCTTCCTCTTTGTTTTTATACGCTGAAAATATAGGTTGTGGTTTTTCATTTAAGCTGAAGCTCTGTTGTCCTTTTTCAAACCAGAGAATCTACTTCCAAACTGCAGTCAAAAGCCTCTATTTTGATACCTGTTATTTTGAAATGGATTCACGAAATGGAGGCGGAGCCAGAGCCAGAGCCGAGCTTAAAGAAAGGTCCCGAGTCTACTTACGTTCCTTCTGTGTCAGACTCTTGAAGCTTCTCTGCATCAGCTTGTGCGTGGCATCATGGCGGCCATTTTGCATGAGAAAGTAGCCATAACTGATCCAAACCTCTTTCTGGAGGTTGAAGCGTTTGACCATGCTGTTGTACAACTGCTCTGCTTGCTAGAAAACACACACAAAAACAAAGACCAGGGGACAAATGTATAAAAAGTGCAAAACAGGAATACTACTCACAAAATTGTCACACTCAGCAGTGGCCAACTTTACGACCCTGCATAGCACAAACATTTGCTATTAAACCGTGAAATTCCTGTCTTAATAAGGTTGAAATTGAAAGGTGAACAAAATAAAATTGACTGAGGCAGGATTTGAACCAGTGACCTCCTGAATACCATACAGGCGCTTTACCAACTGAGCCATCCAGCCCTATGTTGGTAGTGTCCCTAATAGTCAATTATCTTTGTTCGTTTGGCAGTCAGAAGCCATGAAACCACGCACACACCGCCATACCCCAAGAATCATTTTATCGATACACACAGCAATGTTGCAACCTGGGAACGGTACATGGTGGATCACTCAAAGAGGATGTGGCTTTTTAATTTATATATAAATCATCAAATAACCACAAGGGAAACTGACCGAATTCAGTTATTTGATGATTATTTTGATAAAAACATAAAAAAAATGTATTGTGCATCATTTGGCCGTTGTTTGCTGACCATGAATATCAAAAAGAATTTTTAACGGTGGTTTGTTTTACTGAGCGAGACATTTTTGTGCTAAGCAATTTTTTTGTGCTTAACAGCTCCATGACATTGGCCAGAGATGGGAACTATCTGACTATCAATCGGTAAGTAAAAACAAAAATCAATGTTGAATGATTCTTACCTCGAGTTTGCCAGTGTGCGAGTAAATGTTGACTAGATTTTGGAAGACTTTCAGCGGTTCGCAGTGCTTCAACGCTCTCTCAAACACCTTGAGTAGCGACTCCTCTGTGCCGTACAGATTCTCCAAGTTCAGGAAGGCCACCCACACGTTCAACTTCTCCTGTTCCTCCCTAAGAACCAACAGCAAAAAGTGAGCGAGTTATTACTCAGAAGGTTTGGAAATTGCATGTTTTTTACGGCTCTGTTTGTGGTTACACACTCGAGAACAAACATTACTGGTTTATTCTTAAAGGTACAGATCAGCATCGGTAACATCCCCCCCAAAAAAATGTTCACTAATGTATGTATAACTTTCAGGGTATGAAGAAGGTGCTGGTAGAAACATACCGTTAAAATATTTCAGACTGAAATGGTGTATTTATCCCGAAATTAGTAAAACAAAGACCGAAAACAGTTTTGATCTTGGGGTGAGGTCAAAACCATTCTTTATGTTTTATAAGAAAAATTAAGTCGGGTTTTCACTATTTTGTGTGTGATTCAGATGTCCAATTGAGCTCAAATTTTCACAGGCTTATCATTTCATGTACATGCTGGATCAGGCAAAGAGTGAGTGCTTTTCTGTGACCTTTACCAATCATGTATTATACCTTTAATACCTTTAAAGTCCCCTGCCAAACAATCTTGTGCATACTATTTACGAAGTAAATTGATAAATTTAGTGCATAAAAGTCTACATAATCTATCTAAACATTTGCTATTTAGCCAAAACTGTTCCCAATTCAAAAGAGGTGAAAATAATCGAGACAGATGGAGTCTTGAGAATTCAATTTAAAGTTTACAGCCGTGGATAAAAAGTAGTAATAAAAAGTAGTAATAAAAAGTAAGTTAATACAGGGAAAAATGGCTTTAAAAGAAATCAATAAGTTATCAGGAGAAACCCTGTACAAGGTCAACAGTATCATTAAGTGTATCTATAGCCGTGAAATCTTTTCATTATTAAGGCAGACCTGAAACCGATGGTTTTGAGGGCTCTCTCGGCCACTGCTCTGGCCTTGTCTATCTCCGCTGAGTGTAGATGGAATGCCATGTAGCGCACCCACACCAGTGAGGAGTTGGGAGAGCTCAGAACGAGTCGATCAAATTCCTCGGCTGTCTCTGGCGGCCTCTCATCGTCCAGCATCTCACGCTCCATCTACACAGAAAACCAGTTATCATCTTACATCATCTCAAACTGATACAATTTTGAATCATTGAAAAGTGGACAAAGAAAAATTGACTGGAGTGGGATTCGAACTAGATAGAGACCTTTCGAATACCAAACCGTACCATATTTATTAACTAAATTAAACATCCATGACGTGGATGGTATTCACCTTCCAGATACTAGTCGGAAGTATGTGACAAGAACCACTACTTCTAAAGGGTAAGTCAAAAAGAAGTTGACCGGGATTCGTGATGCTTGTCAAAACAAAAATGACACTCAAAGTTTAGTAAAGCATATGTATAACAAGCATTCTCTCCTGCTTACTAGAAAACAAGCATGAAACAAATTGATCATTCTTAAGAGGATTTATGTCTATTTCAATAAAGGTACTCATTTTGCAAACTGTCCATAGAATGCTAATGCTTGACTTAATTATTAAACAAAGGGTACGTACGCTTCTAATATGCGTACTTTACATTTGTTTTACAAGTATTCTATGGACAGCTTGCAAAAAGAGTAGCTTTATCAAAATAGACATAACTCCTCTTAGCAATGACCAATTTCTTTCATTCTTTTTCTAATAAGCAGGATAGAGTGGTTATCAAACATATGTTTACCGAACATTTGAATGTCATTTGTTTCTTTTGCAAAAAATCACCAATCCCGGTCAAGTTCTTTTTGGCTCACCCTGTGGAGTCTTTCATTTCAAACACAAGTGCCCCATAATTCATCTAAGAGACAATGCATATGCCACTGATGATACTTGTCTCCTTAACAGAGAATCTGTCCACTAAACATGCTAAACTGGAAGATATTAACACCATGTCCAGCCTAATACCGATCAACAATTGATAAATGATCACCTTATAAAGCTTCTCCTCCTCAGCCTTATCCTCAGCTTGCTGTTCCTTCTTGCTCTTTTTTACGGGTGGCTAATAAAAGGAAACATAAGATGCAGAGAACAAATGTCATCAAAAGAAATAAAATCCATTAAATGTAGTATCATACTGAAACAGAGATCTTATTTAATACAGATTTACCTATAACTTACAGGGTATTAAAATGGTGCTGGTACAAACATACAAAAGATTTTTGTTAAAAATTGTCTGCCTGAAACACTGTGTTTATCCAGAAAAGAGTAAAACCAATTGACCAAAAACAATTTTGATCTTATAAAAGGTAAAAAGTCCTGTGAAAAGATTTTAAAAATACGTTGAGCATTTTTCACTGTTTTCTCAAAAAGTGGGCACCGTATGGGACTGGAAATTTCACAGATGGCTGTTACTGTATCTTCCTTGATATTGTTGCCCATGAATTTGCATTTCTTTGACAAAAACCAAAAAGTATGATATTACCTTTAAAAGTCCCCAAAGTCTTAAATAGTTGTAATATCATCACAGAAATGTAGTCAGATAATCTGAATAAGCCATTTGCGGGTTAAATGTGAATAGTATCTGGTACACAGGCTTCTTTCATTGCATAGAAACACCCCAGTTGGAATTTCCCAGACTAAAGACTCTGTTGCTATAGCACATGATTCGGGGCTATACTGAACATCATCCTTGGCTCCCAATTTTTATGTCGATGTATAGGCAATGTTAACGAACGAGCACTATAACAAACAATTTCTGTGCATCCAGCCGTGTTCGTTATAGTGGTGTTCCACTGTATCTATCCACAAAGAGTAAAACCAAACACCAAAAACATTTTTTATCTCGGCATGATCAGGTTTTCGCTATTTTCTTAGGAATCGGATGTTCGATTGAGCTCAAATTTTCACAGGCTTACTATTTCATGTACATGCTGGATTAGACAAAGTGTGAGTGCTGTTCTGTGACGTTTACCAATCATGTATAATACATATACCATAAAGAGCAAAGCCGGAAACAGTCCATTTCTCCATGGCAACGGTAAAGATGGGGAAACTCACCTCATCTTGCTTAACCTCCTCTTCCTCTTCCTCTTCATCGCTGCTGGAATCATCATCCTTGTTGCCTAGTAACAATGCCTTCACCATCTTCCCCTTTGGGTTGAGACTGGACTCCCAACTGAAGCCAGAGGTCACTTGTAATCTCTGCACTGGTGCATCCTCAGCAGGCTTCTGTGTAACCTGTTGATATCATTTTCAAACACCTGTTATTATCATAGAGTTATATTAAAATTACTAGAGCGCTAGCTCCGTGTAAAAAGTGATGCCTGCTAGGCGCATCCATGTTTGTGCACAAACCTATGGAAAGCCCACGCTCTGCACTTCAGTCATGCAATGATTGCAAGCGTCATCAAGACGCGCTACCGGTACCGTTCACGCGTACTTGCGTGTTGCATGTAGAGTACACTCTTCGAAAGGCATTCCAGGCAAAGTGTTCTTGTTCCACAGACACGCACATAAATTCAAAATGACAGCGCTCAGGACGGCTTCAAAATGTCTACGCGCGGAGAACGCAGAGCCAGCGCTCTAGTAATTTTAATATAGCTCTATGGTTATTATACACTTTCAGACAGCATTCTAGTTAAAACCAATACGCCGATCCAGTAGGCCACACCCACCATAGCAACGTCCAAGCAACAACGCACACGAGCACGCACACAACGTGTCATGATCGGCCACACACGAAGCATTGCATTGTAATTGCTGGGAACCTCTGGAAAACAGTGTGTTTCACTGAGCAGGTAAACCCAGGGTAAAACAATAAATAAATAAATAAATTGACATTGTTGCATGAGTCGTACCTCTACTTCAGAATCACTTAGTGTCTCTGGTTCTTCCAGTCCGCTGTCTGATTCATCATCTTGTGAATCTCTACGTTTTCTCTTAGCACCTCGTACTGGCTCTTCAGAAAGATGACACAAAATCACAAGCAAACTATATAGCACAATTTGCTTTAACGGTACAGTATAGGATTGGTTACATACCCAAACAGAAATGTTCATACCGTTAACATTTTGCTGCCTGAAATGCTGTATTAATCCAGAAAAGAATAAAACCATTGACCACCAATTTTTTTGATCTTCAAAAGGTAAAAAAAAAAAAAAATTCTGCCTGAAATGGTGTATTTATCCAGAAATTAGTAAAACAAAGACCGAAAACAGTTTTATCTCAGGGTAAGTTCAAAACCATTGTGCGATTGTCCAATTGAGCTAAAATTTCACAGGTTTATCATTTCATGTACATGCTGGATCAGACAAAGTGTGAGTGCTGTTCTGTGACCTTTACCAATCATGTATTATACCTTTAAAGTCAAGATTACAATAAATAGGATGGAGATTATTAAAATGATGTACACAGGTACATTACTTTAGATTCAGGCAAAAGAGATCCTTACAATGAGCTACAAATAAATGCTAAAGAATCTGATTGCCTTGCTTGTCCATGATGCTAGCTGAGCATACTTACTCGGTGTTCTATGCTTCTTGGGTACTGGGTCATCTGCCTCAGTATCAGCACTGGACGATGAAAGCTCAATCTTTTTACTGGACTGATCGATACTACGCAAAGACAGATCAAATTTGCATTTAATCCCTCCACAAGGAAAATGCTCTATCTCATTATCATAACATCATCATATGATCAACATACACCTACACAAATATCACAATTTGTTACTACTCCAGTTTAAAGGTAGTATCATACTTTGGTTAGAAACCAAAACAGAAATGTTCACAGATTTATGTATAATTTCCAGGGTATGAAGATGGTGCTGGTAGAAACCTACCGTTAACATTTTTCCGTCTGAAATGGTGTATTTATCTAGAAATTAGTCAAACAACGACCAAAGATCTTTTAAAAGATCAAAAATACAAGAGAAAAGACTTAAGAAATACTGTGGCCGTTTTCACGATTTCCTCAAAAAGTGGGCAACGTATGAGACTGAATTTTTCACAGATGACTGTGACTGTATCTTCCTTGATATTTTTGCCCATGAATCTGTACTTCTTTGACAAAAACCAAAGTATGATACTACCTTTAATGTATGGGTCAAATCTGGCCCATTTTTGAGTGCAACCTTAGGCACAAAAGACATAAAAAGGGATTCGAACCAGGGATTCGAAGCCATTCAGACCAGGGACCTGAAGACCAAAATCTTTGCCCTCTTGCATAGATATCACGACACCATACAGACCGAGCCAGTGAGTCCATCACCCACCAAGCCCTACCAATCCGCTTGTTGACTTCATGATAACAGTTTGCAGAGAAATGGATATCACTGCCGAGATAAGTGAACCTATCGACCAAAAACACATTCTCACCACATACAGGGACTGACTGAAGCGCATCCCCCAAAGAGTCATTGAAGACCTGTATCTTGGGTTTTACCCGAGACACTTCTAGCCCCAGGGGGCTCCAACTCGGAGCTCAGTGTCTCAAGAGACACAGATGATAAATAAATGATTGAAATTAAATGACAGTTCAGAACCAAAATGTCAACGGAATTTCGATCAAGATCTGACCAAATAGACCAAAGATTGTAGCACACTAGGCCAAAAGAAAAACCCCACACAATCAATGGCATCTGTTTGGTCATTCAATGAATACGTTCACACATTTACCTATGAGTATTATCTCCTTACCTAAGCACCTTGACTGTGAGTAATTTGCCTTTTTGAAAGAACGTCTCCGGTTCCTTGACAAATGACACTGACAGGTTCTTGAGTTGTATGCGTCCCTGCACCTTCCTCGACAAACTGTATGAAGAACAAAAATCCATCAACAAAGAAATTTCAGAAAAAACTCTTTACAGAACATCTTACATTTTACGTAAAACGTGACTTAAATACAGGGTGAGTCAAAAAGAAGTTGACTGGGATTGGTGATGTTATTCAAAACAAACAAATGACACTCAAAGTTCAGTAAAGCATATATTTAACAAGCACTCTCTCCTGCTTATTAGATAAAAAGAATGAAACAAATTGATCATTCCTAAGAGGACTTATGTCTATTTCAATAAAGGGACTCATTTTGCAAGCTGCCCATAGAATGTTAACGCTAATAACTGAATCCAAATTGTGAAGGATAAGTACACAGCTTAAATGTTTACTTTACATTTGTTTTGTCAAGTATTCCATGGACAGCTTGCAGAGTGAGTACCTTTTATACTAAACTAAAAACAACTCATTTTAGGAATGATCTATTTGTTTCATTCTTTTTTTCTAATAAGCAGGAGAAAATGCTTCTTAAATATATGCTTTCATGAACTTTTGAGTGTGATTTGTTTATTTAGAAAAATACCACCAATCTCGGTCAAGTTCTTTTTGACTCACCCTGAATAAGTCAGCTTACCAAGATACGAAAAATCCATACAAGTAATTAACTGCTGCAAACAGCTCAACAGCCAAAATACTGACCTGAAATTTATCAAATGCTTGAAGTTAGGAGGGCCTGACGCCTTTCAATCTTAGCAGGATCTTTCTCAAAGGCCTTTGAAAAAGATCCTGCTAGGATCGAAACGCAAAGCCCTTCGGTAAAGATCCTGCTAGGATCGAAATACGATGCCCTTCAATAAAGATCCTGCTAGGATCGAAACCAGAAGCCCTTCGGTAAAGATCCTGCTAGGATCTAAACGCGAAGCCCTTCGGTAAAGATCCTGCTAGGATCAAAACGCGTCAGGCCCTCCTTACTCAAAGCAAGATAAAATAAGAGAAACTCACCTGACAAAGACTCCCACTTTGCTGACATTCTTGACGTAACCTTTGACAATTTCTCCCACTTTCAGGTCCTTAATGGATTCTAGGTTACGATCAATAGCAGGATCATGGTGCTTGCTGACGGCCGATGGCCGCAATGATAGAGCAATGTTGTCTGCACTTGTTATTTCCAAAACACAGCATCTTATGTCAAAGAACAAGTAAGTTTGAAATGTAAATACACAACCACTGAAACCATGGAAAATGGATAATTAGAACAGGTACTAGTTTTGCAGTACAATTTTAGGCAAATACAATTTTAGATGCATTACAAGGATGAAGATTACCTAAATATCTACCGTATACAGAAATATACTTTTTTATTCTGATCCCATTTTAGTATTTTCAGTGACGACAACTAAAAAAATGTATGAAAATTATGCTTGCCCTTCCCCGATGTAGATGAGCACTGCATACTAAAAGCTATTTGAGTGCAAATGAAAAAATCATGTGTTGACTCAGGTGGGATTCGAACCCATGACCACCTGCTTACTAGTGCAGATGCCATACCGCTAGCCCACCAAGCTAGCTGGGGTCAGCGGGCTGAATCGAATCCAATACCATGGCGGGCACCGCAATTAATCATGAATTTTGATGATTTTTCATCAGGGAGATAGAAATATGCAAATTAGGCTTGCCCTTCACAAATGATTTGGCACTGAAAATGGGCCATGTAATGCAACATATACATTGAATTATTTGAAGAATGAAAATATAGGAAGAATTCATAGCAAGAAAAAACACGTAAAGCATTTTTTGATCATACCAAACTTGACCAGGGGTCAATTTCCTGAAACCCTATGATCAATCGTAACTCGAGTTTAAGAATAACCCATCGTATCCTGGGTAGGGTTGCAATGCATCACAAGTCCTACGATTAATAGTAAGTTACAATGAGTTTGGTGAAATCGACCCCTGGAAATGTTTATCATTTTTTGCAGGTAAACACCTCATGAGGTAATACACCGATCCAGTAGGCCACGCCCACCATAGCAACGTCCAAGCAACAATGCACACGCGCACGTGTAACGTGTCACAATCGCCCACGCCTTCAACCATTATCACTGAAAGCATTTCTCGCCGCTGGACTTTGTTTGGAAAAGGTCACAAATGTACACATCCTCTTTTGCCAGGGCATCGAGAGTCAGAATTACAATGGAAATATAAACACCGTCAATTTGTAGCAGAAAGATACTGTACTTGGGAAGTTGTTTTGCACTTGCAGAGGACGGTATTTATTGTTTTTCCAGTACGTAAACATAAACACCACTATAATCAATACCGCGTATCGCTAGCATGGGATCACCAAAATGGCTGCTGCAAATGGTGATCAGATTTTCGCTGCTATGATTGGTCAATGCAAAATGGAGTGGGCTTAATTGATTGGTCTATTGGTTAATAAATCTGCCGTTGGTATTTAATAATAGTCAGGTCAATATCTGTGTAGTTTAAGGACGTTACAACTGTGGTAGCACATTGATGTGAGAATTTTGTTGTCTTACCTTAAGAACTGTTTCTCTTTGTATCCCTTCAACGGATCCTCCGTGAAGTGGTCTCTGAGATCGGTCAGGGAGACTCTACCTCTGAGTCCATGTGGCAGCTGAATGACCAGGCCGACACCGGACAGTACCTTCAATATACGGCCATTGGTCACAGTACCTGGGCTCAACTCTTTACTGCAATTCCCTGTATATTAACAAAACAAAAAGCATAAAAGACTGCTTGACCTACAAAGAAACATCGCCCTAGAAAAAAACCTCTGATCTACTAAGTTAAATGACAGTTGGCTGGGTGGGTCATCCTTTGGTGTAATGCTGTGCTTTTTATCCGGTTATAGGTTAACCGACCCAGATTTAATTATCCGGTTACATTTTTTATTATTATTATTTTTTTTAACTAACCGTTAACCGAAACTGAAAAAAAAAGGGACGAACGTTTGGCTCATGCTCAACAACCAAAAAAGTGCTTTTCACATACTGGATCTAAAAGAAACATTGCATGTACTGAAAAAAAAAACATCGTAAAAAGCATTCCAAACACGCCGATCACACTGAAGAAGACGCGAATATACCATGACATCGCGCATGTCGCACGTGATTAGGTTAACTGTTAACCTGATTTTTTGTGCAATCAGTAACTGGATATGCAGTTACTTACTTGCCCAGCACTATGTGACAGACGATGATGAATTAAATCATCAATTTATGATATTGGTAGATGATGGTTAATCATCAGTAAATCGTAAACGTTAACAAACTACATGCCTAGTTAATACAGTAGTTAGTTCAGTACGACTTAGTCGGCATATGAGTTGACCTGCTTTCGGATATTTTAACCTGGGCCCAATTTCATGGAATCCGTTACGGCTTATTTTTGTGCTTACGGGCACTGCTTTGCGTGTAATCTATTTCAAGGAATCCGTAAGCAAGACTTTCGGTTAGCGAAGAATTTCTTGGCTCTAATCCGTGACTATTTTCTGCTTACGCGCTGTCATAATGCATTAATTCTGCAGAAAGTTCTTGCTTACCGTTACCAAAAAAAACCTCTCCCTTTAAAATTTGCTAACCTAAGCAAATAATTTTTGGTATAAACGGTAACTGATTCCATGAAATTGTGCCCTGATGAGTCTGCCGCCCTCTGCTGACAAAGGTCACCAAAAGTCTCCCCTTCAATGCTACCCTAGTAAGAATAGAATAAGAAAAATAAGTGCCAAAAAAAACCCATTCATTTTCAAATCTCACCAATGAAGGTCAGTTCCAGCAGCTGGTGTTGCTGGTCAACCTTGATGACCGCGGCTTGTCTGACCGATCCAGGTATGAAGTAATTGGCAGGATGTTCCAAGACGCCAATATTCTCAGATAGGTTCAACTGATACACCTTACCCCGCAGTAGACTGGATACTGTCACCCACAGTATATTGTCTGCATACTGTATAGGCATGAAGATAAAAATACTTCATGTTTAAAATTCAGATCCATTTAAGTGAGCATATAGGATTTGCAAAGATGCCCGTTTTGGCTGAATTTGGTACTTAAAAAAGAAGTGAAGGTCTTAAACTTCCTTACAGATGTTGTTTCATGTACCTTTTTACACTGTTCATCTGGATAGCAGAAATAGGCTGAAATAATCTTGCCCCCCCTTTTTGAAATGCTAAAAAGATCGTTTGGATGAACGATCTTTTTAAAAGACACTAAATCTTGATTTCCTTGAAAAGCCCAGCATCTGATTAACCGAGATTTTCCATGGTTACTGTTTGCACTGTTTACGAACTGTTAAGTCCATTTTCTGTCTCAAACTCAATAATTTTTGTTTTTTTGGAGGCCTTGCAAATCCTGTACGCTGCCTTTAAAACAAGCAGTATGGCAGTGATGCCTAAAGGCTGATTCATACTCGCTGCGCATTTACTGCATACAAAGCATGGCGTTCCATTTCGAAGTAGGTGCCCTGCAGCATATGTGGATAAGAACACGCACAAGTTCCCTATCTCACAACCGTAGAGTAAGACAGGTAAGACCAGGGCCCTGAAGACCCGGATCTTTGTCCTCTTGCATAGATATCGCAAACGCCATACAGACCGGTCCAGTGAGCCCATCACCCCACACGCCCTACCAACCATGCCAACACGCTTGAGTTGACATCATGATAACAGCTGAGAGAGTACCGGTAGTTTGAATCCAACTCACCCTCTGTACTACACAGTGGACGGTTTGTCCCACCTGGAATGTCTTCAGTTGATTCTCTAACGTGTCGTCCTCACCAGTGTAGCTGTCATCATTCAGCTTACTGCAAACAGCAAAGGGTGCAAATTATCAAAATTCAAAATCAAGAAATCAAAAGATGTACCTAGGCAATTCCAAGGTAACCTAAAGGTATAATACATGATTGGTATAAACAGAACAGCACTCAAACTTTGTCAAATCCAATATGTGAATGAAATTATAAACCTGTAAAAATGTGAGCTCAATCGAGTTTAATCCGAGAAATTAGCAAAAACCTTACTCAATTTTTATAAAACATTATAAAAAAAACTTTTGATCTTACCCCTAGATCAAAACTGTTTTTGGTCTTTGTTTGACCACTTTCTGGATGAATACACCATTTCAGGCAAAAATATTTTAACGGTATGTTTCTACCCAGCACCATATTCATACCCTGAAAGTTGTGAATCAGTGAACATTTTCATTTGGGTATGTTACCAATCCTGTACTGTACCTTTATGTGACTTTGACCTATTTCTGATCAATCATTCTTGAAAGACTTCGAAAGAATTTAAAAATCTTTTATTGGAATCAGCAAGTATACCACTTATGATTCCTTGAAATGCATACAAATATGTAAACAAAGAGATACTGCTATTACCCACGCCTATCCGTAATGCCTATCCGTAATGCCTATCCGTAATGCCTATCCGTAATGCCTATCCGTAATGCCTATCCGTAATGCCTATCCATAATGCCTATCCATAATGCCTATCCGTAATGCCTATCCGTAATGCCTATCCGTAATGCCTATCCGTAATGCCTATCCATAATGCCTATCCGTAATGCCTATCCGTAATGCCTATCCGTAATGCCTATCTGTAATTTAGGCCTCTGGATCTCTCTAGGAGGGTTTTGATTTTGTATTTGGATTTTGTTGCTTAGGGGTTGAGTGAAGAAAATTATATGACCATACTAGGAAGTAAATAACAGAGCTCTGGATTAGCAAATAACGTTACACCATCTATATTATCACTATGATAGGCCCTTATGGGGTGCTGTAGCCTAGTGATCTGGTGTGTCAAACTCAAGGTCTTGTGGTCAATCTACAGATTGTGGGTTCAAATCCAGCCATGGGTTAGTGGTGCTTGCATCCTTGGGCAAGACGCTTTGTCACATATTGCTCCTCTTCACCCAGGTGTAAATGGGTACCTGTGAGGGTAGAGATGGCTTTGTGTGCTTGATTAGCCTCTGTGCACCTCACAGTAGCCGGGGCTGTATACTCCCCAGGGAGTTGAGATGGTTTCAAAAATGGCCCGATGCAGACCAGGAATAATAATAATTTGTAATGCGCAGTAGAGTATTAATATGGAAGCTGCAATATATGTAGAGTATGTCCTATATCATTAGCATAATTTTTACTTCCCTTCGTATCTCACTAGGGCAACACCAATATGACTGACTGTAGCATGGCATAGGGGAACTAGGAGTGGTGGGGTGAGGAGCTTAAAGCCGTGAGGATAGGTGACCCATTAGGGGATAGGTGACATTTTAGGTAATATGGGCTGCCAGATGCTACTGATGTGGAAGCCAACTCTCCTCACCACTCGTAGGTCCCCGGTGCCACTAGCCTTAATGTGAACAGTTATGCTACCTACCTTGGTCTTGTACTCAGCTCCAGCACCAGTTTGGTGAAGTTTGTGTGTGTGATCGGGAGGTAATTGTGGTTCTTGATCTCTCGATGACCTATGACCTTTGCCTCCACCTTCATTCCTTCCTTGAATCGGCGCAATGGAAACTTATTCTGAGTTGAAAAACAAATTGAATTTACATAGATACAAAGAAATATGCATCAAAGAAATCAAATAAACAGAATTAAAGGTAATTTCATACTTTGATTTTTCCCAAAGAAATGCAGATTCACGTGTAAAATATCAAGAAAGATACAATAACAGTCATCTGTGAAATTCCTAGTCCCATACGGTGCCCACTTTCTGAGAAAACAATGAAAAATGCCCACGGTATTTTAAACATCTTTTCACCATTATTTTTGATCTTCCGAAGATTAAAATTGTTTTTGGTCATTGGTCTTATTCTTTTCTAGCTAAATAAAGCATTCCAGGTAGAAAAATGTTAACGGTATGTTTCTACCATCCCCATCTTTATACCCTGTAAGTTATAGGTAAATCTATGGAGATTTCTATTTCGGTATGCTACCAAAGTATGATAGTACCTTTAAACATAGAACTGGTACAGAATTATTTTCAAATCAATAACATTCATGAAAAAGAGCACAAATTGTGAAAAAAAAAATGGAACAGGAAATTGACCAAGAATGATTTGCTACTCACTTGAACCATCTTATCTGTTACCTCAGTGGCATGGACTCTACCAAGGACCTCATTATTTATCCGTACATTCAATTGAGATTCATGCACAGATTTCACTCTGTAAATCGGAAAATAAATTCAACAACGGGCTTTTTAAATTAGAATCTGGGAAAGGGTGAATGACTGCTATTAGAAGAATAAAGCTTTCTGCTTCCTGAGCAGAGGCCAATTTCATGGAGCTGCTACAGGTGTGCTTAGCACAAAAATTGCTTAGCACAAAAATTTCCATTTGATATTCATGGTTAGCCAACAACAGCCAAAGAACAGTCACAAGTGATACACAACACATAGAAATTAAATTGGCCCCAGTTTTTCAGGGCCCTGCTTAGCACAAGAATTTACTAACAAGACATTTTTGTCTTAATTAAAACAGAGAAAATTTTACTAGAGCGGGATTCGAACCGGTGACCTCCTGAATACCGTACTGGCGCTCTACCAACTCCAGCAATCAAGCCCTACACTGGTTGTGACCCCAATAGTCAATTATCTTTGTTAGTTTGGCAGTCAGAACCCATGAAACCACGCACACACTGCCAAATCCCAGGGATCATTTCATCGATACGGCCAGCAATGCTGCAACCTGGGAACGGTACATGGGGGATCACTCAAAGAGGATACTGCATTTTGATAACAATCATCAAATAATCATCAGGTCTCCTGATGAGGACTAGAGCAGACTAGTCGAAACGTTGAGACCTAATTGCGAGAAGTGCGAACGATAATTACATGGTGTTTCCGCAAACCGATCCACATACCAATTGTCACCATGCAAAGCCTCAAATCTTTCTTAATCATCAAATAACACAAGGGAAACTGACTGAATTTTAAAGTCATTGAAAAGTGAACAAAGAAAAATTGACTGGAGCGGGATTCAAACCGGCGACCTCCTGAATACCGTGCAGGCTGGGCCCTGCTGGGCCCTGGTCAAGTTCTCGATATAAATTAAAAACACGCCTACTAGGCAGAGCATGACTTACACGGCAGTGACTTTCTGGCCGAGCTGTAAGCTCCGAGCTTCAATGATTTCTCCGGCCATTTTCCTGCCCTTCTTTTCCTTCTTCTCTCCGGACTCGTCCTCGGACTTGGACGCGGGTTGTTTTTCCTTCCTTTTGCGGACACATTGTGAAGCGCACAGTCGACCACTGATCTCTCTGATCATGAAAAAATCAATAAAATGCAAACAATGGTTTATATTGATTCGTTGTTAATTTTCAGGTTACAATTTTGACCAGCACAAACAGATTCAAAACTGTTTAAAAGGTAGTACCAAACTTTGGTAGCATACTGAAACAAAAATCTTCACAGATTTACCTATAACTTTGAAACATACCGTTAAAATTGTTCCGCCTGAAATGCTGTATTTATCCAGAAAAAGACTAAAACCAATTGACCAAAAATTATTTTGATCTTCGGAAGATCAACAAACCTGTAAAAGGATTTTGAAATACTGTGGGCGCTTTTCACTGTTTTCTCAAAAAGTGGGCACCGTATGGAAGTGAAATTTTCACAGATGACTGTTACTGCATTGATTTGATATTTTTGCCCATGAATCTGTATTTCTTTGACAAAAACCAAAGTATGAAATTACCTTTTATACTAGTTTTAAGTTTCCAATCCTACATTACATTTTTAGGCAAAGAGACATTTTTAGACATCAGAGGCAAATAAAACAAATTGGTGAAATTGAAAAAACGATGTCCCAACCAAATGTTTTTATAAAAGTCCTTTGATGGTATTGAATAGATTTATCAGCTTTCTTTATATTTGACACAACACTGTATAAAAACCCTCATAATTCATACTGTAGTGGCTTACCTTTGTTTGTTTATTTTAATGGTCTGACCGACTGTTAGCAAGTCATCTCCCGTGCGGATGTCATTGATGTGCTGTAGTAAGATATAAACAAGATTATCAATACTTTAAGAATGAACATGGATCATTTCAAGAAACACTGAAAAAAAAACTTTAAAAAAATTTCATATTATGGGAATACTACAGTCTACCTTCTAAAGGGATGTGAATGCCCACACACACACACACACACAAATCTGAAATAAAATATCAAGAAAAATGTTGAAATTGAAAAGTTCCTATACTTTTGTACAGAGCAGGTGTACAAACAAGCTGAAATATTGAGTTAACAAATCTTAAATTCTAAAGAAAAAATTCGGAATTCAAATTAAAATCTGAAGTCTCACATCCCTGCTATTTACTGTACCGGTACTTATCATTAGTACCGGTATATAAAAGATGAGTGCTTATGAGTGCGATGGTAAGAATATTTTCCTGAATTGAAAGATGAAATGTTCCATTCAACGAGCTACAGGCGAGTTGAATGGAACAAAATTTAAATGTTTGTGACGTAAGCCACGAAATAGTCTATTTATCAAATATCATGTGACATACAATCCTCCAATCAAATGAACTACTAAGGTGTTATAATTTATTAATAACTGATAATTATAATGTGATTTGACATCTTTCCCAGAATGCAAAGCTCACCCTTTTTCCTGGGATGTACACCAACTTCCCGTTGGACTTCAGACAGACCAGGATGATGTCATCCTTCACCATGACAACCGTGGCTGCCCCGCCTTCAGCTCTTTTGTCCGGGTTGGACGTCTTCTTTGTCTTGGCGTCCGGCACAATTTGGTCAAGGACATCTGGGTCTACGCACACTTCAACCATCTTAGCATTGAGGTTGACATGTAGTATGCAAGCCTTTACCTTGGACTGCTCAACCAGAGTTTGGTCTGTATTGATAAAATAATCATAATAATAATAATGACCAGCATTTGAAACACTCTTTTTAATAAACTAAATCACAGCGCTTACAATTATTATCATTCCTGGTCACCGGGCCCCATTAACATCTCAGTTCCATGGGGAGTACACCTAATGGGTGCCTTGGCCTAGTGGTCTGGCATGTCGTACTCAAAGTATTGTGGTCAATCTACAGATTGTGGGTTCGAATCCAGCCATGGGGTGGCAGTGCTTGCGGCCTTGGGCAAGACGCTTTGTCACATATTGCTCCTCTTCACCCAGGTGTAAATGGGTACATGTGAGGTTAGAGATGGCTTTGTGTGCTTGGTTGGTTAATAGCTCTTGTGCGCTTTACAGGCAGCCGGGGCTGTATACTCCCCAGGGAGCTGAGATTGTTTCAGGAATGTTAATGGGCCTGATGACCAGGGATAATATTACTGTGAAGCATTGTGATACCTGTGAACATAAACATGGCTTTGTGTGCTTCATTAGACTTTGTGCGCTTTGCAAATAATGCAATGAAGGAATATTTTTTCTTACACAAAGCTTGGACTTCATGATGGCATTTGTCTTGATGCCCCTGGTAATTACCTTGGTACTCCTTCAAAAGTTTCAGACGGCTTTTCACAAAAAAATTTGCCTTGCATCCTCAAGAATGGAAATTCAAGCCCCAAACCACCAGGGGCCAATTTCATTCATCATTCATCATTTACATTTATTTCAATGTTGCCATAGTGGTACATGGTATGTTTTACCCAATCAAAATTTACAATACATACAATACATAAAACTGTTAAGCACAACAATTTGCTTAACACAGAAATGTTTTGCCCAATGAAACAAACCATCATTAAAAATTCCGTTATGATATTCATGGTCAGTGAACAACAGCCAAAGAATAATCACAAGTGATACACAATGCATGGGAATTTTGTTGTTAATCCTCTTTTTTTTAAGACAGATATTTCATGGTTAGCACATTTTTGTGCTAAGCAGGGCCGTGACATTGGCCCCTGTACAGGGACTTTACACAGGATATTAAGACCTACCTCCAATATGACAATATGCAATATATCCAGATAGCCCTTGACGTAGCTCGCACAAAACGCCATCCTGTCCCTTCAGTGTTTTGGTTATACGGACGGTAGCCTGTCTGCCGATCTTGGCTTCTAATAGTTTCTTCCAATCTTGCAAAGAATCATACGGAAAACAAAGGCTTTATTTGTAATAACAGGGTAGATATCTTACTGAATGTAGGCATAATCAATGAAGTCATGGGGTGCTGTGGCCTAGTGGTCTGTGGTCTATCTACAGATTGTGGGTTCGAATCAAATGTCCAGATTCGACCTTTGACCAATTTAATTTAATTTAATCAAATCGAATCAAATCAAATCGAATCGAATCGAATCGAATCAAATCGCATCGAAACGAATCAAATCAAATCAAATCAAATCGAATCGAATCAGATCAATCGAATCAAATCGAATCAAATCAAATCAAATCAAATCAAATCAAATCAAATCAAAAGCTATGGGCAGTGGCCACCTGATGTTGAACTGTGATGGCAGAGATTTAAGAGCTCAACACACCATAAAAGCCAGTGCAAATTAGAAAAGATTATTGTTGCATTACGACCCATCAGGAATGAAGAAAATTACATGTCCAGGGTGTCCCCAAAAAATGCAACACTTGTGTCGAGAACTATTATATGAAAATTCAACTGTTTATCATGTCAAGATTCATATATGTGATACAGCTATGTATTGGCTATCACCAAGTAGAATTAGAGCAAAATTGGACTAAAATTGAGGGGAAAAACTAAGACTGAATACCCAACCTCAAAACCCAATTTTCATTTTTCTTCCATACACATTATGTGTGTATTGACAACTACATATATGCATGTTTTCCTTGCAAATTTGTTTTTATTAAAGGAGTACTCTTTCAATAATTGGTCATATTTTCCCCAATTTCGGCCCAATTTTCTAAAATTCTACATGGTGATAGCCAAGACATGGCTGTATCACATATCTGAATCTTGAAGTGATAAACAGTTCAATTTTAACATAATGGGTCCCGACACAGTGGTGCTTTTTTTTTCTGGGACACCCTGTATAAGGAAAACTGAATCGGTATATCATCTCATGATTAACAAATTACCATGGCGACGGCAGCTACATACCTTCTTTTTGTGCCAGTTTCTCCATGACAACGTCCCTGTCATGGAAATACTGTTCCATGAGACTCTGCCCCTCCCCCTTCCGTGGGTGACACGTGGACGACTTCAGGCTTAGCAGGAAGCGGGATTTCTCAAGATCTACTTCAGTGACCCTGGCTCTTAGTGTCTGGCCAACGTGGAACATGTTGGAGTCACTTATGAAGTCATCAGACATGGCCTATATAGGAAAAACGTTGAAAATATTAATACGCACAAAAAATACCATTTAAAGGTAATATCATACTTTGGTTTTTGTCAAAGAAATGCAGATTCATTGGCAAAAATATCAAGGAAGATACAGTAAGAGTCATCTGTGAAATTTTTAGTTCCATGTGGTGTCCACGTTTGAGAAAACAGAAACAGTAAAAAACGTCCACAGTATTTTAAACATCTTTTCACTGTTATTTTTTATCTTTAAAAGATCAAAATTGTTTTTGATCATTGGTTTTACTTTTTCTTGATAAATACAGCATTTTAGGCAGAAAAATGTTAACACTTATGTTTCTACCATCACCATCTTTTAATATACTTTTTAAGTTATAGGTAAATCTGTGAAAAATTCTGTTTCGGTATGCTACCAAAGTATGATAGTACCTTTAAGAGAATTATCACAACTTGGAAAATGTTTGCACAAGACATTGCAGAAAATGATTGAAATTTGTTTTCATGTTTGAACATGGCACAATCTATCCAATAAACTTTAGCATACAGTTCCAGTTGTCCCCAAAGAAAATTGTCCCCCCCCCAAAAAAAAAATATGAAAGACTATTCGAACTTTATTACAAAATGTGTGCAAATTAAATGAATCCCACACTTTGCTTCCATTTCTTACAAGAGTATATTAAACTGTCATTATACATATTTCTTCACTAGTCTTCCAGGCCCTATTCCTTTTCCTCAGAAACTTATTGTCGGGATTTGTTTCTTCCCAGAGCCTACAAATCATTATAAAGGCAACAATCCAGAAAATAAAATTTGTTACACAGCAATACACAGATCCAGTAGGCCATGCCCCTTGACAAATTGACCAAATTTAAGGTCCAACAAACTGCCGCGATTTTTGACCGATATAACGTTTTCAATTTTGCATTCTTTACTGCACACTTTTAGATGAGTTTACTTATATTTTGAATGTGCAAGGCGCAATGGGAGACTTTGGAGAAAAGGTCTACAAGTCAACAGCGCACGCAATTGTGAGAATGCGCGCCTTGTTTTGCGCTTGCGCTGTTGTACGTGCGCTGTTGACTTGAAGATCGATTCTTAAAAGTCTCCCATTCAATTACAAACAGACAAACAGGAGTTTTATTCTTAACCATAGTCATATTTCTGACTCTCTATGCCCTGGCTGAGAGGAAAAGTACATTTTTGGCCTTTTTTTTGGGGGGGGGGCATAGGTGGCAAGTGTGTAAGGCACTCGCCTCTCACCAATGTGGCCTGGGTTCAAATCCGGCCTAGGTCATATGTGAGTAGAGTTGTGCGTTGGTTCTCTCCTATGCTACGAGGGTTTTTCTCCAGGTGATCCGGTTTTCCTCCCTCCACAAAAACCAAACACTTTCGATCTCAGGCTGTACTCCGTGATCATATATGAGTTGATGTGGCTGGCAGCCAAGGGCGCCCATGAAAGCCTGCTACTCGATCACGTTGAAGTCGCATCCTTCGCAATTCAGCACCCCAGCTGCCAGTAAGGATGATTAGCCTCCCAAATTATTATTATTATTATTATATTTTCCAAAACCAAAGTCCACCGGAGAGAAGTGCTTTTGGTGGTTGAGGGTATGCAAGGCGTCGCGTGTGGGCGATTGTGACACATTGGGTGCGTGCGCGTTGTTGCTTGGCCGTTGCGATGGTGGATGTGGCCTACTGGATTGGTGTATTGTTAAAAATAATGTACAATTATAGAAAACTTACTGATTTGGGTGCCAGACCTACGACATTATTAGGGAGTTCGGTGAAAATACCGTAAGGCATGACCTTCTTGACCACACCCATGACTAAGGTACCGGGTTGTACCTCACTGAAACTGTGGATCAGTTCTTCATTGTCACTGGCTTGAATCAGCATAGGTTTAAGTGTCAGCACCTGTTTGAAAGCTTTGTCAAGGAATAAAAATGCTGAGGCAAAAAAATGTCCTCCTCCATAATATTTCTTGTTAATATATGCTGCAATCACATTGCTATCAAATATCATTAAAGGTAATATCATACACTGGTTTTGTCAAAGAAATGCAGATTCATGGGCAAGAAGATACAGTAACAGTCATCTGTGAAATTCCCAGTCCCATACAGTGCCAACTTTATGAGAAAAAAGTGGAAAATGCTCATGGTATTTTCAAATCTTTTCACAGGAGATTTGATCTCTCTTTGGTCATTGGTTTGACTCTGGATAAATACACCACATCAGGTAGAAATGTTTTGGCAGTATGTTTCTACCATCACCATCATTATACCCTGTAAGGTAAATCTGAAAAGATTTCTGTTTTATTTTGTTACCAATGTTGTACATGCCCTTTAAAAGTACATATCTTTTTAAGTATCCCCCTGTAATAATATGCCATTTCATTGCTGTGGGATACGATTTATGAATTAACAACATAAATAATACATTAAGTTGATAAAATTATGCAAAGGATACAGGGCATTTCATAACGGGCGATACGGACCAGTGCATGGCGCCAGTGATTGTGTCTCCTTTCTGGTAACATGCCGACATTAGGCCACAGATCTCATCAAAGTCGGACAGGTGAACCTTGGGAATGAAAGCGAGCGTACCCTCGGGTTGGATCAGAACCTCTAACCCCATGTCTCTGACCGCAAACACTTGGACATCAGTTAGCTGAAATGACAAGAACAAAAAAAAGCTGATGGTGTTATATATATGTAAGGCTGGACAGGTACAGGCCTTATTTCATTGAAACTCTAGAACTGTTGGTAGTATACCGGAACAGAAATCTCCACAGATTTACCATAATTTTACAAGATATAAAGACAATGATGGTAGAAACATACCTTTAAAACAAATTCTGCCTGAAATGCAGCATTTATCAAGAAAAGTGTTAAATCGAAGACCAAAAAACAATTTTGACTTTCGGATGATAAAAAATAACGGTGAAAAGATTTTTAAAATACCGTGGACGTTTTTCACTGTTTTCTCAAAAAGTGGGCACTGTATGGAACTGGGAATTTCACAGATGAGTGTTACTGTATCTTTCTTGATATTTTTGCTCATGAATCTGCCTTTCTTTGATAAAAACCAAAGCATGATATTACCATTAACACAGCAACAATATATGACTCCAATTTGAAAGAGAAAATAACCTACCTTGCCCATATTTGGGTTCTGATAGTCAAAATCCCTGGGTCTCTGGACTTCAGTAACTGATAACCTGAGAGACAGTATGATGCGTTTTGATTCTGGCGGGAAAGTCCTGACAACCCGACATTTGACCACTTGACCGACGAAGTAGGAATCATCTGCAATGGGCTCCTGGCCTGATGACAGCTCTGACCGGGGTATCAAACCTGACAAAACAATGGCAATGTTCAGTAAGTGGCTATCATGAGGCAGGGATAATTTTCAAAAAGCTGCTTAGCCTAGGGGTGCAGTGGCCTAGAGGTCTGGGGCCAATTCATAGAGCTGCTTTTAGAGCACAAATTTGCTTAAGCATGAAAAGTCTTCCTTGATCAAACAGGATTGCCAACCAAATTTCCATGTGATGTTTACTGCTTTTGACTTGTATTTTGCCATTGAGCATAACATTTACAGCGGACAGAAGTGCTTTCTGGGGTTGAGAGTGTGCAGCAGGTATGGGCGAAGGTAACACGTTGTGTGCACGCCGTTGCTTGGCCGTTGCTATAATGGGCGTGGCCTACTGGATCGATGTATTGTTTAAGAAGAGATATTTGAAGAACTGTCCTTTCTTTGCAGCGAAATGGAGAAGGGAAATCTAGATATTCTAGAGTGCTGTTATGCCAATTACAGTTGAAAGCAACTATAACGAACACGCCGGGATGCACAGAGATTGTTCATTATAGTGGTCGCTCGTTATGGTGGACAATGTTCAGCAGGCCTATACATTGTACATTATACACAAAAATTGGGAGCCAAATTTGGCACAGCCAAACGTTCAATATAAGTGTTTGTTATAGTGCCGTTCCACTGTACCATACCTGTGACGTCATTGAAAAAACGCACAAGATATCCAAAATCTCTGATGGAGATAATGACACCGTGTAGCACCATGTCCTTGCGAAGCTGTTCATAGGAAGTGACGATTGGTAAAGTAGAATTCACAAGGCTGTTCTTATGGGTTAGAAGCAGGCGTCGTCTCTTGGGGTTCACACACAGGACCTGAAGCAAAGTCACGTATAAACGAAAATTCACAAATTGTTTTCAAAACAGCAGCAGTATATCTAGGGAATACGGCGTCTGCAGCAAGTGCTAAAAATGCGCACCTAATTCCAACTTCTGATACCAATGAAAAAAAAAATCAAACAATTTGAAATTTGAATCTTTCTTTGTTTGTTCATTGGATTATATGTCCGTCTTGCACCCCCCCCCCCCCCCCCCTTCGATATGCCACTGTAAAACAGGCAAATAATTTGGTAATAAATTTTGCAAACATGTAAAACTGTAAACAAATTAAAACCCTTGAAGCAGACAACCAGAAAGATCAAAATTATCTGCAAAGGAGACTAAGACTGTAAGAGGAGAATAATTTCTTTTTACTCCATCTGCAACAAAATGGTTGGTTGAGCACCAAGCGAAGACCAAAGTAAACACTTTCATCATCAAATAACTACAAGGGAAACTGACTGGATTACTTTTAAGTCATTGAAAAGTGAACAAAAACAAATTGACAGAGTGGGATTCAAACCAGCGACCTCCAAAATACCCTATAAGTGATCAATACCAACACTTGTTATTGTCAGATAAGGAAATTCAATCATCATTTTTAATTCAGGATTTCTCATAACCATGTGGAATTTTGTTTTGATTTTTGACATTTCAGGTTTATTCATCGCAGACTGCAGAACTTAGTTGTGGAAGAAATGGTGAACTTCCTATACAGGGCAGCGGCGTAGCTAGGATTTTTTCAGCAGGGGGGCACTGGGGGGCCTTGGAATTTTGTGGGGGGGGCACCCGGATTTTTTTCAAAACTGAAGATTTGCAAAATATGAGAAATGCGGGGGGGCGGATCCAGCGGGCGTGGGGAAACCTTTTCTTCAAGCAAAAAAAAAAAAATAAAATAAAATAAAATAAAAAAATAAAATAAAAGGGAAACAGAAAGACTCCAAAGGAGCTGAAAAAGAGGGGGAAGACAACATTAGCTAGCTTTGATCGCCCCGAAACGCATCCGTCGCTATTGAATTGGCGTATTTTATTTCCACGCTCCTTGGAAAATCACGGATAAGCGCGAAGGCCTTGCGGCCGGGGTCCAGGGCCCGCTTAAGGGCCCTGGAAGCTCAGGGGTTCTAGATATTCTTTGGTGCAATCTGAGCCTTATTTTGGAAGCAATTGTTCCGATAAATTTATCCATTTATTTATATTATTACTTCATTATTTCTTTTTAATCCAACACTCCGTGAGCGGGAGAAATTCAATCTGGGGACCAGACTAACTAGCCAAACCAGACAAAATGGCAGATGGGCTGTTTTGAAGTTCGCAACCGTAAGCGCGTAAGAAAATTGCATTTTTACACCGAAATGTTGCACAGATTTCTTCACTGTAGGGTTTTAAGGGCTCAGGAACATTTGCTGATAGTAAAAAATATAATTTTGGAACAGTAAAAGCTGTTAAGTTGTTTTTATTTCCTTTATAGAAATCATGCCCTACAGATAACGCTTATTTTTTTTCTATACCCACGATTTTTTGTGGGGGGGCACCTGGGGGGGCACGCCGAATTTGTGGGGGGGCACGTGCCCCCCCAGGCCCCCCCGTAGCTACGCCGCTGATACAGGGTGAGTCCAAAAAAAAAGTTGACCGGGATTGGTGATGTTTTTCAAAACAAACAAATGATGCTCAAAAGTTACGTCAAGTGTATGCAGCAAGCATTTTCTCCTGCTTTTTAGAAAAAAGAATGACACAAATTGATCATTCCTAAGACAAGTTATGTCTATTTTAATAAAGGTACTCATTTTGCAAGCTGTCCATAGAATGTTAATGCTTGACTGAATCTAAACATCTGAAAGTGTATTAAAGAGTTCTTTTAGCTACATTAAAAATAGCTAAAATGCGTACCCCCCGGTACTTTACACTTGTTTTTGTCAGGCTTTCCATGGACAGCTTGCAAAATGAGTACCTTTATTAAATAGACATAAGTCCTCTGAGGAATGATCAGTTTGTTTCAATATTTTTTCTTATAAGCAGGAGAGAGTGCTTGTTAAATATATGCTTTACTGAACTTTTGAGTGTCATTCATTTGTGTTGAAAAACATCACCAATCCTGGTCAACTTCTTTTTGACCTGTATTTTAGAGGCCTTGGATGATTTTGAGGTTAACAAATACTTTAAATAGTTACCCGAAGTTGGAGCAACTCTCCAACAGTAAACTTGCTATGGGGTTTGTGGATAATAACATCTGCCATGTGTGCATTGGGCACAAATCCAGTCACATGATCAGAGACCTTAACACACAGACCCTTCTCCAAGATGGCCGTCACAGTGCCCTGCAAAACGAAGAAAAAGTAACGAGTTAAAGGTACAGTACAGGATTGGTAACATACCAAACAGAAATGTTAACAGATTTGTGTATAACTTTCAGGGTACAAAGATGGTACTATCATACTTTGGTAGCATACCAAAAACAGATTTTCCTATAACTTACAGGGTATAAAGATGGTGGTGGTAGAAACATACCGTTATCATTTTTCAGCCTGAAATGCTGTATTCATCCAGAAAAGGGTAAAACCAATGACCAAAAACAATTTTGATCTTCGGCAGATAGAAAATAATGCTGAAAAGATTTTTAAAATACCGTGGATGTTTTTCACTGTTTTCTCAAAAGTCTGCATCGTATGGGACTGGAAATTTAACAGATGACCGTTACTGTATCTTTCTAGATATTTTTGCCCATGAATCAGCATTTCTTTGACAAAATCCAAAGTATTTGTCAAAGAAACTACTGGAGAGCAACGAACAGGAAAACTAACCTCAACAAGAGCACCAAGGTGGATGTCATGGTAACCGAGGAATGGCTTTGTCAATACGGACTTTTTCAGCGATACCGTTGCAACTCTATCCATGAGGTTGAAGTCCAGTATACGACATGTCACAGAGCTGCCGATGCTGCAGAACTTATGAAGATTCTCAATCCTCTCATCGGATACGTGAGACATCTAATGGCAAAGAAAGAGCACATGAACAGAGGCCAATTTCATGCAGCTGCTAAGCACAAAAAAAAATAGCTTAGCACAAAATGTCTTATTGAATAAAACAAACAAGTGTTAAAAATTCTATTTGATATTCATGGTCAGCGAATAACAGCCAAAGAGCAATCACAAGTGATACACAACACGTGGAAATTCGGTTTGTAATCCTGTTTTTATCAAGACAGAAATTTCATGGTTAGCAAATGTTTAAGTACAAAGCAGGGCACATTTTTTTATGCATTTTGTGCAATATAAATGCCATCTTTATAATTACAAATAGGGTATAACAGAGACATCTGAAAAGCATCTGAAAATGATCATTTGGGAGACATTTCAATGTCTCCCAAAGGTATCAGGTACCTTTAAAAACACATATCTATTTTTATTTGGTGAGCACTTATTTCTTATCTCTTCTATGCTAGATATTACCTACAGTGCTATGCAGTTTCAACATGATAAAAGACGACAGATAATGATCTCAATATGAACATACGTCAATTTCAAGTTCACTGGTTTAGAGGATGTTTAGAAATGGGTTTAGTTTGTGCCTGACCCTATGGGAATGTCTCCCTAAGTATATATCCAATAATCATTATAATCATAATTTTTTTAACCGGGGATGGGTCATTAGGGAGACATTCCCATAGGGTCGTGCACAAACTTTACTTACCTATTTATAAACATCCCCAAACCAATGAACTTGAAATTGACTTATGTTCTCTGTCTTCTATGGAAAATAAAAATGTGTCTAAAGGGTAGCTGGTACCTTAGGGAGACATCTAAAAGTCTCCCTAATTCACGATGTCTCCCTAATGTCCACTTTTAGATGCTAACGTGTCTCCCTAATACCCAACTTGTAATTATTATTACCACTACCAAGGTGATATTTCTCATCCTGGCTTATAAAAGTACTCACATGAACAAATCCTCGGTCCTGTTCGTTCAACTGCAGCAATAAGCCGTTCTTCTCTCTGATTCTGATGACTTTGGCTTTCTTCAGGATGTCTCCAGGATTTAGACCCTGGAAGGGGAGTTGGATATCTGGGCTGGATGAGGCCAAGTGAGCCCCCATCAGGCTCAACCCCAGTGACTTCCTCTGAGGACAGTTGTAGATCACATAGGCTTGGACCTGGACAAGAACATTCAAAATTGAACAATAAAACACTTAAAATCCTGAGATATTGTGAGGAATTAAAGGTACAGTACAGGATAATAATAATAATAATAATTAAGGATTTACATGTATAAGGGGCACACATCTGTATAATAAACACTTGTGGCTCAATAACACAAAGAAAACACAATACTTGAAATAGACTAGAAATAAATAAGACAATTAACCAACCAATGGACTTGATTGGCAACATACCCAAACAGAAATGTTCACAGATTTACAAATAACTTTCAAGATATGAAGATGGCCGCTGGTAGAAGCATACCATTAAAATCTTTCCAGCTGAAATGGTGCATTTATCCAGAAATGAGTCAAACAAAGAACAAAAACAGTTTTGATATCGGGGTAAGATCAAAACCATTCTTTATGTTTTATGAGAAAAATTTAATCGGATTTTCGCTGTTTCCTTGTGACTCAGATGTCCGTTTTAGCTCAAATTTTCACAGGTTTATTATTTCATGTACGTGCTGGATCAGACCTTTACCAATCATGTATTATACCTTTAATACTGTCTCCAGCCCTCAGAGCCTTGTTAGGGCCGACCTCCCTACAAATTTGAGTCAAAATGAAAATGATATACTGTCCACGAAGACTAACCTCCTGTTTTACTTTAAACTGCGACGGCTCTAGATTGTGAGCCTCAAAGTGAAGCTCATCTACACAGCCAGTGTATGAAGACAGTACACTGGCATTGAAGTTGTCCTTGAATACCTGCACAAAACAAAAATAGTCCACAAGAAAAAATATCAATTTACGAGTTCCATTGAAATCATGTCAATGGGCATTTCCACTGTTTTGAGGCATTTTGTAAACCTCCTTTTTTTTGTGCATATTTCCATTAAATCAGAGTCTTTCAAGAATGATTGATCAAGGAATAGGTCAACGTCATTTAAAAAGTAACTTACCGCATTACCGTGGAATTTCCTAATTTATTGTTCCGGTAAAACTATTATCTCATTGAAAAGTGAACAAACAAACATTGCCTGGAGGGGGATTTGAACCAGCGACCTCCGGAATACCGGGTTGTGAGTGGTTTCATGGCTTCTGATTGCCAAACGAACAAAGATCATTGTCTATACAAGTAATAAACTGCTGAAGATCATTGTCTATTAGGGACACTAACATAGGGTTGGATAGCTCAGTTGGTAAGAGCATTGGTATGACACACCGGAGGCCGCTGGTTCGAATCCCGCTCCAGACGATTTTTCTATGTTCATATTTCAATGAATTAAAATTATTCCAGTCAGTTTCCCTTGTTGATATTTGATGATTAAAACTATAACCCGTTAAAAGCAAATGAACATTATTTTTGATTCACAGTTTTTTTTCAGGCAATAAGCAAATACAGTGGAATGCTACTATAAAGAACACTGCTATACTAAACATTTGGCTATACTGAACATCATCAATGGCTCCCAATTTCTGTGTACACTACATACCGAATATGGTTTGTTAAATCACTATAACAAAGGACCACAATAATGGAAAATATATGAGCATCCCGCCATGTTTGTTATAGTGGCATTCCACTGTAATATTTAGACTCTTTTTAAGTAAAGTATTCATAATTTTCTTGGGGAAAAAACTCAAGAACTGTGGAATACTGAACCGCCACTCTAGGTCTCTATCATAAAGTTAAGTCTGCAATATTACCTGAGCTGACCAGCCATATAATGGGGCCTCCCTAATACTGTCAAAGTTATGTCAACATTTCACAATTTCTAACTTACTTTTACAACAGTTGCCTTGACTTTAGTGCCGGGCAGGAGACATGCCAAATTATCATGAGATGACCTGCTGGCTGTTGCCTTAGCAACAGACTTGGGATTGGCTGTGAGCACCAGGGATCTTCCATTTGCTTTCACTTCCTTGATCAAGCATTTGATTGGCTGAGCAGTAAACAATGGTTGGCCTGAAAAAACAAACAAATATATTTCACCAAATCATTCTCTGTTATCGCATATCTTTAAAGGTAATATCATACTTTGGTTTTTGTCAAAGAAATGCAGATTCATGGGCATAAATATCAAGGAAGATACAGTAACAGTCATCTGTGAAATTTTCAGTCCCATACAGTGCCCAATGAAACATCAGTGAAAGACGGTCAGAGTATTTTTTAAATCTTGCCATCGTTATTTTTGATGTTCTGAAGAGCAAAATTGTTTTGGGTCATTGGTTTTACTCTCTTCTGGATAAATACAGCATTTCAGGCAGATAATATTCTAACAGTATGTTTCTACAATCACCATCTTTATACCCTGTAAGTTATAGGTAAATATGTGAAGGCTTCTGTTTTGGTATGCTGCCAAAGTATGATAGTATGTTTAAAAGACATATTTTTACATGGTGAAATTCTGAGGCAAAATAAATATTCATGTGACATGCCTGGAATTTGGATCTGAAAAGGGGCAAGACCACTTTTCAATGGCAAGGGCCACTTCCATTGGAAAATCATAATGCCTATGGAAACATTATAAGGTGGCACGAAGGCCAAGAACCAGGGCAACGAAGGCCATGGCCTCTGTGGCCTCCATTAAATTCAAGGCTTGATGTGATAGACAGTTATTTGTCGTGTTGGGACCAAGAGCAATATGGACGTTACCTTGGTTTTTCATCTTGATGAAAGTCTCTGCATCACGGTTGCTCAAGAAGCTGTTCACGCCAGAAACGCCAACATCTATAACATAGCCATGGTCTTCAACACTGATAACATTGCCAGTAATAACCTGTGCAGTAAAGTGAAACACATATAGAATAAACTAGAATACATATGGATCAAAATTATTCAGTTAAGAAGGATTTTTTAATATACCAGTAAAAGGTACACTGTAATAAAAACACATCTGAAGTTAAATACATATTTACTGTTATAAACCATGAATATTAAATTGTTTTTGGTCGGGAAATAGATAATATGCAAATTGGGCTTGCCCTTCACCGACGTGAAGTGCTCATCCACGTCGGTGAAGGGCAAGCCTTATTTGCATATTATCTATTTCCCGACCAAAAATCATTTAATATTCATGATTTACTGCGGTACCAGCCGCGATATTGGATTCGATTCACCCTGCAGACCCCAGCTAGCTCAGTGGCCTAGCAGGTAAGGCATCTGCACTAGTAAGCAGGAGGTCGTGGGTTCGAATCCCACCTGAGCCAGCATGTGATTTTTTTCACGTGCTCTCACAAGCACTGAGTATACAGTGCTCATCCACGTCGGTGAAGGGCAAGCCTAATTTGCATACTATTATAAAACTCAACCTGTCTATCTTTGTTAACGCTAAAAATATTGTGTATAAAGAAAGAAGGTATTTTAGACCCATAATTGAGCACCACTTTTCGCGACGAAAAACCTTGCTACGTCACATGCAGAACGCCACGCAGTATACTGTGGTGCAAGCCTATACTAGTTCTGTAGGTGACGTCACATGCTATTGTTGCGTGGATCAGTTCCAAGGGGGGACTTTTTTGAAGGGCGGGGCATACATGCATCGATTTTGTAACTGTTTCGTAAAAATTAAGCACAGTTTACATACAAAATATAATTGATATTGTCATTAATTATGTATTAAGCAATAATTTTAAAGCACTTTCATCCCTTTCCCAAATTGGATTACAGTGAACCTTTAAATGTATTACAATCAGTTCCAATATTCCACTGCCTCAAATGAGTATCTTTAAATCCTCACCATTCCAGGCTGAAGCATATTAAGGGTGAGATGACCATGGACGGCCTGCGGGTCAAGAGTCAGATGGATCCTCTGATATCCCTGTTTAGTTGACCCCAAGGACTTGACCTTACAGGTCACATGACTCCCGACCTCGTACAAATCTTGAAGAGTCTTCATTTTCTGCAAGAAACAAAGGTCAAAAATCAGAGTAATGTGTGGACGGCTCTGTAGTCTTGGTTCACGACGTTGTTGCTGTGGATACTTGAATACCGGTGATCCGCACTGTGATCTGTACGCACGTACGTATTGACCAGTCTACAACAACGTCTTGGGAATCCTATTTAACCTCTACCCAAAAATGGGGGGAAACACACTGCGCATGCGTTACGTTTGAAGTGAGGCACAGCCAAATTAACATACACGTACAGGTTCGTGTGTGCAGGCCAGTGCAGGTAATCATACATATTCAACAGTGTGTCATGGAGACGATGTATCGCGCTACAGAACGAGGTCCGCACACAACTCACACTGTCACAGCCTTTACAGGATTCCCAAGACATTGTTACTGAGAGGTCTTTATGTACATATACGTGCATGCAGGTCAGTGCAGGTAATCAGTTCGTACGTTTGATTTATAACAACGTTGTGAATCAAAACTACGGCCCTGTGGAATTGATTCACAAGTTGGCAATTTAACAAATTTAGATAAACCAGACATTCAACTGTTTATCATAGTGTTGTCGTTAGGCTGCCACTCGTTTGCACTGCACTGCATGTCATGCTATACTTTGAAAATTATGAATACATTTTTTTTCGGAATTTCCGCATGAGGTATCAACGGATAGGGTACATCCACATTTCAGTGCAAGTTGCTGCTCGATAGCATACATATTTGCCAAGTAATTGTCAACTCTAGGTGATGTTTACTTCTGAAACTGTTACCGCTCAACCATGTATCATACTCTTGTTTGCGCTGCATGTCATGCTATATTTTGAAAAGTATGAATACAAATGTTTTTAGAATTCACCGCAACGGGTATCAACAGGTTTTATAGAGTAATAATTCTTACATTACTGTGTCTGCTGCAATAAATGTGATGTTATTATGATAAGAACGTAGACACACTGCTACCTGTTGGTCATCCATGGGATCCATCTGATCATCACTGAGGTTCTCTAGCAGCTTTGTGTACGTTGATGATACATCTGTGATCTGTACGTAACCCGTCATCAATTTGGGAAGACTAACGACAATCTCATACTCGTGAACCTCCTTCACAACTCCCATCAGCAACATGTCCTCTGAAATGGTCTGGATGAAAAGAAATAAACAGGTTTAACAGATTTAAAGGTACAGTACAGGATTAGTAACATACCCAAGCAGAAATGTTCACAGATTTCTGTATCACTTTCAGGGTATGAAGATGGTATTGGTAGAAACAATATTTTAGCCTGAAATGATGTATCTATCAAAAAAATTGTAAAACAAAGACCAAAAAACAGTTTTGATCTCGCGGTAAGATCAAAACCATTCTTTTCGGGATTTCGCTATTTTCTTTTGACTCAGATGTCTGTTTCACAGGTGTATTAATTCATGCACATATTGGATCAGACAAAGTGTGAGTGCTGTTCTGTGACCTTTACCAATCATGTATTATAACTTTACACAGGTGAGATCTTGTCACAAGAGTAGGCTTGTCTCAGTGGCAAGGAAATATAAAGCTCCTTTCAAAGATCAACGCTCAGTAGAAAATGTCTAGATGCTTGCTCACTTTTTCCCACCATTATTTCTGGGGCCAGTTTCAAGGAATCCGTTACGGCCTATTTTTGTGCTTACGGGCACTGCTACGCGTGAAATCTATTTCACGGAATCCGTACGCAAGACTTTTGGTAAGCGAAGAGTTTGTAGGTTGACCTTGATTTTTTTCTGCTAACATGCTGCCATATTTTGCATTCTGACGATAGTTCTTGCTTAGCATAGCAAGAAAGACAACTCTCCCATGAAATACGCTAAGCGTAAACAAGAAAAGGTTGCCATCGTTATCAAAGATTTTTTGCTTACGGTAACAGATTCCATTAAATTAGGCCCAGGGACCGATTTCACTAACGCTTTGCGATCATCGTAAAGCCCAAATCCATCGCTAAACGGAAAATTGATCGCTACTTTGTGTAGGAATTTTCCGTTTAGCGATGGATTTGGGCTTTACGATGATCGCAAAGCGTTAGTGAAATCGGCCCCTGGTCTTTTGGACATCTTAACCAAATTCTGAAATATGTTAAAGGTACAAAACATGATTGGTAAAAGTCACAGGACAGCACTCATACGTTGTCTGATCAAACATGTACATGAAATAATAAACCTGTGAAAATTTGAGCTCAATCGGACATCTGAGTCACGAGAAAATAGCAAAACCCCGACTCAGTTTTTCTTATAAAACACGAAGAATGGTTTTGATCTTTAATACCCCGAGATCAATACTGATTTCCTTGAAAAACCCAGCATCCGATGAACCAAGATTTCCCAAGGTGACTGTTTGCACTGTTTACAAACGTTTGAGTCCATTTTCTGTCTCAAACTCAATTATATTTTTTGGAGGCCTTGCAAACCCTATATGCTCCCTTTAACTGCTTATGAAACAGGATATTATCAGCAGCAAACAGGGTGTCCAAAAAGACCCCTCTGGCTTGGCTTAACAGAAGTGAGAGTTTGGTGCTTACCTTCGGAGAGAGTCGTTTCAATCTAGGATTGGTGTCACTTTGGGCATTGAGTTCTTCCCCAACACCAAGATCCTCTGCCAGGTACTGTAGCTCTTTGTCGTCTCTCTCATCTTTGCTCAATTTCTGCTGTTTGGATCGCTTCTCCTCCTTATTTTTCTGTTTCTTTGTTTTCTTGCCTGAAGCAGCTTTGTCATCCTGAGGTTAGATACAAAACAAAGGAATTATTAGCCTCAAAATTAACTGCATTTAAAGGGATGGTACAGAATTGGTAAGACAAAATACACTTCATGATCACAGATTCACATAAAACTTACACAGTATAATGGTGATGATAGGAGAAAACATCCCATAAAATGTTTTTGTCTGAAATGCAATATTCGTTGAGAAATAAACGAAACTATTTTCCGATTGGAATAAATCGCTTCGAAGCGTTTTATTCATTCCTTGAAATGTGTACAGTTCTCTATTTCACAATTTTTTCGTGACCCAGATGACTGATTGACCTCAAACAATCTACAGGTTTGTCAGTTAAGGTATGTGATGGATTACATAATGTGCTTTCACTGTCAGCAACTGTTTTGTCGCAAAAACCAGTTCTGTACCATCCCTTTAACACATAGTCTGACAGTATGGCAGTCAAGGCAGAACATAACCAGGGGTCAATTTCACTAAGGCCTACGATCGACCGTGACGCGAGTTGCAAAGGATAACCATGATAACCCATCATTTCCTACATGGGGCTGCAATGCATCATAAGCCCTATGATTGACAGTGAGTTATGATGAGTTTGGTGAAATCGACCCCAGGCCATTAACAAATACAAACAAATAGAAAACTCATTAGGAACATGTACATATAACTGAGTGATAACCAGCGATGTTGTCTCCATATTTCATATCATCAAAGCTGTATGCTAAGAGACCCCCCAAAAAAAACACAGTATGTACATACTCTGAAAAAGTGACATAACAGTTATGGGCACCGGACAGTACAACTGCGACACAACTCGACTCGAGACAAGTCAACCACAGAAACAACTCCACTCCAAGACAGCTCGACCACAAAGACAACTCCACTCTGAGACAAGTCAACTCCATTTCTGAGGATGCGACACATTTTTGACAGGTATGTCTCCTACACCGTACCATGCATCGCATTGGCAGAAATGCGGTCGAGCTGTCTCGGAGTCAAGTTGTCTTTGTCATTTTTGTGGTTCACTTGTCTTGAGTTGTATTGTCCTGCAGTCGACTTGTCTGACATTCTTATCTAATAATATCAATGACAACTCGTATTAATATTTTGTTGTGTATACAATTCCTGTCACAGACACATTTGACACATCTTACCTTGAAGAGAATATCTTCTTCCCTTTTTCTCTTGACGGATGCCTTCTTCTGGGATGAATCTGCCTTCTTATCCCCACAGCCCCGGGGGAAATTTTCTTCGTCCATTATGAAACCTTGCTCAATAGCGCCAACTGCAAAAGGAATTACATTTAGAATAGACTCGACAGAAATAGCCATTAGGTTTACTAAAACGGGTAAAGTTTAGTTTTACTCATTAGCATGTTTAGTAAGTTAGTGAGTAGTGCCTAGGGCAAAACATAAAGGGAGGGAGGGCCAGGAGCTAAATGCACCAGTATTTAAGCAACTTATTGTTATAATTATATTTGATGGAAAGAATTCCACTGATGACCATTACGGAAAAAGGATTATATCCTCCAAGGGTTAACTCTTGTTGGATGCAAATTATGATGAACTTCAATCTCAGGTGTGGAAAACTTGGGTAGCATATCTGAAAAGTGAGTTTAACAGGGTTTTTACCTACAAATTGTACACTTCCAATACAGCGGCAGCCATTTTGCTCAAAACGCCCTCTGTTGGTTTCATAGAGTTGTGCACAAATTATGGTCATCAGTGGAATTCTTTCCATGGGGTTTTATTGACCTACAATTATACATTTTGAATACAGCGCCAGCCATTTTTCTCAAAACAGCATCTGTCGGTGCCATAGGTTTGTGTACACATGATTGACATCAGTGGAATTCTTCCCATATCAATTGTCACGCTACTGCAGCCCTGGCCTAGGCTCTATTGCTTACTCCTTATTAACCTAACCCCCTAGGGGCATTTTACTGAGTACCATCCTGAATCCTCCATAATCCTCCAATGGTCACACTTTAAAAACTGCGTTCATCCTGAATCCTCCATAATCCTCCAGTGATCTCACTTATACTCAAAATGAGAGGACCCTGAATCCTGAATCCTTCAGAATCCTTCGGTGGCCATACCTCAAAAAATGCGTTTATCCTGAATCCTTGCAACTCCTCAAGTGGTCCTCACTTGAAAATGACATTATATCCTGAATCCTCCGAAATCCTCCAAAACACCAGAAGGATTTTGGAGGATTGAGGAGGGTTAGGGTTAAAGATTGGAGCATGAAGTAAATTGCAGTGTACGGCAATTGTTCTGTTTTCAGTTTGTAAGTAGGCCTATCAGTATTAAACTTAGCCTTGACCAAGGCTATGAAGCTGTTCCCTGCGAGCGATCAGTACGTGGCACCCGGTCCCCGGTACGTACCGCTAGCTGAGCTGCATGGATGTACCATGCATGCACCCACACGACCGGCCACGCACACACGCATACGTCGGTAACCGCCGGCCCCGGTTCAGCCAGGATCATAGCCTTGACGCAAGCGCTATTTGATTATTATGGTAATTATAGCCGCTATGGTAAACAGTCTTCTCTCATTGGATAACGGCTGTCGAGAAAAATGAATATTTATAAGTACTGCACAATCTTATGGCGCTGAGATTTCCGGAATCTGGTCGGCAAATTTACCAAATCGTCGTGTCCTTCAAGAAAGTACCGGAGGGCAGTCCGCTACTCAGGTGGAAAATCCTCAATATTTCTGTCGTATTTTATCGACGCCAGAGTTGAGACTAACATTTACTTCTCGGATAAACGAACGAGTCGAGTCAGCGACACCGCCATTGTTTTGTATACGCTACAATTATAGGCCTACATGTACTGACATGCCGTACCATCGTCACACGTAGGCCTACACACAGTGAAAAGCTCATGAATATGCATATCCGGTCAAAGATCACGCTGCTTGATTGGATACCGTTTATAATATGCACATAAAAAATTCTTCGGCCAATATTGGCCGAAAATGTAAAGAAACACATAAGAAAAGACTGACGGTTGCGTCAAGGCTATGATCCAGTCTCAACTGGGGGTGGATACTGTACGTATATGCGTGTACGTATGGACGGTACGTATCCGTGCAGCTAGCTGGCTCGGTACGCAGTACGTACACTACGGGGACAGTACGGCCGGCCGGGAACAGCTTCATACTCATAGCCTTGGTCAAGGCTATATTAAACTTAGGGGGTTAGTGTAGTTTACACCACTCGTATTATTTTCAGTATTTATTTAGCTTCTACAGTTCCAAAATGAGATTTGTTACTTAAAGCAAATATTCATGGGTCCTGTAAGCCCTAAAATGAACATATTTCGGCAATATTCCAGTGAAAAAAGAAGGTTTCCTTACCCACTTATTGCGAAGTTGAACACAGCTTTTCAGTCGCGTTTACGCCATTTTGACACGAACTACCTGTGCAAAATAATAATCTTACTCCCTCTGGTAAAGTCTATGACACTCTCGACCAATCACAAAGCGGGATTTACCAGGCAACTTTTTCAGCAGCCAATCACCGATGATCTGGTCCAGTTAGTCTGGTACCAGACCCAACACATCAAGGCTCATCGAAATAAGGGCGGAAACCAGACTTTCTACAGCTAAGCTAAGCATTTCGTCTGCAAAATATGTCGCATCGCCTTTATACCGTTTTACCCCATAATTTCCCTCAAAAATCAAAGCCCTGCCCTCTTTCCACAAATTTAAGCTTGCAGACATTGAAGAGGACAAGTAACGTATTCAGGTGAGTTAGTTTATGGTAGAAGCTAAATAAATACTGAAAATAATACGAGTGGTGTAAACTACACTAACCCCAAACTTAGACCCGTAAACAGGGCCCAGATACATCGCTACTCTCAGATCCTGGATCTGAGAGTAGCGATGTAACTAAACGTTTTGCCTATCCCCTCAGCTCACACGGCCGTTGCACATGCTGTGTCAGTGTGTGGTCGTGCATATTAAAAAACAGTAACAGGAACTTTACAATCGATTAAAAGGCTTATTGACTCAAGTGAATTAAACTCAACAAGGGATTAGACCTACCTGAGAAAGAAATTCCCTTGCTTCAAAGTTCAATTGCCACACATTGACATAAATAACGAATTATTTAATGATGAAAATACAACATAATTAACGACACACGTGAAGTTAAATACCCACATGTTCAACTGGAAACAGCGCCCTCTCTGAACGCCCTCTATTATCTTGTGGGTGTAAAGTTGATGGGCGGAGCGAGAGTAACATGGATGTGGGGTGTCAAATCGCAGTAGGGGGCTACCATCCGGAATTTTGATTATTTCACTTTTCAGTCAGTGTGAATAAGGTCTTAAACAGAAATAAACAACAAATTTGGAATATTTCCACAGACATTAATAAACTTCTCAAAGTCTTTAGGTGGTTTGGCGCCCTCTATCGGCACGACTGAATCTGTTCTTAATGCAATGTGTATACAAAGTCTGTACTGTACGAAATGCTTGATATTTTAAGTCAAGTCACACAAGTTTCACCACAGGAAAACGGTAGGCGTTGGTTATTATTGACTAGATCCATTAACCGGATCCCTATAATATTACTCCTTAAGACCTTATTATGGTAATCCTGGGGTTTAGGGGCCTAAATAATGTCCATATAAAGTGGTATCCAAGTTCTAACCTGAGCCAACTCATTCACTGTAGGCCTAACAGTTAGCCCTGGCCTAGCACACTGTCATTAGGGCCTAGGCCTACATCATTATTAATAATATAGGGCCTTTTTAATAGGCCCCTATTAAGTATTAAGGGTAACGGTGTACAAGCAGGTCCGATACCTATAAAGGGAATAAAACTGTTGGAAAGAATTCCACTGATGACCATGACGGAAACAGGATTATATCCTTCAAGAGTTAACTTATTGGATACAAATTATGATGAACTTCAATCTCAGGTGTGGAAAACTTGGGTAGCATATCTGAAAAGTGAGTTTTACAGGGTTTTTTTACCTACAAATTGTACACTTCCAATATAGCGGCAGCCATCTTGCTAAAAACGCCCTCTGTTGGTTCCATAGAGTTGTGTACAAATTATGGTCATCAGTGGAATTCTTTCCAAACTGTTTTGTCTGTCAGTTTTGAAGTTTGCAACAAACAGGTAAGAAAATTGTATTTTTGGCTCTGAAATGTTGCACAGAATTCTTCTATCTGGGGATTTAAGGACTCGGGAACATTTGCTGAAAGTAAAAAGTATCATTTTGGAACAGTAGAAACTATTAAGTTGTTTTTATTCCCTTTATAGGTATCGGACCTGCTTGTAAACCCTTACCGTATTAAGGGTCAGAAAGAAACGACAAAGCTGAGGTCAATGGTCATCATATCATTTCCATGGTCATTCTCATAGGCCTACTCATCAGGTTTCAGAGCAGTGGTCGCGGAGCCCCTTAATTTAAATCCAAGACCAAGTTACTCGGGTAGCGTGAACGGTGAAGTTATGGCGTGTAATCCAATATTATAACAGTGTGGTTAAATTATAGTTCCCTTAAAACCCATTAGGTACTCTATGTAGTCCCACACATAGCATAGGGCTGTTGATGGCTCTCTTTTAAAATCTGTCTCTCTCTGTTGTGGAATGACGACCAGAGAAAGAAAGATTTTAAAAGAGAGCCATCAACAGCCCTATGTGTGGGGCTAGTACTGTTTGGTGCTATATATGATTAAATTATTTATTTATTCACCATATTCAACAGCGACACAATTGCCAATGACAGGAATGGTTATTAATAAAAACAACATTAATATGTACATTGAACCTTGAATAATAATAAAAACCAATATTATGACAAGTATTGCTAAATTATTTCATTCCATTTACATATATTGCAGCGCAGATGTAGTCACCGGGGTTGCCTTGCAACGAGACAATGAAAAGGGTCACTGTCTTCAGAAATGGCTCCAGTGAAAGTGGCAAGGTACAGGGTTTACTTTACTATTTCAGACGAAAACAAAAGTGAACATTATTTTCCGAAACCAAAGTCTTAACAGCGATTTGATTCACTGAACTGAATAAAAATGCTTGGAGTTTGGAGGGCCTGGGGCCGATTTCATAAAGCTCTGTGACGCATCACAACTCAATTTGCGACGCGTTGCATAGATGCAATGAGTCCATAGAGTATGGATGCGTCCCAACTCTGTGACGCGTCGTAAGTCTTATGAAATAGGCCCCTGATGCATTTTGACTGTAGCAGGATCTTTATCCAAGGCTAAATGACAAGAGGACAAGAACAGCAAGTAAAGATACACATACCTAAATGGATGAGAGGATCAGAACAAATCATGGAGGGTGGGGTTGGGCAAGTGTAGTCAGGGAAAGGGCAAATAGGGACAAAGTTGTCTGGGGTAGGCAAGATCAAAGGTGGACAATAACAAAAGCATGAAGAGGCATTTGGCCTCCAGGGAACGAACTGAATAAAGCACAGTTTGTTGAATTGAAAACAAAAAGAGAATTAAGAATTGAAAAAATAGAAGACTTCTCATTTTTCAACGCCAAAAATCATTCACCTTTAATTACCTTTTACTAAAACCCTTAAAAAAATGTTAACGTTAAGGAGCAAGAGGAAAATAGTTTTGAGAAGCTCTTTCTATTAAAGGGACACATTGATTTATCTGTTTAAAGGTAATATAACACTTTGGTTTTTGTCAAAGAAAACAGATCTATGGGCAAAAATATCAAGGAAGAAACATGTACAGTAACAGTCGTCTGTGAAAATTTCAGTCCTATGCGGTGCCCACTTTTTGAGAACACTGAAGAACAGCCACAGTATTTCTTAAGTGTTTTCTCTTTTATTGTTATCTTTAAAAGATCAAAATAATTTTGGCCACTGGTTTTACTCTTTTCTGGATAAATACTGCAATTCAGGCCGAAAAATTGTAACGGTATGTTTCTACCACCATCATCTTTACACCCTGTAAGTTATAGGTAAATCTGTGAAGATTTCTGTTTCGGTATGCTACCAAAGTATGATACTACACAGTACCTTTAACTTGTTCCTTTATCATCTACAGGTTATACCATGTGCCGACACTATGGAAGAGCTGATGGCTTGTGCAAGCAAGGCTTTGGATATTAAGGCCACATTGGTGTACACAGCAACAGGGGGAGAAGTATCCGATGCTTCGTTAATAAGGTGCATATCTGACATTGCATGCAGTAGGGGCACAGTTTGTAATGGTGTCATTATGAAGCCAATTATAGGCCGCGGTCCCAACTCAACTTGGACCTTTCCTGGCCACATGCATGCCTTGGCCATAGATTGGACCTTGATTTAACCCTAACCCTCCTGCATACCACAATTTACCAATCATAGTTTACCTGTGGTATAAGTGTGGTAGCCTGAAAACCAGTCCCCCTGTGAAGATTGTTGTAATGTATGGTGAACAGCTCTTGTCTTGTGTGGTAAGGGTAGAGGTATATGGTTAAAGGCATAATACAGGATTGGGAAAGGTGACAGAATAGCTGCGGTCTGCTCATAATTTGATTTGTCATGAAATTAAAACAAACCTGTACAATTTTCAGCTCATGTCATCATGTGGAAACAGTGAAAAATGCTCACAGTATTTTAAAATCTTTTCACAGGAGTTTTGATCTCACCCTGATATCAAAACCAATATGAAAACTGTTTTTGGTCTTTGTTTTACCAATTCTGGATAAATACAGCATTTCATCCGGAAATATTGTAATGGTTAGTCTCTACCAGCACCATCTTCATATCCTGAAAGTTATACGTAAATCTGTGAACATTTCTGTTTGGGTTTGTTAACAATCCTGTACTGACCTTTAAGTTTCACATGTAGGCACTATACTTGTTATCCATGGAGGCACATTACAAGTTGTACATGTACTTTCTGTTTCTCAAACTTTAGGTGTCATTATTTATATGCCAGGACTGGAATTCATTAAAGGTACTATCATACTTTGGTAGCATACCGAAACAGAAATCTTCACAGATTTATGTATAACTTACAGGGTATGAAGATGGTGAGGGTAAAAAACATACCGTTAAAATTGTTCTGCCCAAAATGCTGTATTTATCCAGAAAAGAGTAAAGCCAGTGACCAAAATTATTTTTGATCTTTTAAAGATCAAAAATAAAAGAGAAAAGACTTAAGAAATACTGCGGCCAGTTTTCACTGTTTTCTCTAAAAGGGGGCTTAGTTTGGGACTGAAATTTTCACAGATGACTTTTACTGTATCGTACTTGATATTTTTGCCCTAGAATGTGTATTTCATTGACAAAAACCAAAGTATGATATTACCTTTAATCATAGGTATGTCAATAAAATGCATTGCCATCCCTATTTAAAATAATTGATTAGCACCTCATAGCAATTACATGTGAATTAGGCATTAATCCTCCATTTTCCCATTTTGGCTGCTGGTGCTGTACAGAAAATCTATCTCTCTTCTTGTTTCTTCAACAGAGATGATGAAATTCTCTACTTTTCTGAAGGGAAACCCTTTATAGGTGGGTACGTTGTATTGTATTGAATTTCACAAATTTTAAATAGTGTGAGACCTTGTATCTTTACTTGCATGTTTTTCTCCTCTTGTCTTTTTTGTCAATCTTTGCTCTTGCCTACCCCAGACCCCTTGTTCCTTTTCCCTGGCCATACTTGCCTACCCCTTCCCTCTGTGGTCACTCTATCCCCCCTTCTGATCCTCTCATCCATTTATGTGTATCTTTACTTGCATGTTCTTATCCTCTTGTCGTTTAGTCTTCTATAAAGATCCTGCTAGGATCGAAATGTGTCAGGGCCTCCTAACTCCAAGCATTTTAATTTCAGGTCATTATTTTGGCTGATGAGCAGTTTGCAGCAGTTTATTACTTGTGGTGAAATGCCCAGGTGGTACTTATGGTTGCTGAAAGATAAGGAGTTGAGGACATTGTAATGGGAGACTTTTGACTAACCATTGTTAATTACAAGAGGGCGCGCTTCACCAGGCTCGGGAAAAGTGTCTTGATTTTGTTTTCATTGCTTTTGTGCACGATTATTCATCGTAAACACAACAGGCGTAAATAATCGCAATGAAAATGCCTAGTAAATACTGTGCAGTGTCCGGTTGTGGTGACAGGGGAGGACATGAGTTCCCCAAGAACAAACAAATGCAGAATTTGTGGAGATTGGCCACTAAAAGGGCGAATTACAAATGATCACGGTGGCCCACGGCAAACAGCATTCAGTTTTGTGCACAGAGTTTTTACTTTGCAAGTGAAGCCTATCACATTATTCCTCGCCAAACATCAGAATTTCACCTAACTTTGTGTTTTCGGGCATTGAAATCGTGGTGGGCGGCTGTTGTGAATATAAAAATTAATTGTAAATGGCCTGAATTTAATGTTCACAGTATTTTCCTGCGTCTTCCGGTGAGTTTTTGGAAAACCGCCGTACTTACAGCGTGTAAAAAAGTTTTAAGGAGCCTGGTAGTTTGCTGCCCTCTATCCACAGCCCTCTCCAAAAGTCTCCCATTAGACAGGTCCCAACCATAGAGCTATATTAAAATTACTAGAGCGCTAGCTCCGTGTACAGTGTGATGCATGCTGGGCGCATCCATGTTTGTGCACAAACGTATGGAAAACACAGTTTTTTTGTACGTTCATTTGCATGTTCTAAACAGGGCCCAATTTCATGGAATCCGTTACCGTTAGCAAAAATTCTTTGCTTACGGTAGCAGAGTTTTTTTGCTTACGGTAGCAGAGTTTTTTTGGTTACGGTCAGCGTATTTCACGGAAGAGTTTCCTTTTTGGTAACAGTAAGGAAGGAATTTCTGCAGAATGCATACGAAACGCGTTAGCAGAAAATGATCACGGTTACCCTAGAAATTCTTCGCTAACCGAAAGGTCTTGCTTACGCCGGATTCCATGAAAAAAATTCCACGCGTAGCAGTGCACGTAAGCACAAAAATAGGCCGTAACGGATTCCATGAAATTGGGCCCAGGTGCGTTATCGGAGCCAAATATGCCCCAAATCCGACGCACCTCCGGCATTTCATTTTGCACAGTCCGTGTACACGTGCTGCACTTAAATTTTTCCATTATGTTGGATTTTATCAGCAGTCGAGTCACGTACAGCAGCATTCATGCGTACTCACTTGTGCGTTACATATAGAGTACACTCTTCGAAAGGCATTCCATGCAGTCAAAGTTTTCTTGTTCCACAGACACGCACACAAATTCAAAATGACTGCACCTTGGAAGGCTTAAAAGCGAGTACGCACACAGAATGCAGAGCTAGCTCTCTAGTAATTTTAATATAGCTCTATGGTTCCAACCTCCTGGCATCTGTCACAATATGGCTAGGACCTCAGCTGCAAGTTGGGCTATCATGCAGCCCTTAGAGTATTAAAAGTTACAATGTCTGGGCCTTACAGATCCTTCTGTGTTCAGCGATACCACCAGTTGGATTTTGTCAGAGTTGAGTTTCAAACATAGAGGTATATTAAATTTCTAGAGCACTAGCTCCTTGTTTTTGAGTGCGGATCGGAGATGCTTTGAAGCAGTCTGACCTGGGCGCAGTCATTTTGAATGAATTTGGGTGGGATATCAAGTCCTTGAAGTAAATTTAAAAATGTCTGGACCTTACAGATCCTTCAATGTTGAAGGACACCACGAGTTGGATTTTGTCAGATTTGAGCCTGTCTCAAAGTAGTTTTTCTTATTCCAGCTAATCCGACAGTGAGCTGTTCCTTGGGGGTTGGTACCAGTAGGATACAGACTACGTGTAGGACAAACACTGACTGGGTGACACTCAACGTTGGTGGCAAACATTTTACTACCACAAGGTATGTATCTTCAGGAAGATCCCTTAGCCTTTTGATCCCAATCCTTCCAGGGTCCGGTACTCCGTAACAGAAGTAGAGCCAATTTCATTCAGCTGCTTATTATCATACATTGGTTTTTGTCAAACAAATACAGATTTATGGGCAAAATATCAAGACATATACTGTAATAGTCATCTGTGAAAATTTGCTTTAAGGTAGTATCATACTTTGATAAGAAACCAAAACAGAAATGTTCACAGATTTATGTATAACTTACAGGGTATGAAGATGGTGGTGGTACCGTGGTAGAAACATACCGTTAACATTTTTCCGTCTGAAATCGTGTATTTATCTAGAAATTAGTCAAACAACGACCGATCTTTTTTTTTTATCTTTGAAGAGAAAAGACTTAAGAAATACTGTGGCTGTTTTTCACTGTTTTCTCAAAAAGTGGGCACTGTATGGTACTGAAATTTTCACAGATGACTGTTACTGTATCTGTCTTGATATTTTTGCCCATAAAACTGTATTTCTTTGATAAAAACCATTTGAATATGATATTACCTTTAAGCACTAAAAACCTTAGTGAATAAAATCAGTATGCCAGCCAAAACTCCTTGTGAATGTTATGCTCAACAAACAATGGCCGAATACAAGTCAAAAGCAGTTAACATCACATGAAAATTTGGTTGGCAATCCTGTTTGATCAAGGAAGACTTTTCGTGCATAACATATTTTGTGCTTAATTAAGCAGCTCTATGAAATTGGCTTTTGCTCAAAACACAGAATTTGCAAAGCATGTAGAAAGTTGTGCTCGTTACCAGTCAAACAACACGTAATTTGTATACCGGTAATTATTTGTTGTGGAAAGGTCAGATTGCATGTGATGTACATGTGTAATAGCTAGATGAAACACTAGAAGAGGGCCCAATTTCATTGAATCCGTTACCGTTTGCAAAAATTCTTACTTAAACAGAATTTTTTTGTAATGATTTTCAGTGTGTTTCACGGGAGAGTTTTCTTTTTTTGGTATTAAAACTGTAAGCAAGGTTTTTCTGCAGAATGCATATGACAGTGCATTAGCAGAAAATAATCACGGTTTACTCTAGAAATTCTTCGCTAACCGAAAATCTTGCTTAATAGGGATTCCATGAAATAGATTTCACGCAACGCAGTGCCTGTAAGCACAAAAATAGGCCATAACAGATTCCATGGAATTGGGCCCTGAGTGCAGGAGTTATGAATAAATTGTCAACAGAGGAGTTATGAGTGCAGGAGTTATGAATAAATTGTCAACAGAGGGCATGCTTCTCCTAGGAAGAGTTATTATGCATGTGATAATACAACCCTTAGACTAGTTCGATGAAGGAACAATGGTTAACCATTGGTTGATTCATGACCTTCCTTGCGCCTGCGCAATGGCACCCAAGTGCGAACAAACTCTAGTCAAACTGTAGTCAACTAACAACACGACGTACGTACGTAGTCTTTCGTCTGATACATATGATGTCGATGGTTTCCTGACTTTCCTCTGTACTTTGCTAATACACGAGACTACTGATAACCAGTGATGCAACCAGCGTCTAAAGTCTAGTTCCAAAAAGTAGACTAGACTAGTCGGACCATCATAGACTAGTCAAAGTTCGGACTACATTAGTCAGACTATGGTTAACCAGAGTCGTTGATCGAACTTGCTCCTTGCTGTTTGATTCCTATTATAGGCTGCGTCAAAATCTTTTGGCTACGGCTTGAATATTATGTTAATATATGTTTATGGTAGTGCTTGTAGCACTTCCTATAGAGCCTTTAGGAAATGAGGCCTGAGGCTAGGCTTCGGATTGGCTTCCGCCATTTCTTATCCAAAATGAAATGAAGAGCTTGAGATACATGGCGATACTGGAGCTTTTCTTCGGCTTCGTCATGTGACCCAATCCCTTGATTTCATTTTGTAGGCCTCAAATCAAGATAGTGAAATAAGTCCCAAGCCTAGCCTCAAGCCAGGTTTCATAAAGACCCATAGATTCGCATGTATTACGCGAAGCCATAGCCAGGTCATTCGTGCCTAGCCTTAAGCTTGTTTATGGCTTTGTATGCATAACAGGTGTACATTGACGGGCAGGGAACCTGACAGTATGTTAGCCAGAATGTTTGCAGACAATGGTAGGTTGGGTCATTTATTTTTCCTCATAATGTCCACTTAATCCACTCTGCTAAAATACTTGGAACTTCATAACCATACCATAGAGGTATACTAGATTACTAGAGCGCTGACTTGTGTACAGAGTGATGCCTGCTGGGCGCATCCATGTTTGTGCACAAACCTATAGAAAACACACAATTTTGTATGTCTTTTTGTACGTCTACTTGCATCTGTGTTTTGTGTTCTATACCTATACACCGATCCGACGGCACGAACATGGAGGTAGGAAACACCCGCCATTACTGGTGTGTCCCACCCGTATTTTGTCTGGCAACAAAAGAATTTATGTCCGTCGCACTCTATACTGCAGGGTGTACGTCCCCTAATCATGGGACATACACCCTGCAATTATAGAGAGTGGCGATGCGTAAATTCTTTTGTTGCCAGACAAAATATGGGCGGGGACACACCAGTAATGGCGGGTGTTTTTTATCTCCATGTTCGCTCTGTTCGGTGTATATATGCAGGTGCGTTATCAAAGTCCAGAGAGCATTCTTTGAAAGGCATTCCAGGCAAAGTTTTATTGTTCAATCCACAGACACGCACACAAATTCAAAATGACTGCGCCCAGAACGGCTTCAAACCGTCTCCTCTAGTAATATTATATGGGCCATACACAGATTATTGGGCCATATAAGATAAATAAGTTGGTTAGCATCCTCGCCTGTTACCCCTAGAAGACCGCCCGCCCTTGGATTTGTTTTTTACATATCTGCTAAACTCTTGAAAATGAAGAATAAAATCATTCCGCCCACTTGCTCCAGAAAAATGAAAGGTCATGGATTCTAACCAACAATTTTTGTACTATCTTTTAAAAGATCAAAAATAAAAGAGAAAAGACTTAAGAAATACTGTGGCTGTTTTTGTTTTTACTGTTTTCTCAAAAAGTGGGCACCGTATGGGACTGAAATTTTCACAGATGACTGTCACTGCATCTTCCTTGATATTTGTGCCCATGAATCTGTATTTCTTTGATAAAAACCAAAGTATGATACTACCTTTAATTCACCTGCTCGTCAGTTAATACTCCTCTTTTTTTGTTTTTAGACTTTGGCCTACCATGGCGTAGCTCTGTCGACCACGCCGGTGCCTACTTGATTGACAGAAGTTCCACCTACTTTGAACCTGTTCTGAATTATCTCCGGCATGGACAACTTATTCTTGACGAGGGACTCAATCCGGCCGGCGTGCTGGAAGAAGCCATATTCTTTGGCATAACGTCCCTCTATAAACCCTTGGAAGACATGATCAAGCTGAACAAGAAACCCGGAGATCATACCCCGATCACCAGGCGGGAGTTTGTTTTGATGCTGCAAGGGAGGGGTGCTAATTGCGAGCTTAGGTGCCAGGTAAGATGTCCAAAAAGAAAGCAAAAATGAGAAAATATTTCCAATTCCAAAAGATTACTATCATACCAGTTTTTAAATCCTGCTCTTGATGTTTTGATGCCGATCAAATGTTATTTGGAAAAATGCCGATAGGGAGATTTACCATAATCTGCATTCATGAATATTTTGGGCGGTCTGGCAATTCTTTGTGGAAATGTCAATGAATGTGATGATATGTTGACATTATACTTGATAATGGCACAAGTCATTCATGTATGCATGAGTATGGACTCTGTATATTTTAAGTTGCAAAGTTTCCCTATAGCCATAATCTCCTGACCAATTTCTTATCTCTTTGCATGCAAACCTCGTTTTTTTTTTTTTTTTTTTTTAAGGTAGTATCATACTTTGGTAAGAAACCAAAAACAGAAATGTTCACAGATTTACGTATAGCTTACAGGGTATGAAGATGGTGGTGGTAGAAACATACCGTTAAAATTTCTCTGCCTGAAATGCTGTATTTATCCAAAAATTAGTCAAACAACGACCAAAAATCTTTTTGATCTTTTAAAAGATCAAAAATAAAAGAGAAAAGACTTAAGAAATACTGTGACCGTTTGTTTTCTCAAAAAGTGGGCACCGTACGGGACTGAAATTTTCACAGATGACTGTTACTGTATCTTCCTTGATATTTTTGCCCATGAATATGTATTTCCTTGACAAAAACCAAAGTATGATATTACCTTTAAGTCCGCGACTGAAAATATTGTGGTTCTTGACTGACACTGAGCAAGTTGAGCCACCGTTTCATTCTTGGCACTTGTTGTGACACAATTTACATATAAATTACCTGTGATGTGCATCTTTATTACACCGTAATGTGCCTATGCCTTAAAGGCATTATACTGAGAAATACTTGCTATAGCTGTACATTTTCACCAGTGCTGTACACAACATGTATAGAGCTGTGTTTTGTATTTGTAATGTCATATCATACTTTGGTTTTGACAAAGAAATGCAGATTTATGGTCACAGATATCAAGACAGATACAGTAACAGTCATCTGTGAAATTCCCAGTCCCATACGGTCCCCACTTTTTGAGAAAACAGTGAAAAATGCCCACGGTATTTTACAAATCTTTTTACCATTATTTTTGATCTTCCGAAGATCAAAATTGTTTCTGGTCACTGGTTTTACTCTTTTCTGGATAAATAAAGCATTTTAGACAGATTTTTTTTAGAATTGTTTATACCCTGTAAGTTGTACATGTAGGTAAATCTGTGAAGATTTTTGTTACGGTACTCTACCAAAGTATGACAGTACCTTTAAGGAAGAGTAAGTGAACTACATGTATTTTATAAACCGGGTATTACATTGGTATACAAAAAATAACCCTTTGTTGTTAGTCCTACAAACGGGCAGACAATCCAGCTGCCTGACAAACCAACAATCAAATATACAGGGTGTCCCAAAAAAAACTTGTGCCGAGAACTATTATATAAAAATTAAACTGTTTATCACTTCAAGATTCAGATATGTGATACAACTATGTCTTGGCTATCATCATGTAGAATGTGAGCAAAATTGGACTGAAATTGAGTGAAAAAACTGAATTACCCAACCTCAAAACCTGATTTTCATCTTTCTTTCATACACATTATGTGTGTATTGACCACTATGCGTGTTATCCTTGCAAATTTGTTTTTAAGGAGTACCCATTCAATTGGTTATATTTTCGCCAATTTCAGTCCGATTTTGCTTAAATTCTACATGGTGATAGCCAAGACTTGGCTGTATCACATATGTGAATCTTGAAGTGATGAACAGTTTAATTTTAACGTAATGGGTCCCAACACAGTGTTGCATTTTTTTCTGGGACACCCTGTATAACAGCAGCAGATGCATGTTGACGATATCATCTTAATAGTTTAATAGTAGAAAACAGCAAAATAAAAAAGCATAGCAATTATTACGCAAAATTTTGAGGTAATTGTAATTGTGAGGTTTTGATCTCAAAGATCAAAACTGTTTTCGGCCTTTTTGTTTTACCCTTTTCTGGATAATTTCAGGGGGAAAAGATTTAAGGGTATATTTCTACCATTAACTGTGTACTACGTGTATCCGTTTACTTATTATATTCACTGCAGGGAATGAATTTCGAAGGTGCGGACCTTTCCAAACTGGACTTGAGGTACATCAACTTGAAGCTGGCTAATCTCAGCAAAGCTGATCTGTCTGGAGCGAACATGTCCTGCTGCTGTTTAGAGCGTGCCAATATGACATGTGCAAAGATGGATGTACGTTTAACGCCAATTACTGTACCCAGTAAATTCCTCTTCCGTTTTTCTGTCTTCTGCTCATGCCATTTCTGACACCTTTCTCATTACAAGCTGAAAACCCCAATCTGTTGGTTTGGTCCTCCAAAAGCTTGATATTGTACAAACTATTATAAAAAAAAACTCAAGTCTTAAAGGTAGTATCTTACTTTAGTAAAGTTGATAGAACAGATGCGGCCTGTTCATAATTTGATTTGTCATGGAAATTTTCAGCTCAATTGATCATTGGAAACTGTAAAAAACCGCAAAAAAAATGTAGGAATTGTTACGCAAAATTGTGAGGAAATTGTAATTGTGAGGTATGATCTTGAAGATCAAAACTGTTTTCGGCCTTTTGTTTTACTCATTTCTGAATTATTTCAGGCGGAAAAGATTTAAGGGTATATTTATACCAATACCATCTTTATACCCTGTTATAATTTATAGGTAAATCTGTTAACATTTCTATTTTGGTTTCCTACCAAAGTAGGATAGTACCTTTTGGTTGACTTGTTTTTATGATTTGTATTACAACAGGGAGCAAACCTACAGGGAGTACGAATGGTTCTTGCCAATTTAGAAGGTGCTACACTCATAGGATGTAACTTTGAAGATCCTCATGGGAGAAAGGCCAATATGGAAGGTTGGTATTTAAAAGTAGTATCATACTTTGGTAGCATACCGAGACAGAAATCTCCACAGATTTACCTATAACTTACTGGGTTTGAAGATGGTGATGGTAGAAACATACCGTTAAAGTTTGTCTGCCTGAAATGCTGTATTTGTCCAGAAAAGAGTCAAACCAATGACCAAAAACAATTTTGATCTTCAGAAGATCAGAAATTATGGTGAAAAGATGTTAAAATACCGTGGGATGTTTTTCACTGTTTTCTCAAAAAGTAGTCACCGTATGGGACTGGGAATTTTACAGGTGGCTGTTACTGTATCTGTCTTGATATTTATGTCCATGAATCTACATTTCTTGGACAAAAACTGAATTATGAAATTACCTTTAAAGATAGTCGATAGAAAATAGAAATTATTCAAAATTATCTTAAATAGTTAACTTTGACTTGCAATAAATCAGATCAGCCAATTATTTTTCTATTTCTATATTTCAATTTATTTTACAGCTGCATGTAACCACAAAATGGTGAAAATCTGCTAGTACTCTGAAACCTCTTTAACAATCTCAAACTGTGGCATATCTTGTAGGGGGGGGGGGGGTTATGAGCCTCAAGGGCCACTTTTTATGTGGCCCAAAAAATTGCAAAGGCCAAAAAAAAGTAGCTGTTCTGTTGAGGTTATTGCAAATCTAATCCAATGAACAAACAAAGAAAGATTCCAATTTCAAATTGTCGGATTTTTTTTCTTCCATTGGCATCAGAAGTGGGAATTAGGGGCGCAAATTTAGCGCTTACCTCGGGCGCCGTTTTTCCTAGATACGGCGCTGATCTCCAATATATTACAAGAGACCCAACAATCAATACCAATTGCCAAGTTTTGCCAACTTCCGCTTTGTAATTTCTTTTGTAATTTCTGACTGGCTCATCAATCATTAGACATTTCTGCATTTCCTGTGCAGGTGTCAATATGAAGGGAGTGAATTTAGAAAACAGTCAGATGGCCGGTGTCAATCTCCGAGTGGCGACGCTGAAGAATGCTAATCTGAAGAATTCAAATCTCCGAGGAGCAGTACTAGCTGGAACTGATCTTGAGGTTAGTTATGATTAGGTCCTGTCACCCTCAATTTTCACTGTGCATTTTCTTATAAAGGTAGTATCATACTTTGGTAAGAAACCAAAACGGAAATGTTCACAGATTTACGTATAACTTACAGGATATGAAGATGGTGGTGGTAGAAACATACCGTTAAATTTTGTTCCGCCTGAAATGGTGTATTTATCCAGAAATTAGTAAAACAACGACCGGAAATCTTTTTGATATTTTAAAACATAAACAATAAAAAATAAAAGACTTAACAAATACTGTGGCAGTTTTTCACTGTTTTCTCAAAAAGTGGGCACCGTATCGGACTGAAATTTTCACAGATGACTCTTACTGTATCTGTCTTGATATTTTGGCCATGAATCTGTATTTCTTTGATAAAAACCAAAGTATGATATTACCTTTTACCATTGACAGTTCTAATTTTTTTCCCTTGTTTAATGTTTTTATTGTAACCTGTTTGAATTGGTAATAGACTTTGATGTTTTTCATTGTAAGTCATTGTAAATCAAGGCCAATTTAGCTGACATGCTGTTGGACATGATTGTTAATAAATCAATTTTAATGAATGAATAAATGAATGAAAGCATTTGTTTTCAAGTGGCACTTTGCTGTGCAAATGCAAATGCAAATTCTGGACAAAATGCATAGGAATTTATTCATTTTTCTCCCTCCTGACGTTCCTCTCATTCTTTCCCCCGTCCCATAGAACTGCAACTTGACAGGCTGCGACCTTCAGGAGGCTAATCTCAGAGGAGCCAACGTGAAGAATGCAACGTTTGAGGAAATGCTGACTCCACTCCATATGTCCCAATCGGTGAGATAGGCCGGCCCTGTGTATGGATAGTACTGTTAACATGACACTTATCTATTTCTAAAGGTACTATCATACTTTGGTAACATACCGAAACATGAATCTCCACAGGTTTACCTATAACTTACAGGGTATAAAGATGGTGACGGTAGAAATATATCGTTAGCATCTTTCTGCCTAAAATGCTGTATTCAACCACAAAAGAGTAAAAACAATGACCAAAAACAATTTTGATATTCGGAAGATCAAAAATAACGGTGAAAAGATGTTTTAAAATACTGTTGTCGTTTTTCACTGTTTTCTCAAAAAGTGGGCGCCGTATGGGACTGAACATTTCACAGATGACTGTGACTGTATCTTCCTTGATATTTTTGCCCATGAATCTGCATTTCTTTGATAAAAACCAAAGTATAGTATTACCTTTAAAGTAGATCTATTTGACCGTGATTCATTTCACATTTTGATAATTCTGCATTGGACTGGGGGATGGGGGTATCCTGGAAACTGGGTATGTGCAACTGTGTTTATTTTCTAGTCGTTTATTTCTTGAAAATTTTTAATCATTGATTTATTTTGTAAGTGCTTCCTTTCTTATTAAACCATGTGAAACTATATGGAACCACAAAAGTAACGCAAATGATGGGTCCATATAAATGACGCGTTACTGACCCTCTCTGTGACATTCGTGACAAGTGACCACTTTTTGGTAATGACAACAAGACCAACACTCAAGTCAGAAACTTTGTACCAAATTTTGTTCAATTTGATTGATTTAAACAGCCGCAATGAAATGTTAAAAACATGACAATAAATTGAATGGACCCATTGTTTGCATTTCTTTTGTGGCTAACTAATATATAAATTTTAATTAAGACTAAGTACTTGCATATCTTCTCAAACTAATACAACTCACTTTATAATTTCCAAAATTTTGGAGATGGATTTGTGTGTAAATTTGGAGATTTTGGCTAAGAGTGCTTGTAAATGCATTTATAAACACAGTATAAAAAAATCTATTTTGGATGCATAGCGTAAAGGGGGCCATAGAAATGGATAATGACAGCTCCCAGTATGATGCCACAGCTGGGTTGCATTTGGTTATATTTGTAAATTTAAACACACTATAGTTAAAGGTAGTATCATACTTTGGTAAGTAACCAAAACAGAACTTTTCACAAATTTACATATAACTTACAGGGTATGAAGATGGTGCTGGTAGAAACATACTATTAACCTTTTTTTTTCGCCTGAAATGGTCAGGTATTTATCCAGAAATTACATGTAGTAAAACAACGACCGAAAATCCTTTTGATCTTTTAAAAGATCAAAAATAAAAGAGAAAAGACTTAAGAAATATTGTGGCTGTTTTTCACAGTTTTCTCAAAAAGTGGACACCGTATGGGACTGAAATTTTCAGAGACGACTGTTACTGTATCTGTCTTGATATTTTTGCCCATGAATCTGCATTTCTTTGATAAAATTAAAACCAAAGTATGATACTACCTTTAACTTTCTGCCATAGGAAAGCAATACAGAATCAAACCTACATGTTATATGCTGCACTAGTAACATGCTATAGTACATACTACATAGTGCCCCTGAACAACTTGAATCAAAATATAATAACCATCAAAATATAATAACCATCAAACTGACTGAATTTTAAGTATTGGAAAGGTGAACAAAGAAAAGTATTGACCAGATCGGGATTCGAACCAGCGACAGTCAAGTCTATGGTCCGAATCCTGCTCCAATAATTTTTTTCTGTGACTGTCGCTGGTTCGAATCCTGTTCCAGTCAATTTTCTTTGTTCACATTAAAATTTCATAAATAATAGTGTAAAAGTACAAGTTTTTAACAAGTATTTTAAAAATTTACTTCTACACTGAGAGAAAGGTTGACAACCTTTTCAATATACATAAGATTCACACTGGCAAATTGTAGGTATGGCAAATCCACAAACCGGAAGTCCAACGGACATCACCCCATGACAAATGCATAATGTATTGATATTATGTCGTTAAATTCTGACGTCATTTAAGATATGTATTGACTATGCATTGACAAAAATGTTGATAGTGAACTGGCTCCTTAAAGGGTTCTCTCCGCCACAAAACAAATATTTTGTAGGGCCTGTGATTTTACCCACTTCCTCACACTGTTTCAGGGTTAACAACAGGTTTGTTGGTTTATATGCTAATTAGAATGTCCATATTCATGAGCAAAACTGTGATGTCATCTGGGTAACTGAGAGCATTAACCCAATTGATTTGTGCACACAAAGTTGGGGTTGTTTTTTAGGTTTTCTGGCAGACCTTTTCCTCCTCAATGGGTTTTATTGTGCCGAATATATATGTTCCTTTCACTCAACTGGTGGTGTCATTTTTTTGCCAAACCATTTTTGTGGGTCATGTTTGCCTCTTAATTTTTTTAAAATGTTTTTTCATTATATTTTTGCTGTTGGTTCCCCACATGAGTATGCATGAAAATCTTCCATTTTGCAAAGCCATTCAAATGAAAACCAAATGCTGGTTTGAAACCAAAATAAGACTTGCCATTCATTATCTGTCAGTATATTCTCTGTACGATGGCAATAAAATATATCCGGACTGAAAAATAAAACACTGCAGGAACCCTTTAAAGATTATAATGAAAATAGATGACTGTACAAACAATCTGACAATTATAGGGCTCTATTAACAGTATGTACCAAATAAATTATGGTTTAATGGTATGTGACGACGTTGCTTGTTATTAAAAACGGAAACGACAAAAATCTTGCCAAAATATAAACGGTTCGTTGTGAATAGTCTTCATTTCTTTGATGTGAAGGATTGTGTGTGTTGGACTTGGCATATAGGGTGCTGATGAGTCGATGTTGATTTTTCACTATATTCAATAAGCCAAGGCGGATTCAGCCGCTAGTTTTAAAGGTATAATACATGCTTGGTAAAGGCCACTGAACAGCACTCACACTTTGTCTGATCAAACATGTACATGAAATGATATAAAACCTAATAAAAAGGAGATTATACATGGTGCCTCAGCAAACCTTTCCTTATTACGTTACTTCCACCATGCAAAGCTTCAAAACCTACTTGATATAAAACCTGTAAAAACAGAATAGTGAAAAACAGAGAAGTGCGAACGATATAGAAGTGCGAACGATCTGAGAATGCGAAAGAGTACAAACGATTATTACATGGTGTTTCCGCAAACCGATCCACATACCATTCTTTATGTTTGATAATGAAAATTGAGTCGGGTTTTCGCTGTTTTCTCGTGACTTAATGTCCGATTGAGCTCCAAATTGTTCAGACAATCAACCTGTATTATAAGTTTAATGTTTTAGCCTTCACCGAGGTAGATGAGCACTTCACTGCTTTTCAGAGTGCACATGAAAATCGTGCTCTGGCTTAGGTGGGATTCGTACCCGCGACTTCCTGCTTACTAGTGCATTATGCCATACCGCTAGGCCACCAAGCTAGCTTGGGTAAGTCGAATCCCTCTCGGCGGGTGCCGTTAATTAATGATTCATTTTTTTCGCCGGAGGAAAAAAGAATTATGCAAATTATTTTATTACCTTTCACCGCCGAAATACAACATTTATTAATATTAACTCGGGATGAACAATGAACAAGCAGCGTCTTTCCGAGATAGGATATCTCGGAAAGACGTCTTTCCCCGATATCCTAGACCTCTTTCCGCACGAAAGGATATCACGGAAAGACGTCTTGAGATACGATATCAGAGAAATACGTCTTGGTAATGGCCTTTCAAAAATATTTTTTTATTGTTAACGCGGAAACACGGATGGTCACTATACAAGTTTCCGTACATATTCTGATGAGGCTCAAGTTACTGAATCTAGTTGGCAGCGTCCATTTGGTAAAATCTTTGTTCGCGTGCCAGACGCGGTTCTAGAACCGCTTTTTAAAACATTATTTCCCCCCTTTTTTTAACACAATTTTTATCCCCCCCCCCCCCGAATCGCGCCTGTCGCGTGCGAGCCAAAACCCATGAAACCACTCATTGTCACAAGTAGGCCTACCGTGCTATATCTGACGCACGTATTAATACTTTCCAATACATCATTACAGAATTTCGAGGCAAAAGGTGGGATAGAATGAACATAATTATGCATACATACACTCTCCATCTATAACTTCACTGATTGACTTCCATGTAGTCCTTCGTTAATTCATTCGTGTGAAGAGTGAAGACTACCAAAAAAGTACATCAGCTACAAGGGAAGGTCCTGATTTAGCCATCAGCTGATGGTATCATTATCCAGCTCCAGGATACCAGCAGCTCCGTGGGGTGATTTGTAGATAGGGCACGCCTCGATAATGTGTTCCAAAGTCCATGAATGTTCTGGGAAAAACTAGAACGGAAGCCTGAGTACGGCCAGAGTGAAAACCGTTACACTTAGGGCTCACGGTGGTCGTTGCTCATAATTATGAGTTAACTTTATAGAATATCTACGTGAAATAACCACAAGGGAAACTGACTGAGTTTTCAGTCATCGAACGGTGAACAAAGAAAAATTGACTGGAGTGGGATTCGAACCGGCGACCTCCTGAATACCATACAGGCGCTCTCAGGCCAACTGAGCCATCCAGCCCTACGTTGGTGGTGACCCCAATAGTCTCTGTTCGTTTGGCAGTCAGAAGCCATGAAACCACGCACACACCGCCACACCCCAGGGATCGTTTCAATGATACACGCAACAATGCTGCAACCTGGGAACGGTACATGGGGGATCACTCAAAGATGATACGGCTTTTTAATTAATATAATTATACGTGAAATAACCACAAGGGAAACTGACTGAGTTTTAAGTCATTGAAAAGTGAACAAAGAAAAATTGACTGGAGCGGGATTCGAACCGGCGACCTATATAGAATATCTTTAAGCTTGAGAATATTAAGCTCCATATATCGCATCTTCAGATTATTGAAAAGTCAACAACAAAACAAGTGACAGGAGCAGGATTCGAACCAGCGCGTCTTTCGGAATACCGCACCTGCGCTCTGACCAACTGAGCTTCATGCACAATGTTGGTAGTGTCCTAATTACTTCTTCCCTCATATTCGCTTTTCAATAACTTAAAATTCTGTCAGTTTCCCTTGTTGTTATATTTGATATTTAATTTAAAGGTATAGTACAGGATTGGTAGCATACCAAAACAGAAATGTTCACAGATTTACCTTTAAATTTCAGGGTACAAAGATATGGTGCTGGTAGAAACATACCGTTAAAATATTTCCGCCCGAATTTATCCAGAAATAAGTAACACAGAGACCAAAAACAGTTTTGATCTTGGGGTAAGATCAAAACCATTCATGTTTGATAAGAAACATTTAGTCGGGTTTTCGTTATTTTCTCGTGACTCAGATATCCGATTGAGCTCAGATTTTCACGGGTTTATCATATAATGTACATACTGGATCAGACAAAGTGTGAGTGTCTGTTATACCTTCACCAATATAAATATAATGTACGTTTAAAACCTCTTTTATTTGCAACGAGTTTTATCTGCAATCATCGTGTCGAGCATATACCATTAATTTTTCTAAAATTCAATTCGTTTAGCCATGAGAGTTGGGATTCGCTTTGACCTGGTCCTGTACATCGTTCAGAGCGGCATAATCGGTCAGGGGTCGATTTCACCAAACTCATCGTAACTTACTATCACTCGTATGACTTATGATGCATTGTAACCCTGCGTAAAATACGATGGGTTATCCTTCGTAATTCGAGTAACGATCGATCGTAGGCTTCGTGAAATCGACCGTGGCATTGGGACAAATCCTTACGTCTGACATTGGGACATGTGGGCCTGTAGCCATGTATAAAAAGGCACCTGTTCATAGCTAAAACTGCCGAGGAGGAGCAGCACCCGATGCCGAGGAGCGGCACCCGAGGAAGACCAGCGCACGAGGAAGACCAGCACCCGAGGAGGACAGGCAACCCGGGGAGCGGCACCCGAGCACCGGCACGCGAAGAGCCGCGGCACCCGGGTAGCGGCACCCGAGGAGCGGCACGCGAGGGGCAGCACCCGGGTAGCGGTACCCAAGGAGCGGCACCCGGGGAGGACCGGCACCCGAGGAGGACTGGCAACCCGGGGAGCGGCACCCGAGCAGTGGAACCCGGGTAGCGGCACCCAAGGAGCGGCACCCGAGGAGGACCGGCACACGAGGAAGACCAGCACCCGAGGAGGACTGGCAACCCGGGGAGCGGCACCCGAGCAGCGGCACCCGGGTAGCGGCACCCAAGGACCGGCACCCGAGGAGGACCGGCACCAAAGGAAGACTGGCAACCCGGGGAGCGGCACCCGAGGAGGACCGGCACACGAGGAAGACTGGCAACCCGGGGAGCGCGCACCCGAGGAGGACCAGCACCCGAGGAGGACTGGCAACCCGGCGAGCGGCACCGAGCAGCGGCACCCGGGTAGCGGCACCCAAGGACCGGCACCCGAGGAGGACCGGCACCAGAGGAAGACTTGCAACCCGGGGAGCGGCACCCGAGGAGAACCAGCACCCGAGGAGGACTGGCAACCCGGCGAGCGGCACCGAGCAGCGGCACCCGGGTAGCGGCACCCAAGGAGCGGCACCCGGGTAGCGGCACCCGAGGAGCGGCAGAGGAAGGCCGTCATCCGTGGAGCGTCACTGGGGGAGTGTCACCGCAAAAGCGGCACCCGAGGAGGACCGGCACCCGAGGAGGACCGGCACCCGAGGAACGGCACCGGAGGAGTGGCATACTAGCATAAGAAGCCCTGTCTCGCGTCTGGGTCCGCCCATTACCCTGTACCTTCCTAGAAAAAAATGCGGCCCGTAATAATATTATTATGGAGAGGTAATTTTGCATACTGCCCTCATCCGTCGGTCACGACACGCCCAAATCTCTATGGGATATCTTTGACAGCCCCAGTTCCCTGGATGGAAGGCGATAGCAGTATGCACACGATCAATTTGCCACTGCCATGTCACTATCTAGATCTTAAAGGTAGTATCATACTTTGGTAAGAAACCAAAACAGAAAAGTTCACAGATTTACGTATAACTTACAGGGTATGAAGATGGTGGTGGTAGAAACAGACCGTTAAAATTGTTCCGCCTGAAATGGTGTATTTATTCAGAAATTAGTAAAACAACGACCGAAAACCTTTAAAAGAGACTTAAGAAATGCTGTGGCTGTTTTTTTGTTTTCACTGTTTTCTCAAAAGGTGGGACAGAATGAACATATTATTATGCATACACTCTCCATCTATAACTTCCCTGATTGACTTCCACGCTGTCCTTCGTTCGTTCGTGTGAAGAGTGAAGAGTACCAACGAAGTACATCAGCTACAAGGGAAGGTCCTGATTTAGCCATCAGCTGATGGTATCATCATCCAGCTCCAGGATACCAGAAGCTCCGTGGGGTGATTTGTAGGGCACGCCTCGATAATGTGTTTCAAAGTCCTTGAATGTTCTGGGAAAAACTATCATACGGAAGCCCGAGTACGGCCAGAGTGAAAACCGTTACACTTAGGGCGCACGGTGGTCATTGCTCATATGAATCAGTTAATTATATGAATTATCTTTAAGCTTGAGAATATTAGGGCTGGCCTACGTGGGCCAGGCTAAGCTCCGTATCATCATCTTCAGACTATTGAAAAGTCAACAAAGAACAAGTGACACAGGAGCAGGATTCGAACCAGCGTCCTCCGTAATACCTTAGCTGCGCTCTTACCAATTGAACTACACAATGTTTTGGTAGCCCTAGTGTCTCTAATAGTCATCTTCTCTCCTGTTCGCTTTTCAATATTAAAATTCTGTCAGTTTTCCTTGCGGTTATTTGAAATTTAATTTAAAGGTATATATAGTACAGGATTGGTAACATACCAAAGATGGTGGTGGTTGAAACATACCGTTGAAATATTTCCGCCTGTGAGTATTCATCCAGAAATGAGTAAAACAAGGACCGTAAACAGTTTTGATCTCGGGGTAAGATCAAAATCATTTTACAGTCATGTAATAAGAAAAACGGAGTCGGTTTTTTGCTATTTTCTCGTGACTCAGATGTCCGATGGAGCTCAAATTTTCACAGGCTCATTATTCATGTATATGCTGAATTAAAAAGAGTGACTGATGTTCTGTGAAATTTACCAATCATGTATTATACCTTTAAAGCAGGCGCGGTTCTAGAGTCAAAATTTTTGGGGGGCTAGAAGAGCCATTATTTTTTGGGGGGGCTAGAAGACCCAATATTTTGGGTTCTTCTAACACTCGCTTCTGGTAGGTCTTATTAGAGGTCGAAAAACATGCACATTATAGCCCACACAACGCGTTTTTTATGTCATTGGCGCTTAATAACTGAAATAATCCAGTATTTTCGAGAATTTTTTTTTCACTTGCATTTTTTTGGGGGGGCTAGACAAAATTTTTGGGGGCTACAGCCCCCCCCCCTAGCCCCCCATAGAACCTTGCCTGCTTTAAAGCACCATCCTCAAGATGGCAGAGAAATTAGCATTGCTTTAAATACATGATACGGAACAATAAATAATTGTCGACGGACAAACGCCAATCAAACCGATCGACAGAGGGCAGTATAACGTTAATCACGACGGAATAAAAAAAAGTATTAACTCAGTCGGACAAAAATCTATTCAGAATGTCTTTCTAAAATGAATAGAATGTGTTCGCCTATAAACGCCAGTACGCTTACTCGATTAGAAAATCAAACATTAATTTTGTTTAAAAAAATTCTCCTTGAAATAAAAAAATGCAATTAAAAATGTGAATTATATGAATATTATTATTGTAATTCTAATATTTACTGCATCCAGTGGGAACATACGGACGGAAATAAATAGCTTTACCTAGCCGCTTTTTTGATAAAGTACAATTTCACGTACAAATGGGACCGCCATAAAATTAATGTTGTACCCCTCCCTTCCACAAAACTTTCCCCGTGGTTATAATGGTAGACTCCAAATCTACCAGCCATAATGTCGTCCACACGTACACGTACGTACGTACGTACGTACGTACGTATACGGCACGCACAAGCGTAGCTGTGCATTCGGTACGATCAAATGCTCGCACAGGGTATACGACCTGCCTGTACGAACGGCATACGCACTAATATATGTCAGTACCGTATTTGCCATCGTCAATCGTATGCACGCACATAGTGTGTGGAAAGAAAAGGAAGGAATATCCTGATAATTTCTAACTCGACTCGCGGATTCCCGGTTCATTATCTTCATTTTCACGTCTGCATAATGTAATGCATCATTCCTGATAGTATGTGTTAAGTCCCAGTCGGTGTCCTAACGCCAAGAAAGTGGAATTTCACAGCCCGGGCGACACGGCAAAGTTGTGATTTTTGATACCCGTGTTTTTGTAAGTCTTTTCCTCTCTCGGTCAAAATTTGGCCTGCCGTGGCCGTGTGTGCTACGTTGCTTTGGACGGCCCACCACACCCAGCTAGCTCACGGTACATCATCAACACAGCACAGCAGCAGCAGCAACAACAGCAAGCAACAGCAGCAGCAGCAGGCAAGCTAGCTAGCACCAGCAACTCAGACTACCGGCCAAGGGCAAGGGGGGATCTATGTTATGGAGTTGGAAAATATTGTTGCCAATACTGTCTATCTGAAAGCCCGTGAAGGTTGGTATTTATTATTTAAATTATAAATTCATAATCACTAGGCTAGGTTACTGACAGTGACAGTGACACAAGTGAGGCCTACACCTACTATTTTGTACTAAAAAATTGTACATTCTGCTACAGTGCTAGTTCTACTGCTAATGGTAGTAGATCTAGCCTTCTAGTTCTAGGTCCTACTACACAAAATCTAAACCGGTACACTATGTGACTTGTCTAAGTACCTGGCCTAACAAAAGTAACAGAGTAACACTAACTCAGTAAATTACTTGATAAAACTGAGTGACATTGAAGAGTACGATCATTGTCATCTTGGTTCATGATATAGACCCTACATATGTAGCAGGTAAATTAAGTTACAAATCACGGACTGACATTAATGAACACTATGCGGGGGTTGCAGAATCATGTTCATTCGATTTACCAACTACTTGATGACAATAAATGACACGTGTCATATTTATAAATATTAATATTTTTAATAGAAAAAACCCACTGAAGTAATTTAACTCGGTTCTAAAGCAAAATGTCAGACTGACTTTGTCTCGTGGGTCTAGTAGATATTGAAGCTGGTCTACTCGTACGCCGACCAACTCGTACGCTGTTTGGTCAACTCGTACACCGGCTGACTCGTACGCCGACCAACTCATTCGCCAACCCTCGTACGCCAACCAAGCATTGACCAGCATTCAGTAGATATGACTTACATGTGTGAGGTTAAGAGGTAGACCTTCAACTGCACTGTCAAATACTAACAGTTAGTTTGTATTTGACGTAATCTATAATTTTACATTGGGTCGATTTCACGAATCCCTACGATCGATCATACCGCTAGCATGTCTAGTTACGAAGGATAAACCATCGTAGGTGGCTTATCCTACGGAGGACTGCAATGCACCATAAGTCCTAAGATGAAATTGGTGAAATCGAAAGTTTCCGAAACCCTGTTGCCTATGCATAATGAGAAGTTATGAAATGATGTCACTCTTAAACAAAATTTCATGGCTTCATATTGTAATTACGGACAATTGATGATATCTCATTTGGTGCTTTAATTGATTTAAGTTAAAACGATGATCCATCGTTCGTATAATTTTTTTGAAGATTGAATAAGTTGTCAGCCACGCGGATTGGATTTATACAAATTTTTTACCATAATTTGTACGGTCCTTTTTTAGGAAATTAGGACTGAAATCATAAAAGCTTTAAATTATGAACTTGTTGTTGTGAAATATTAATTATGTTTTAATTTACCAGTGGGCACAAAGCGCACTGTAGTCAAATAAGAAATTTGTAGAAATAATGGTAAGATTTATGTGCTGGCCTGTAAGTGTAATGTACACGTGTATTAGTATCCAAAAGTCAGATTTTTTTGTCATCTTCTGATTTAAGTAGAGTCGTTGACTGTAGGGGTGAAGGCATGCCTTCTTTCTCTAAATGTTATTTTGCCGGAAGTACGTTCCTGCCTGCATGACATTATGAAAATTGATCATTCAGAGTAAGGGAAATCGCAAAATTAGCATTTGCAGGAAGAATGCCGGTGCGGACAAAATGTTGGCCTACCCTGCCTTCTTATTGTGTGCTTTGACTTTACTTGACAAAGGATGACTCGTGACTTTACTCGGACAAATGACTTTGACTAGATTCTTATTAACTTGATTGGTGAATATTCTCAATCTTCACTAAAGACATGCGAAGCTGAAGCTGGCATTAATGGTATTGTACAAACGACATTCCATACATACATGTAGAAACAGTGAATTTACATTCCTAAATGAATGATATGTTGATAAAGACGAAACTCGCTAGTATCAGTTTCTCGCTCTGCAGCGACAAAGCAAATAAAGAAATAATGTGTTTTGGCCATATATAGAATTTTAAACTCTAAATACTAAATAGACAAAGCTTTTGTTTACAAACATTGACATGCTGGTTGGCAATACTTACATGTAGCCAGGGTTCTAGCCAGACCAATTTTAGTGGTGGGCTCTAGAAATGAAGTTGAGCCCTAGTCCGCTACATATGTACCTGTAGATATACTGTAGGCCTACGCTAAAAATAGGAAATTATATCATCTTGTAAACATTGAGAATCAGTGCTTCACATTTCAAAACACAGAAAAGAGTGAACTTTATTCAGGAGTGTGATCAAAATTCATGATATTGGCAATACTTTTATTCACTCTGCGGAAATTTGTGCTGGGCGGCAGAGTTTATTTCAGACCTATGTTCCGGGCGAAAATTTCCAGTGCCGGGCTGGCCCGCCCAGCGCCGCCCACCGCCGCCCACCGTGGCTAGAACCCTGCATGTAGCATGGACGGCCAAATGCTCCAAATCATTTGGTCTTCTTGACCAAATTTAACATAATTTGCAATTTTTTGACATAGCTGTACAGTGTACATGTACATGTGACATACCATCATTGCTTGTTGTTGTTTCCATTACATTCAGCACTATCTTTCATCGTTTATGAAATGATGTGTACAAATTGTGTTCAAATTGTGCTATTTTTTATGCCCGGTTTTGATGGCTCTGCACAGTTTCCGCCATCTTGGTTGGCAAAATATTGGGCTGTGACGTTGCAAAAGAAAGGGACTAATTGTTTCTAAATGCTATTCATGGATTGTAATGGCATGGATGGGAATCAGAGAGAGATAGGCTTTGAAACAGGATATTCCCCATTCCCCCCCCCCCCCCCCAGGGAAAAAAAACCCTAAACTCTCAATTTCTTGACCATAATAGGGAAAAAACCACATTCATCCAACCGTGACGGTTTTGGAGTTGATTCCTGTGTTGCCTGCTCATGGTGGGACCAATTCTTATCAAATTGAAAGAATGCTTTTGACTGTTGCAGCGGCCTATTGTTACAAACTGAATGATATACAGACTTCCTCATAACATCATGGTGTAATGACGTCATTGGCGTTTACTTGTGAACTTGATTCCCTTCTAGATACGTTATTTTAATGTTGAAAAGGCCATTGAATTAAACTGTGAATTCAATGTGGAATAACTTTTGGGGGATCTAAATTATGTAAAAAGCTGTTTCCTCTTTGAGGGATCACCATGTACCGCTCTCAGGTTGCAGCATTGCTGCGCGTATTGATGAAATGATCCCTGGGATATAGCAGTACATGTATGTGAGTGGTTTCATGGCTTCTGACTGCCAAACGAACAAAGATAATTGATTATTAGGGACACCACCAACGTAGGACTGGATAGCTCAGTTGGTAGAGTGCCTGTACGGTGTTCAGGAGGTTGGCGGTTCGAATCCCTCTCCAGTCAATTTGTCTTTGTTCACTTTTCAATGAAAAATGGAATATTAGTAGAATTCAATTGAATTGAACTTGAATGAAAACACATCTAGTTCCAGTTGTGTGTGTGTGTGTTCCTCCCACACAGAGGTAATTATATTCAGTTATGCTACATGGTAGACACCACTTCCTCCTTATTCAGGAAAACCCAGCATCCTCTTGAACCCATTCTCTAGAGGTCATTGGTTTTAGTACACATACATCCCATCATTGATTGTACACACTGGTATGGCTTATAAATGACTGGTCTCTGTGTACCTAATAAGCAATGAACAATCCCACACTTTGTGCACTAAAAAGGCTAGTTTAGTGAGAAGGCCTGTTAAAAAGGAATGAGTCAGTGCTTGTGGTTAGCCATGTGGTTTACCAGTGTTGATGAGAGTGACTTCAGGGGTAAACAACAACAGGGACACTCAGGTCATAACATTGGCAACTACAATGTGGGGTTTGTTGGGGTCTGCAATTCCCATTTAGTATAGGAACCTTTTGTCTGAATTTCTAGAATTAAAGAAGTTGTTCCATTTACTTGCTTAAGGTTAAACCAGACAAATATGACATTTGTAGAAGTACATTAGCAGTCTGCAACAACTTGCTTTGTTCAAACTCAACTTCAAGTTAACATCGCAGTTTATACAGTGGTAGCATAGCGGTACTGGTACATGTACAGTACATGTATGTAGGCCTCCAGTGTTATTGTAGTATGTGTAGTTGTAAATTATTATTATTGCAGTGATTGAAAGAATAATTGATGCAGAATCTGTAAACATCATTAACCCTAACCCTGTTCAGTACAACATATTCCAACTGTTTTTACTGCTTGTTGGACACTGTTGGATTGAGCAGTTAACAGATGGTTGATATTCTTGTTGTACTTTGTTGGATTGAGCAGGTTACTCTACAATAATGTAAAGTTGGTATGTTGGATCGAGCAGTCGTCTCATTTCTGGCCAAGTGTTGGATTTGTAGGATTCAGCAGTACACTCATTTTTGGCCATGAGTTGGATTTGTTGGATTCAGCAGTAACCTCATTTTTAGCAAATGTTGGACTCGGTTGGATTGAGCATGGTACCCCACTACCCCGCACATACGCTTAGGGGGTTGAATTCCAGAAACTTACTCAATGTGACTGCATACAGTACATCATTATTGTATTAGTACATTAAATGTGAAGCTATTGTAAATTAGTTCATTTTTGCAAACATTAATGATAACAATGTATTACATGTAACTGGTACTGTACTTATAAATGATTTTGAGTTCTTATTTGAGTTATTGCTTGTTATTCAACTTGCAAAATCACACATATCATGTGCATCTGCATGATTATCATATGTATAAAACTGAATATCTTACATTTTACGCATTATGAACATGCATAATGTATGTACAGTATATACACGTATGCCTACAGTGTGTTAAGTAAATCCCAAATTGAACAAGCAGACAGAGAATTGAAGTTGATTCGAAATGATTTTGAAGTTTTTAAGTCGACTTATAATAAAGATGAAACGTAAGCCTCTCATTTTGTGTCGTGTAAACTATAAAACACTCATACATGACTTTTCCCTCCTTTGAATTACATTAAAATCTAAAACAAACAAATAAATATTTCAACTAAACAAATGATTTATGTAATCTCCCTGTGATAGTTGTCATAATTTGTACAGTTAACTGCTGCCAAAGCAACCCAAGTAACTTGAAACTGTCGTCTGTCAGTATTGAGGACTAATCTACAGAGGCCTATTAATTTCCTGTTTGCTCATGGGATACGTGGGATGGGATAGCATGTATGTACACAGTACATGTTGGCCCTATGTAGTGTAACGTACGGTCTAATGTGTGTTACTAGTAACACACCTTTTTCTGTTCAAAGTTCTGTTACATGTAGAGCTACAGTGTACATTATACTTAAAGGTACAATACATGATTGGTAAAGGTCACAGGACTGCACTCATACTTTGTCTGATCAAACATGTACGAAATAATAAACCTGTGAAAATTTGAGCTCAATCGGACATCTGAGTCACGAGAAAATAGCGAAAACCCGACTCGATTCTTCTTATAAAACATGAAGAATATTTTACTTTTATGTTTGTTCCAAAAATCATTCGGACGAACGATCTTTGGAAAAGACACTAAATCTTGATTTCCTTGAAAACCCAGCATCTGATGAACCAAGATTTCCCATGGTGACTGTTTGCAATATTTACGAACTGTTGGGTCCATTTTCTGTCTCAAACTCAATAATTCTTTTTTGGAGGCCTTGTAAATCCTATATGCTCCCTTCAACAATCCTGTCCTCATAACAGGAAATAGTCCATCACCATAAAATAGACTGTAATTATTGGAAACATTGTCTTCATTGTTTGTCAGCATAGGCCTATACCCTGTTTATTGTCCATACAAAATCCCATGCCAATGATGCCATAAAGTAAGATTTGTCTTAACTTCATTTCCTCATTAGCACTTCAGATTTCAAGAAGGAATCCTTTGATTTGCTATTTACTGTAACTGCATACTGTACATTTTACACAGTGCTGTACATTATTAAAATAAATGCATACAATGTCATACATATACATGTACAATGTACATGTACAATTACCACAATTCCTGAAATTCTTTAGGGTAAAGGATTATCCGAAGTCATACAGTCCTTACCAGTTAGCTATCTGTGAAATTTTCTCATTTTACATTTTGTTTTCAGTTCTCCTTAATGAAACTGTTGAGTATTCATAAACTGTGTGCTATCAGCTAAATGCATGCATGAGGCCCACTCAAAAAAGTCCATACATAATGTATTATATTGTATAGTATCATCCATGATATGAAATTCTGTTTGTGAGACAAATGGCAATATACATATTTTGCCAAGCAGTCCGTGCAAATTTCTTCATCCATAATTAATTCAAATATTTTGTCAACTAATTAATCGGATTCACAATCTAGACCCTTTTTTTGTTGCCTCGTTTGAGCTTGAAGTTGGAGGTGAATTTAGCTTTTGTTTTCAAAGTTAAATTTATTTTCTGAGGCAGATGAGAAAAAAAATTTTGCCATTCCATCTCTTTCCGCTGTTCCGACATTTTTTGCATTTTACAAAAAAACAGCACACCAGACGGTGAGCCACCGCGAAAAAAAGCATGACGGTGTTTTCGTACTAGCCTCTCCAGGTCCCTATGCCATTCTCTGTGTCCTGGACATGTTTCCTTTAATTACACAATTAAGTTATCGGCCATCTGGACTGAGGACTTGGAAACTCAAGTTGGCCTGGTCACCAGCGTGTGACCTTTTCATAAAGCCGTACTCGTCGACTCGTCGTACTACAGGAAAGATATGCTGGTAACATCATCTACTAAATGAACCCATCAATATTTCTGGGACGGTGACAACTCGATAAATCAACATTTAATCTCCATTCACACTGGTCGCACGCGACAACCCAGAGTTCCTCTCCTTCCTTTTATAAATTGTGCTCCCTGACACTTCATTTTGTTTTTACGGGGTGTCTTTTATTTCCCCCCGAGTGATATTTACACATATGTACATGTACATGTACATGTACATGGAGACTTGGTAGGGAATGAGCGGTGTTGTAGTTATAATGTCATGCGTGGCGCAATGTGGTGTAATTCACAGGTCAATTATTGTACAATGTACAAATTATGCAGATTATCTCACTCTTATGTACATGTACTGCAATTCAGGCATGAATGGCTTGTAATACACCTGTCTGTTTGTTGGTGTTTGGTATGCAGGAATTATCCTCTATGCTTGGCCTTGTATGAAACCTTTGCAGTCTTTTATCCCTGAAGACTTTGTGTGCAAGATATGGCATGGTACACATGCACACTGTATGTACCGGTATGTAAAAAAGCTCCATAGATGCATTGTGTACAGGGCATCTTTGAAATCACTTGCCTTTGGGCTTCGGTTAATTTGGCTGGCTATTACTACTACGCGTAGTTGAAGAAATTTGTAGAGTTTTGATGAAAATCATTTAGTCTATACATGAACATTAAAAAAACAAATCACAAACAGTTTTTTTTCCATTTTGAAGGCATAATTTGCCCCTGAAGTTCACTTCCAAAGAGTAATTTGAAAAATAATGCCCTGCACATTTACCGGCAGTGTGAAAGTTACTTTTCTCTTTTACATGTATACGGTACAGTGTAGGGCCTACTTGTGATTACCATTACACGTACAGTACATGTACATATACATGACTGCTTTAGACAACTTGTCTCGTCAAAATGTATGCAAGTTTGCCTTCAAATTTGTGAATCCATGTGCACATGTCACTATTTTCATTTGTAGTGTCACCCAATGGTCTTGCAGACAAACAACGAAGACACTAATTATAAATATACACTGTACTACATGTACTAACCTGTAGGCCTACACTATGCAATTTACTCAATGGACCAATCCAATTTTCATTGCACTTCCTGAATGGCATTAAGGGATTCATTAGATTTTCATGCTGCAGTGAGGATTTATGACAGTGATTGATGACGTACATGTATAAGGGAAGAATTGTTCATTGAAGTTACAGTACAGTGAATCTGCCCACCCGAGTGTGAAGTGTTGTTTTCCCATTGGCTTCTCTCTCGGGAGGATGAAAGTGGGCAGTGTTTGAAGCCAGGTAGAGGTAGTGAGCGGTCAGTCCTGTGATTTTGGTCTTTAATGGAGTATCCTTCTGTTGGTGGTTGACTGGTTGGGGAGTGTGATCAGGTGCAACCATAGACATAATGTACCGGTAAATAACCTGTAGACCGACAGCAGAGGGCATGAGCGCGTAATTTTGGAAACGGACGCCATCTTAAAAAACTGGGCAAACTTGCGCATCACCAAGTGCGGGAGCGCACGTGGCGCACGTAAACAATGATTTTATTTCAAAATCTCGCAAAGATTCTAAAAGAGGCCAGTTGCGCACTTAATCTTGCGGTAGTTCCCTGTCATAAAATCAAGATGAAATTTCAAACACGAACGTTTTCATTCAATCTTTGCATTATTTGAGAAAGAAATATTACTGTGCAATGGTATGTGAGGTAAACCTAATGCTCCAATGGGTTTTACATGTAAGTGGATATCAATGCGTTTTCATCGAGAATTTCCCGTTTGAATCAATCCCTTCTGCATTCAATCGTGCGTAAAAGTAACATTTTAATTTTTTTTTGGTGCCGTCACAATTACGGTACCCCGCCATACATTTGAATAGGGCACTGTCGGTCTATGGGTTATGTCTGTGGGTGCAACACACGTCATATGTTGATTGTGATATGCGCTATACAAAAATGGTTTATTATTATTATTACGCATGAAAAATGTAGACTAGTTTTTAAAACTTATTTAAGGCTTTGCATGGCAGAAGTAAATAAAGTAATGGGTTTTGCGGTAACGCCATGCATGTTTTCTCTTAATTGTGACTTGTATGGGGTAGCTCTGAAAAGAGCTGGTTTTATACCCAATGTTTCGGCCAGTATCCTCTGAAAGATTGATTACCGGGTAGGCCCTATATGTATGTATGTACAGTTTTATACAGTTTCTCAGGGAGTCCAACTAGCATGTACCAGATTTAGTTTTGACACGGAATGACCCCTAAGCAAAAAACTTTCCTGTGTTTAGCTAACATGCTAAGCAGTTCTTTGACTGAAACTAACCCCTGCTGGATTGACAGATGAGATTATACAGGCCTACATGTAAAGATTGTTTTGGCACTCCAAATGTAAAGATTGTTGTGGCACTCCAAACTTACCGGATCATAATGCGAGTGAAGGATGCACAGTTGACAGCAAATGCAAGCCGCATGATCAGGCTCGTGATTTGGCATAGATCCTGTTTAAATTAGTTTTCTGGAAGATTCTATAGTTGTGCATAATGTACTATATACTCAGGTCTACATGTACATGTAGCCTACATGTAATACGGTATGTACCACTAACTCAGTTCACTGTCACTGGTGAATTTTTGCAATAGAAATAATTTCTTTTTGTCATGGCTAAAGGTACATGTACACGTACACATTGATGAATGCCAGAAATAAAACAATACAAGTGATAAACTGCTGAAAACGGCTCATCAGTCAAAATAATGATCTGACTTTATAAAATGCTTGGAGTTTTAGGAGGACCTTATAGGATGCCTAACTTGCAATGTTCTTGTCCTCTTGTCATTTAGCCTTCAATAAAAATCCTGCTAGGATCAGAACGCATACAAGGCCCTCCTAACTCCAAGCAAAAATGAAACAAAGCGCCAGAAAAATCAATTTCGTGTTTCATTTATGATGCATCTACAGTTGTACATGTATTACATTGATTAATTTATGCAATCAAAGAATTTCCTTTTGTGGGAATAAGAGGTTCACGTTAAAATTCATGGCAATAAAATCCTGATGTTTGATATATGCAATCACAACCCATGAATGCATCTTCCATTGGTCACCGGTCCTGTTAATAATTTTCTCCAAGCGCTAACAGTAAAACTACCCTCTGGCATATAATTATCACAGGATTGTACAACTGTATACAATGTACAGGTCTGTATATTATGCACATCAATGTATTGAAGCTACCCTGAGCCCTATAGCTATCAGTATGCATGCAATCAATTACATGTATAAAGCCGATTGTCAAGATCACACCAGTGATTCACACGTGCATTTATATGTAATCCTGAAATGGCTTACGTACAATTGTATACAGACCCTGCTCGGGATTGCGCTGGTTCAGCTACTGTAGTCTCATTATTATTATTTTTTTTTTCCGATGCACTAAACCCCTGGAAAATTGACGGGAATGTTTAATGCCGGAATATTCCTGCATGGGTCGCGAGCGCATACATAATATCGATTTACAGTATTGGCTCCGTGTTCATGTGCATAATGTGTGGGCGCAGAAATTTTAATATGTGGCCGCAGTAAAATGCAAAATTGAGTATGAAGAAGGAGAAGGTTGAGGCTGTTTATGTGTAATCTTCCAGAGTGTTAAAATGTTTTTTTTCATGATTGAGTATGTTGTCATATGCCCATGGTGCACATGGTATAAGGGGCCGTCCATAAAGTACGTACGCACGAAGGGGGGGAGGGGGGGTTGTCACCGATGCGTACGCCATGCGTACAGGGGGGGAGGGGGGGTTAAGGCCAATGCGTACCGTACGCAAACGAAAAATTTGCATAGCATTATCGCGCGAAAAGAGAGGTAAAAAACGTGAAAAAAGCACCGGGATTGTTTTGTTTTTTTCCTTTTTTGCTTATTCAACATGATAAAAAATAGTAAAATCATTATGTAAATGTATAAAAACCTGTTAAACTTTAGTCATTCATTCCAGAATTTGAAGGCGACGTCCCAATTACGGTACCGGCCCGGATTACGGTGACATTTTAATGATGCTAAAGCAAGGGACCACGAGAAGTGAAAAACCTTATGTGGAATGCGTATGCGTACAGGGGGGGAGGGGGGGTTGGGACCACTGCGTACGCCATGCGTACAGAGGGGGAGGGGGGGTAAAAAAAGTCGGCATTTCGTGCGTACGTACTTTATGGACGGCCCCTAAGGCGTGCACACATAATGCAATGGTACCAGGTGACATTGGTTTAAAGGTAGTATCATAATGTACTTTGGTAGCATACTGAAACAGAAATGTTCACAGATTTACCTATAACTTACAGGGTATAAAGATGGTGATAGTACAAACATACCGTTAATATTTTTCTGCTTGAAATGCTGTATTTATCCAGAAAAGAGTAAAACCAGTGACCAAAATTATTTTTCATCTTTTAAAGATCAAAAATAAAAGAGAAAAGACTTAAGCCTATAAACTGTATCTATCCAATATGTCCACCATGGTGTACATGTACTGTACTGTATGTACTGTACATGTAGGCTATACATGTAGGCCGTACATGTACAGTATTATAATGCCTTTGAATTCAACGGAAATTTACTGTGCATCTAGTCCATAAAATATATAATAACAAGAGTACAGCCAGAAGAGCAAGCAGGAAATTTAATGAACATTATAATGCATGCATGTACATGCCCCTAATGTGTGTAAATTGAATTGTTTAATTTTATCTCATGATGCATACATATGGCACATTAAATTTTGTTTATTAATAAGTTGATAATTGTGCATTTTGTGCAGTACATGTACACTGTACATTGTTATGTAGCAAACAATTTTACAGGTACTTGTACATGTATGTACAAATGTACGTACATGTGTAGATGTCAATTATGTTATTAAAAATTCATTGCACAGTTATAGCAGCCAGTAATTGGAATTTATGAACTATGCAAAGAAGTTGAGTTATGCAGATGAATGTTCGAGAATATATTGTTTCATTCTGATAGTCTGCTCTGGGAATGGCCAAAGATACAGTATTTAGCTAATTACATGCACCTCGAGAGCATTTCAATTTTACTGTTCTTTCATTGATGAAGTAACTACCAGTACAAATGAATTTGATGGCACGTCACTCTACGTGTATGCATTGATGCATGTAGGCCTATTACCAAGTGCATCAACAATTTGTAAATGCCTCTCAAGTTTCTTGGCAACACAATACGCCGATCCAGTAGGCCACGCCCCTTGACAAATTGACCAATCTCAGCACGTTATTTAAGGCCCGACAAATTGCCACCATTTTGTCCGACAAAATATTCTAAATTTTGTACTCTTTACTACAAACTTTTCGCTGATTTTACTTTTGTTTCGTATGTACAGTACAAGGCGATTCTTTTACAAACCTAAGTTTTGTTCTTAACCATGGTCAAGCGGTGTTTATATCTTCATTATATTCCTGACTCTCGATGCCCTGGCTGAGAGGAAATGTACATTTTGGGCCTTTTCTAAAACCAGAGTCCGGCAGAGAGTGGTGCTTTCGGTGGTTTTGTGCAATGCATACTTCGTGTGTGGGCGAACGTGACATGTTGTGCGCGTGCGCGTGTGCGTTGTTACTTGATCATTGCTATGGTGGGGGTGGCCTACTGGATCAGTGTATTGATAAATTTCATTGGAAGACCTTAGTCTACATGTAGGGAGGAAATGTGAGGGAAAACATGCTCGAGGTGGGCAGAGAAAGATGAAGCGCACCGATAACTTTAACGTTGGATCACTATTCACTTGGATGCCTCTAGGACAAAGTCAGTCAATATGACACAATGTAAATCTCCAAACACTGCATTGGTGATGGCAGGATAAGACAAAGCAAGATACCCAAGGCCCAACATAAAAATCTCCCTTAAAGGCAGCGTACAGGATTTGCAAGGCCTCCAAAAACAATGATTGATTTTGAGACAGAAAATGGACTCAACAGTTCATAAACAGTGCAAACAGTCACCATGGGAAATCTTGGTTTTAATATCAGATGCTGGGTTTTTCAAGGAAATCAAGATTTTAGTGTCTTTTAAAAAGACCTTTTCCTTCCGCCATGGTTCGTCCGAGCGATTTACATGTAATAGCATTTCGAATGCATGGTGTATAAACCATGAAGGATTCAAAGGGGGACAAAATTATTTCGGCCCTATTTCTGCTATCCAGATGAACAGAGCGTAAAAAGGTACATGAAACAACGTCTGTAAGGAAGTTTAATTAAGACCTTCTTTTCTGTTTATTAAGTACCAAATTCAGCCGAAACGCATCTTTGCAAATCCTTTACAGGGTGTCCCAGAAAAAACGCAACACTGTGTCAGGACCCATTATGTTAAAATTAAACTGTTTATCACTTCATATATTACCAATTCAAAGAGTACTCCTTAAAAACAAATTTGCAAGGATAGCACGCATAGTGGTCAATACACACATAATGTGTATGAAAACTATGAAAGAAAGATGAAAATCGGGTTTTGAGGTTGAGTAATTCAGTCTTAGTTTTTTCACTAAATTTTAGTGTAATGTTGCTAAAATTTTACATGGTGATAGCCAAGACATGGCTGTATCACATATCTGAATCTTGACATGATAAACAGTTTAGTTTTCATATAATAATAGTTCTCGACACAAGTTTTGCATTTTTTTGGGGGGCACCTTGCATATTCTCCCTTTAAGCCATCTTGTATGTGTTTGCTTTGTTCAAGATGGATCAGAGCAGGTTAGGATTCTGAATCACATACATTCACATGGCCACATGATTTGCTTTGCAGCTGTGCATAGCTAGGAAGAAACTGATTTGTTTGGACAAGGCAATAACCTTCAGTAATGTTGATGTTTAATTTTTTTTTCTAAAGCATGTGTAGCATGCATGCTGCCTGCGAACTTGAGAAACTGTCGATTGATCGTCAGCTATTATATATTTTGAATCATGGATAGATGCTCTTCAAATGGAAAGGAAAAAAAATATCTGCGAAACTAAGGAGTTCTCAAAGCAATATGGCAATCCTTCATGTCCTTTGTGCACATCTGAACAGGGCCCAATTTAATGGAATCAGACAATCCGTTACAGTAAGCAAACATTCTTCGTTTGCGGTAGCAGTATTTCATGGGAGAGTTTTCATTCTCGCTATGCTATGCAAGGACATTTTGCAGAATGTTACAGTATAGGATGACAGCGTGTAAGCAGAAAATTCAAGGTTAGCCTAGAAATTCTTTGCTAACCGAAAGTCTTGCTTATTCCATGAAATAATAGATTTCACCTGCAGCAGTGCCCGTAAGCACAAAAGTAGGCCTTAACGGATTCCATATTGAAATGATTAGAGGCCAAGAAATATTCAAACAGATAATTTAGGAAGAACTCACAGAATCAAGTTTTTGTTGTAAAACCGAATGTCTTTTGTATTTTTTTTTTAGCCTGGATGGGATTCGAATTAGAAAAATCTTGAACCTTTATACAGCATTTTCTATACATGTTATAATGACATTGTATTGTAATTGTGTACTTAATCCAATTTTGAATGTATTGGCCTGGGCGGGATTCAAACTAGTACATGTACATGTATGTAGTTTTAATATTTAGCCTTCATGAATTTTCAAATTATGTTAGAGGCTGGTCAGGTCCCTAACATCCTATTGTACATTTTGTAGTTAATCCAATTTTGTTAAATTTGTACAATAAAATTGTGTACAATAATGTACTGTAAATTGTATGCAAGCTTGTGATGGTTTGGTTTAACAACGGTCTTTAACTGACCAAAATTCCATTGGCGCTGCTTCATGTGCAGGTAGGGTGGGAGCTACTGTATGTTATGAACACACGTATACATGTCATGCAGGATCAAGAGCAGATTTTTCTGGCGTTCTGGCCGTCACATAACCTGTATGGAAATTTAAAACCATGTCTCTCCCTCCTCCCCCTCCCCCCATTGAAAAGGTCAAATCCGACCTCACCAATCGTTCAACTGTCAGCAGTGACCATCCATTCCTCTCCACCCATCACATACTGTAGTGCTCGTGTGATTTCCATTTTGTAGGGCAGCTTGGTGTAAATTGATCCAGTGCAGCTTGTCCCATGTTCAACCATATTTTCCATACATTTTTATCTGTGAAGGAGACTACTGTGTGTCTACACATGTTCATGTTATCAGTTTGTATTATATACAGTAGCTGTCAGATTGAGAGATGGGAGCTGATCAGGTCTTTGTACATGTACTGTACATGTGTTGCACGTTGGGTACATAATGATATTTCAGACCAAAGACAGTATAGCACCGCTTGTGGCGTAGGCCTGTTCAGTTCAAAAAGTGTAGTACTCATTTGGCCACCATTTTAGTAAGCAACGAAGCTATTTCTGATGTTATTATAACGTCAAATTCAACTGTTATTAGACAAAACTTTCACCTGAATAATTTTTACATTATTAAGGCCCATTATTATTATTTATTCGGCCAGAATCACACACCAAATGTACGCCTGTGCGTACTTATCTGGTTACGCCTGATTTTAAAAGAGTAGGCTATCTTGTGCAGCTATAGATAGGATATCTTTGGTTCAGACCATATCAGTGATCTTTACGTACTATTATGACGAACATGGCGGTTTGCACAGATATTGTCCGTTATGGTAGTCGTTCGTTATAGTGAAAATAAGCGAATTGAAGAACCATTCTGGGAATAGAAAGATTTGAGGCTTTGCATGGTGACAATTGGTACAGTATGTGGATCAGTTTGTGGAAACACCAGGCCTTCATTTTAATAAAAATTAGGAGAGCTGCAAATTGCTCTCCTTAAATCAAAGTAGAGAATTTAGGAGAGTGATTTGCTCTCACTAACAAAAATCAAGATTATAAAAGATTACCATTTGTGTATTTTCCGTAAAGGGTAACGTCAGCTGAAGAAATTTATGTGATGATTTGAAAAAGGCAGCTCTACTTAAATTGTTAAGGAGCTATTTTTTTCGCTCTCCTTGGAAAACATTAAGGAGAGCGGAGGAGAGTGATCACTCTCACTCTCCTTAAAAATTAAGGCCTGAAACACCATGTAATAGTCGTTAGTACTTTCGCACTTCTATATTGTTCACACTTCTCGCAATTAGGTCATTATTGGGAATGTGTTGTACAAAAAAAAATTGGAAGTCAAGTCAAGCATGATCTTGCCTGGTATAGCCAGTGGTGTTCGATGTATAGTGGTGACATTGCACTGCACCAGTAATCAGATGTGTTACAACTTACATGTACATGTACATGTACATGCTGACTCATTCATAGGTTACAAGTTCACATTCAGTAGGCAGCCTGTATTAACTGCATGTGGTTTGGGCAATTCATAAGGTTAATAGCTTGAATTTACAAGAGGCATTCACACACATTTGCTGGTAGATGATGCACAACAGTAATACAAATGTCCCATTCACTGACTCTTGTTGTCAGTTTTTGTGATAAAAAAACTATTATACTGATACTGTAGCTAGTTACAAATGTACAATGTATGTACATGTGTCATCTAGCTCCATGTGCTTAAAAGGTCATGGCCTCGTGCTTCTTGAAATGTACAGTGCAGTAAGTGCACATTTAAACTATTGATGATTTTAGCATCTAAAATTAAGGGGAAATTTACTTGCCCCACAAGAAGAAAGTTTCTGCCCTTAATACATTTTGTATGCAGATTATAAGGTACAATACATGATTGGTAAAGGTCACAGAACATCACTCACGCTTTATTTGATCTAGAATGTACATGAAATGATAAACCTGTGAAAATTTGAGCTCAATCGGTCATCTGAGTCAAGTGAAAATAGCCAAAACCGAGCACAATTTTTCTTAAATAAGGTTTTTTGATCTTGCCAAAATAAATTTTGTTTTTGCTGTTTGGTTTTACTCTTTATGGATAAATACACCATTTCAGGTGGAAATTTTTTAACGGTTTAACCAGCACCATCTTCATATCCTGAAAGTTAAACGTACATGTACATCTGTGAACATTTCTGTTTGGGTGCGTTACCAATCCTGTACTGTACCTTCATGGAAAATGGGGGGCATCGGTGGCAAGTGCCTTAGGCACTCACATCTCACCAATGTGGCCCGCGTTCGATTCCGGCTTGGGTCATATGTGAGTAGAGTTGTGCGTTTGGTTCTCTCCTATACTACAAGGGTTTTTCTCCGGGTTCTCCGGTTTTCCTCCACAAAAATGAAATAGTTTCAATCTCGGGCTGTTCTCCGTGATCATGGGTTGATGTGGCAGGCAGCCAAGGGCGCCCATGAAAGCCTGCTACTCGATTACTTTGAAGTCACATCCTTCGCAATTCAGCACCTCAGCTGCGAGTAAGGATGATTAGCCTCCCAAATTGTTATAACTGTATTATTATTTACAAGTGTACAGTGTTGTATTTCTTGACTGGTTATTCACAATTGTTTGTTTGGTTTGTTTCTCATGCTCAGGTGGAGGTGGAAAACGGAAAGGACGGAGCAAGAAGTGGAAGCAACTGCTCAAATTCCCTCATATTTCATTGTGCCAAGAACTCAGGGAAACTATAGGTACGTCAATTTGATACAAATAATGTGTGTAACATTTATGACATTTTTGGGTTATTTGGAGTGCGAGCTTGAAGGAGGCCAAGAGTTGAAATGTACGTGTACGTGGGAGTTAGGGCTTATTGCTCAAGTTCTTTTGGGATTTGTGGTTACAGTAAAATAAATATTGGACTTGGTAAGAGTTTTTGAGAGTATCTTAGGGTTAGAGGAATACTGACAGGCACCAACCACTTAATTTAATATTTTTGCTCTTGGTTTTTTTTGCAGTTCAAGTTTTCATGTTTGTTCCATTGTATTTTGTCCTACATGAACACACAATTTGCCCCAATACATTTGGTTGGTTATTCCATTACCCATGCAGTGCATATTTTGGTAGTACACATTGTATAGAGGGAAAACGAAAGCCCTGCATTATTGAAGGTGCAAATTTTTAATAAATCATATTTTCCTCAGTTGGTATGCAGTTTTGATAAACGTCACACCATGTTTATGTGTCCAGTGACGCAATTCAGTGGATGCCCTACCCTTGCCATCTTTAACAAGGGACCTTCTGATCTTGATCCCATACTGTTAATGTTACCACTGCCCCAGTAAGCCGACCTCACCGCTGTGTACGTACGGGCCCAGCCGGGGGATACGGGATACCGGTGTAATGTAGGCCTACATGTGTACTATGTACAGCAACATTCAGAGCCCCCATGCTATGCCAGCTATGCTAGACTTGCCGCTTGTAGAGAAATATTTCATTCTCTGGGTTGTGGTGAGGTTTGTGGGTTGATCAGGCCATAGAGTAAGGACCTCACTCTAGTAATAGTATGATGATCAGGCAGGCTTCGACATGTTTGAGATTGGGAGGTACATCCTACAGCACATGTACACTGATCGTAATTTAGACTTTTATTGTACAGTTGATTTATAACAAAATGCATGTCCCTTAATATATTGAGGCAATAAAAAAATTGTGGAAAATATTTTTGAGATTTCATGATGCACATGTACACTGCTTAAAATTTATTTATAATTTATTAATTTATAATTTTTTTTTTATATGGGGGGGGGGGTTCGAATTTGAATTGTAAACGGAACTTGTAATTTTCACTTTATTTTAGATAATTTTGATTACTTCACAGAAACAGAAACATATTAATTGTATGAATGTTTTTGAATTTTTAAAGATTATGATGATTTTTCCATGCATATTCATACTGATACGAATACATAGATGTTGGCCTACATCTACAAACACCGCACAGGACAATAGGTGTACACTGTACATGTATACATGCTTGTATAGCATATAGTACATTTTTGCAACCTGGGACAATTTCATGAGAGTTTCTTAAGCACCAAAATTTGCTCTTAAAGCACCAAAAGCCTTGGTCAATGAAATTAGTGTGCCAGCCAAAACTCCTTGTGAATGTTATGCTCAGCAAACGATAGCGAATGACAAGTCAAAAGCAGTAATTACATCACATGAAAATGTGGTTGGTAATCCTATTTGATCAAGGAAGACTTTTCATGCAAGCAGTTTTTGTGCTAAATTAAAGCAGCTCTATGAAATTGGCCTCGGAGTTGTATTATAGGCCTAATTGAGACCATTTCCATTATATGCTTTGTTTAGTTTAGAGAAGAGGAACGCAAAGGGAGTGGCATTAAAATGATTAATGCAAATTCCATTTGGGCTTGATTGAATTGGAAATATGGTGCCGCAAAAGCCCGCAGATTTCATAGAGACTCCGTGGATCTAAGCCAAATGGCATTAATGGAGGCTGGGATCATAAATCAATCATTCTAAATGATTAAATAAATATTACCATAAGCCAGCACAATAGAGGCCAGTGTTGTCCATATTACAGGCTGACCTTTCAAGGTTTTATACATGTACCTGCAGTCCTGTACTGCTGCAAACCCTAATACATTATATTGGCCAGTTTGTTCTGTTCAATTCTCTCATTGATCATCCTGTTGCCCTCAAGGAATTTGGCAATTTTATTATCTTTCTGGTAAAAAGAAATACGCCTAATTGCAGAAAAAAGGGGGGGGGGTTTTGCTGGTAAGATTTTAGTTTGTACATGTAGAACAGTACTGTATCAGCCCATTAACACTTCAATACTGTAGGGGGTGGGTCTACAGTACAATTAAATCTAGATGAATGTTTATGAGTTTTTGAAGGGCGTTACTGCCATTGTTTGATTGTACTCATTGAGAATTGTCATGTACGGGTATTTTATGCATTTTGTGCCTTATTGGTGTCAAAGGGGACATGTTATTAAATTTAATGCTTCCCGATAAGCGTGTTAAAGTTTCAGCCAAGATGGGAATTCTTTCATGAAATTGGTGCCAATAGCGCTGCGCACTTGTGCTAAAAATAGCACAGAACCTCAGACAAACATTGCAACCGGCATATGCAAACGTGTACATGTGCCCAAATCTTAAGATGGAAGCCACTAGCCACTGACTGCAGCTGTTTCCTTATTAAAACTTGTGTGATTGTAGCAGCCACAGCCATTCAGATTATGTCCAAGCTTAAAGGTAATAGGGAAGTGCTTTCAGATTATTGCTTAATGCGTAATTAATGACTATATAAATTTTTACTTTGATGGGAGTGCTTCATTTTGGCCCCAAAGTTTAAAAAATCAGTAAATGTATGCCCCGCCTCCCGAAAAATCCCCCTCGGAACTGATCCACGCAACAATGCGTGTGACGTCATCGGCAGAACAAGTAGGCTCGCACCGCAGTAGCTCTTGATTGCTGGCTCGTGCACATTGTATGTAGGATTTTACTCTTCGCTTTGAACAAAAACGTGGGGGCGGCAGTCTTGCGACTTGTACATACTCTCTGGCATTACGCCGGTGACGTAACAAGGTTTTTCGTCGTGAAAAGTCGGGTGCTAAATTATGGGTGTAAAGTACCTCCTTTTTCACGTACAATTTGTTTTTAGCACAAACAATAACAGACATGTTGACTTTTATGAAATTATATGCGCATTATATCCACATTGTTCGTATCTGCCCTATCCTACCAAAGGCTACCATACCATGTCTTTTTTTATTTGTTTGTAAATTCTTTGTAAATTCTTTATATGCAGTACATTAAATTTTAGATGGGTCATCGCATGTGCATAAATAAAATTTAATAGACAGGTCTGTACATGTACATTTATGTGTGTACGTGTAGACTAAGAGTGTTTTTATGTTTTTGTAAGGTCAACCCCAAAACAGCATTGTTTAGTTTCTGCATGAAAAAGTTCACTATACATGTCCATACTATGATACCTGGAAAAACAGAAGCCCTCATTATTCCACCCATACAATTACATACATGTACAACAGTTATTTAGTTGGTGGGTAGTGAGCATATGAAAGTACAATGTACCAAATAATTACAATTGGAAAAAATTTAAAGATTTGATTTCAAATTTGCAATATATCTATAGTGAGATGTGCCCATGTGCTGTTTGTTGAATACAGTACACATATGATGTACATGTACATGTTATTGTACAGAAACGGAACTTAAACGCTCTTTTTCAAAGACTCAATATTCTTTTAGAACTTAGTAGCATTGCATGCAGCATGAATGGATACAGAAATCTGCCTCGTTCATCATGAAGCATCGTCGGATAATTTGATAGTTATTTCATCATAGAAATTGAAACTCCTCGAATCGTACGAGTCGCAAACCGCGCGTGCAACTGAGCATCATCTACATGTAATTGTTTCACTTATTAGTTGCAGGCAGCAGATGCATGCCAGCTAGCTGTGATGAAAATGGTTACTCTTCCGTTGCTGATTACGTTTTTTTTCCCCCGTCTCGTTCTGGAGGGCAGTTGGAAGTGAAGATTTGAAAATTGCTTCTTTTTCTTCTTGTGTTTTTTTTTTGTGGGGGTCTTTTCTTTTTAATTTCAGAGTTGGGACAATTTGTAGCTTGCCCGTGGAGTCCAGATTATGAAAAGCAAAATCGAAAAACAACAGCTCGTTGAACAATCCAAACAACTTTCCGCTAAGCAGCAACTGCATATCTTAGATTGAGATGTGAATTCTAAATTTAAATGAGAAAGAAGATCAAAATCCGTGCATGTATGATACGCCTTACGGTCACAGATGTTTAGTTTTAATAACGTCTACATTAATTTCTTGCTGATGTTCATTTCCTTCCATTTATTTATGTATGTGAGACCAGCCTTGAAAAATCATGAAAAATCTTTCATACAAGTAATAAACTGCACTGCAAACTGCTCATCAGCCAAAATAATGACCTGAAATTTATAAAATGCTTGAGTTAGGAGGGCTTGACACGTCTCGATCCTCGCAGGATCTTTATGGAAGGCTAAATGACAAGAGGACAAGAACATGCAAGTGAAGACACACATAAATGGAAGAGAAAATGACCAGAACAAAAGAGGGATTCAAAAATCAGTCATGTTCACAAATTTTAGACATAATTTGCAAACAAAATACCCCATACAAGTACATGTATACATACACATTACTCATAGCATGTTCATCAAAGAAAGAAAAGAAAAAGAATGTTCTTTTGAAAACTCCTTAATAAATGACTGTCCATATCAGAATAAGTACACGTACATATATATGTAAGTTTAGCCTGTAGTACACTATGCTGAAACCCTGTGACATGGAAAATGAGTTTGTCCGTGCCTAAACCTGGCTATATCGTGGATGTTTGCCCAGCGACTTGACTAGGGCTCCCTAAGCTTATCCCCAAATTATACTGATTAACTTCTGACATTTGGAAATTAAATTTGCGCAACTCAGGAATGTGTCCCCTTCGTCTTGGCCCAAACAGATAGATGTGGAGATGTGAAAATCTGAAGATATGCCAATAGCCATTATGGTTTCTGTTCTTGTGTATTTGCCTAGATGTTGAGCCTCGTTTGAGGTCTTGAAATTAATTTTTCACCCTTTTTTGATGATTGGTAATTTCATACTTTGGTTTTGTCAAAGAAATAAATGCAGATTCATGGGCACAAATATCAAGAAAGATACAGTAACAGTCATCTGTGAAATTTCCAGTCCCATACGGTGCCCACTTTTTGAGAAAACAGTTAAAAATGCCCACGAATATTTTAAAATTTTATCACCATTATTTTTGATCTTCAAAAGATCAAAATTGTTTTTGGTCATTTTTTTTAAACTCTTTTTCTGGATAAATACAGCATTTCAGGCAGAGAAATTTTAACGGTATGTTTCTGCCACCACCATCTTTATACCCTGTAAGTTATAGGTAAATGTGTTGAGATTTCTGCTTTGGTATGCTACCAAAGTATTCTACAACCTTTAAATTCCTCAGTTATTTGCAGAATATGACATGGTTTTCACTTTTCAGCCCTCGCTGACCTGCCTGCTAAACAACAATTCATGCCCCATGGATACTCAAGTCTTAGAGGTTTTTGTTTTCATCAATTAAATCAATGAAGGAGTGGGACCATTGTGCTGTCTAAAGACAATGACATCATGACAATGATCATGATACAGATATGGTTAGGTATGAATTGTACACTTTGTTTGTTTGATTTTTCAAGCACTTACATGTAACATGTCCAGGGTATTTAAAAAACAAAATTTTGCACATTTCAATTAATAATAATAATAATAATTTAATTTATAGAGCGCAGATAATTCCACTTACAAAGTGATCAAAGGCGCTAATTACATAAGAGATGATACCAATTAAAACAAAATTAAGATTAAGATTAAGATAAATAGATATAAATACAAAACAATAACATTACTTGAACATTTCTAAAATGGTGGCATTGATAAAAATGATAAAAGTTACAAAAATTCAGTAAATCGGTAAAAAATGCATAAAATATATTCATGAAAAAGATCTGCATCAATTCTAAAAAAGATAAAAACAATTGCAGTAATTGTAATAAAAGTCATTACAGGTGATAACAATGTTAAGCATTTACATATGTGCAAATGGTACATGTAATGCAGATACAAATTCATTGTCCGTCAAAAGTATTGTTACGTTCCATTTCTGATTGATTCAATCATTTCAAACATTTTTTTGTTTGGCAATGGCGCATGGCGAGCTCCCCTATTTTTTGTCTTGCCAGTTTGTTTTTCTAGCAATACGGCTTTGGCTTATTATATTCCCTTTAACCTGTCTTCACAGCTGGGTCTGTCCACACTAATGGGGACTTTTAGTGTGACATTTAGAGGGAACCAGGGACATAAGTTGATACATCAAGTAATTTGCCATGTTTTCTCTTTCACTACATCCCACATTCTTGTAAGAACTTGGCCAGCCAAAAAGCTTGATAAATTCCTTAGTATTGGAGATATTACAGGGGATCATCTTCAAGATATTATGTTTGTAACATGGACAGCCATTTCATCATAAAGTGATGGGAATTAGTAGTGAAATGAATTAATTATCCCTAGTTTTGTTTCTACAGCAGAGCTATCCATTGAGGGATTGCCACTGGCCAATCATAGTATATAACCATTGGTATTTTAGCAACTGGAGGGTCTACACCTTCAAGATATTATGTTTGTAACATGGACAGAAATTTGTCACAAAATTTCTGTCCATGTTACAAACATTGTTTAAGACGCATCCTAATTTCTTAAATATGAAATAGGTTGCTTTAATTTTGAGTTATGACAAGTTAACATTGGACAAGTAATATATATGGAACAAGTCTGCATTAATTATAACAAGAAAAATACTTATATAACACAAGAATGTCTGTCCATGTTATGAACATAATCGTTCATTTCATCTTCAAGATGACCTTGTAATTTCCTACATATCCAGCGAATCAGCCTATTTATTTTCAGTACAACCACGAATGACTACAGGAATATTTAGGAAACAAAAATTAGCAAAAAACCTGATCTTAAATCCACTTCCCACGTTACACCCCAAAAGTTATCTTTTGTACACAAAAGGTACCATTAGTGTGGACAGACCCACCTACATGTAGACCTACATGTAAGTCTGCTCCCTGAATTGCATTATATTGATGAATAAGGTGGACAATCCCGGAGAATTATGCTGGGGTTGTACACATGTAAAGTCTCGTGTGCAGTGCGTGCCATCATACATTGTAACGTGGGAGTTACATGTCTGTTGCAGCCAGTGCCGGCAGACACATATCTCTAGTATACTATACCGTACACGCTGTCTATGTATTTTCTGTTTCCTGATACTACCGATACCCTCCCTCCCGCCGCCGTGGGTAGCCAATATTTATTAATTTTTTTTTTTCAATTGCATATTGTAAGTGTGTGTGACTAGTGTGTGAGGGGGGAGGAGGGGGAGGGTAGGGGGATGTTGTTATTAGAAATGTCTGCTTTATTAGCATTGAAATAATGTGATGCACATACATTTGTACGGTAGTTAGGGGCTTATGTGCATGTACACATCATTACATTTTTAAGCCCCCCTTACAATACATACGTTGTGTACACAATACACTGTAAATTTGACAGTGTGCAATACATGTTTATACATGTATGCTTTGCAGTACATGCACATACTGTACAAAACTGTACTTCGCAGTAAATGTTAAAAGGTAATATCATTCTTTTGTTTTTATCAAAGAAATACAGATTCGTGGGCAAAAATATCAAGGAAGATACAGTAAAAGTAATCTGTGAAAATTTCAGCCCCATACGGTGCCAAATTTTTGAGAAAACAGTGAAAAATGGCCACAGTTTTTTTTGAAGTCTTTTCTTTTTTATTTTTGATCTTTTAAAAGGTATAAAAAGATTTTCGGTCATTGTTTTACTAATTTCTGGATAAAGACACAATTCAGACGGAAAAATTTCTTCATACCCTATAAGTTAAAAGTAAATCTGTGATTTCTGTTTTGGTTTCTTACCAAGTATGATACTACCTTTAAGTAGAATTTTAGCTTACTCAAAAGTTGTATTATAAATTTAGAAAGTGCATGCACTTGACAATAGTCAGTTTAAAGAAATCTGAAATGCATAAACTTTGCACACAAAGCTGCAAGAATTCTGAACATTTTAGCTTTAATTGAAGGAACCACTGTCTGAGTCATTTCAATATTTTTTTTCTTGAAGTCATTAGCCATCTGCGGCCTAGTATACGTGTACATGTATGAGTACATTACGTGCATCAAGATAACAAATGGCAAGAGAAGTGGTACATAACTGTTATGTCATTTTGTGTATCTAAAATTGAAATTATTTTTGATCGCCTCCAGAAATCAGTGTTTATTAAGGTCTCGTTTAATGTGTCTTTGATGTTATTTGTTTTATTGGATTGATGTAGACAAGATCAATTTTCCTACTGGACAATAAAATGAAATGAAATGAAATGAAATGTGTAGTAGAAAGGCATACTGTACATATAGGGGACTACTGAATACAATACAAATTTACATGTAGGGCCTATACATTTACATGTATGTATGTATGAATATTGCTGATATGCCCAATCTAGCAAAGGTCCCGCTCCACATTTTTTCTTGGTTCCCCTTTTCTAAATTTGGCTTCCGCTGTGGGAAAATTGAATAAAAGTTGCAGTCTGATGCACATGAAAAATTATTAGTAAAAGAATGTAATGTGGGCGGAACCGTCCTTCAATTTAGTGCACATTATAACGAGTCTGTGCAGGCTCTGTTGGACAGGAACCTTGTACACATGCGTTACACTCACACACTTTACATTTTAATTGATGGTCATTTGTACACGGGCGCTAGTAGGCGTAAATTAATTTAAGTAAAGGTCTTGTGTCTGGTTCTGTGCAAGGCTGGGTCTAAAGTGAGGGGCAATTTCATTTTTAAGGGAAAACGTTAAGGAGCCTTTGGAGACCCATGAAGGGGTACCAAGGATATGAACGGGAACAGTGAAGACTTATACTGTACAATTTACATGCAAATGGACGCCTTTAGCATGCTAGACCAGGGACCAATTTCATAGAGCTGCTTAAGCACCAAAATGTGCCTAAGCAGCAAAAACCTTGGTAAATGCAATCAGTATACCAGCCAAAACTCCTTGTGAATGTTACGCTCAGCAAACAATGGCCGAATACAAGTTAAAAGTAGTAAACATCACATGAACATTTGGTTGGTCATCCTGTTTGATCAAGGAAGACTTTTTATGCTTTTAAGCAAATTTTGTGCTGAAGCAGCTCTATGAAATTGACCCCTCCTGTATAAAATCTCCAGTGTTTATAGTGAATCTGCCCATTAAATAGGACACTGATTTTAGAGTTTGACCCTGCGATAAACATTAAACAACACTCCAAAAAGGAAGCATTAACACAGAGTATTGAGCTGCAGGTGAATCCTCGGGTTTCTCACTAGTCATTGCTCGCTGATTCATACCGTGCCCATTTTTATTTGTCACTCTCTGCTCTGGCGGCTTCCCTGATGTTTTTTTTGTGTCTTTTTGGTCAGAGACAGACCTTTTCACTCCCCTATCCACTGTGCACACATAACCCAGACCATATGGACCGTGCATTGACGTCACCCACTTGAGCCCACAGTATAACCGTAACAGTCCCCGATAATTTGATGAGGTTCCCTCGGTTGTGCATGGTGGGTAATAACGACCTGAAAGAATGATGGTGACATTTTCTGGATTAAGTATTCAGTTATTTTAGTCATTCATTTATTTTTTCTTTCTCCTTCTCGTGCAATGTAAGATTGATCTCGGACCCATCAGCAGACAATAAGCACCATTTGCTTTGATTTTTAAATTAGATTATCCGATAGTCATGAGTGGAACATGTAGGTAATGAAGAAATGTTAACATGTATCCAGATTTAGCGCAGTCTAGGGCTGATATTTATGTCGGTGCTACGTTTCAGTTTGTATGTCAGTGCCCAGTTTCCATTGGAAAACTCCGGGCTGCAAAGCCAGAGGCCTTTTTTCAAAGCTTGGCTCCAGCTCAGGCTTAAGCTCCGGCTCCGGCTCTGGCTCCGGCTCCGGCTCCGGCTCTGGCTCCGGCTCCGGCTCCGGCTCCGGCTTCGGCTTCGGCTCCGGCTCCGGCTCTGGCTCTGGCGGCATGGCTCCAATTAGTGAATATATTTTAAAATTACAGACCTGTATCAAAATAGAGGCTTTGGGATGCGGTTTGGAAGTAGATTCTCTGCTTAAATAAGGAAAACAGGGTTTCAGCTTCAGCTATATTTCAGCATATGGATTACAGAGACAAAGCCGGAGCCTGGCTCCATTTAGTGAATATATTTTAAAATTACAGCCTATCAAAATAGAGGCTTTGGGATGCGGTTTGGAAGTAGATTCTCTGGTTTGAAAAGGAAAACAGAGTTCAGCTTCAGCTATATTTCAGCATATGGATTACAGAGACAAAGCCGGAGCCGGAGCCGAGGTTTGAGAAAGGCCCCTGACTGGGTGCGGGTTACCGGTCAGAAAGGATGCTGGGATACTACGTAATATGTACATGTAGTATCCCACATCTTGTTTTTTGCAGACGACACAAAGGGTTTTTTCTGATTGCATTAGCAATGATTTCACTGCTGGGGACCTGCTGGTTCTCCCATGCAGCGTTTGGTGGGACACTGGGACAGTGCTAGCCAGCAGTAGATACAGGTCTACCCCACATGCCATTACCCATGTTATCCAGTTAAACTATTATTACCAACCCGGAGTGGCAGTATCATTAGATTACAGGCAATTTGGGTCTTCTTCTTTTTTCTTTTTTTTTCTGGCCTCATGCGGACATCAGAGGGCGGCCATCTTGCTTGGGCGTGGTAGAGGCATTTTTAATCAGATGGCTGGGTTATATGATAATTCACCGTAACGGGTAATGTGTGAATCCCATAGGTCAGTGTGGAATTAAAAACTATGTTAATTTGTGAGCATATTTATATTGATTGTGTTAAATGCTTGTGTGGCCCCAGTTATATTAGATGCACATATGAAAATAAATACAAAGTTGATGATTTTTAATACAAATACATTTTAGACTCAAATATTATATACAAAGTATATGACTTACATGTATATGCATACACCAAAAAGACTATTACTTAGGGAAGCCATTTTTGATTCTGTATTCTAAAATGGCTTTTAAAATTGATTCTAAATGGTATCCCTTAGTCTTTTTGGAGTGCATTTATAATATTGAATTAAAACTTTGTATCTGAATATTATCAGTGGATCACCATCTGGTACATATTTGATATATTTTTTTCTTTACGTGTTCTGGTTGGATTTTGCAATTAATGTAGGCCTATCTATAATTTTCCGTCTGAATTTAGTTAGGAGGCCAGCATGAATACTACCCAAAATACTGTATGCGGATATCCAGGGCTAGTATTTACATTGTAGCTTCTATTAATTGAATAAAAAAAGGTTGGTATTTGCTTGTAGACACAAGATTAATTTTAGATGAAATTGTATCCGTTTTTGTTAGGGTTCAAAAACAAATTGAACCAAAATTCATTTTTTAATAGTCATGTGTGTTTTTCCAATTTCAGAAGAATTAGCAGTTTGATATTTTTAATGGCTTTTCTCTCTTGCCTTAAAAATGCAATTACACTTGGTAATTCACTGTTTGACAATAATTATAATGCCCATGCAATAACCTTGAAATCGTCCAGGGTGTTATCGTTGCCACAGAAATACAGTATGTAACTTAAGATGTCAGTGAAAGGAAACAAGCTGCTTGAACTGGGCGTATCGCATTTTATTTCATAAATAAATTCATTTACATGTATTAAATGTGAATTAAAAGCCAAACTGGTACAAGTAAACTTTTCATTTGATTTTTTGCCGCCCACAAATTGCCTCCCCCTTTTGGGAATTTGCCGGGACTCAAATTGAGGGTGCTGTTCGTGACGCAGATCGAGGCGCGGACATTTATCGAAGGTCTAGATAGTCTGGACCCGTAAATGATGCCTGGGTGCAAGTCAAGCGCATGGGTAAGCGTACAGAACATCCAGTTTGTCGTACTTATTTTCAAGGAAACATCTTAACTTGCACAGTCACAGATCCCCGGCAAGCTGCTGTTCAGTGATCCGTCTCGCACACAGACCAACGTAAAACCGTCAGTCAGCACTACGACACGCGCGGTGTGTGTAAAATCTTTGAAGCTTCATTGGGTCACATTTAACTAAGTTAAGATTAAGATTTTTGATAACGATTTTAGGCTTCGTGGACATGCATGTATACAATGTGACCGGCCGGTGAATGAGGCGCCGGCTCGCGCACGCGCGGCTGCAGCTGCCTCGATTTACGTCACACATTTGGGAAGATTTATATTAATGAGAGTCCCACTCAAGGGCCGTAGTAGCTTGGACAAACATTTTCAACATTTTTTTTCGCATAATTAATCCAGGAAATATTTACCTCGAGGCACAAAATATCATTGTCGATATAGTACTTTATTGTTTTAAGCAGGAATAATGCAATTTAAATCCTATATCGTGGTCCCTTTAAAGGTATAATACATGATTGGTAAATGTCTGATCAAATGTGTACATGAAATGATAAACCTGTAAAAATTTGAGCTCAATCGGACATCTGAGTAACGAGAAAATAGCGAAAACCAGACTCAACATCAAGAATGGTTTTGAAATTATCCGCGATCAAAACTGTTTTTGACGGCCGCTGCGCCTGCCAATGTTCTGAATATCCCAATATGGCCACACAGATGCTTCACGCGAAGAGCTGCGCGACCTATCCAGTTTAAGTATAGATCAGTGGTAGGTGTGAAACCTTTAATCCTGTTAGTGTATGCGCACTGGGGCCAATTTCATAAAACTGTTAAGCACAAAAATGTGCTTAGCACAAAAATATCTCACCCAATAAAACAAACCAGCATTGAAAATTCTATTTGATATTCATGGTCAGTGGACAACAGCCAAAGAACAATTGCAAGTGATACACAACACGTGGAAAGTTGGTTGTTAACCCTGTTTTTATTAAGACAGGAATGTCGTGCTTAGCAAATTTCTGTGCTTAACAGTTTTATGAAATTGCATGGCCCCTGTACATAATATAGTGTTCATATAACGTACAAACATGTGGATGAATATGTACATGTACTGAACATGTACGCACCGGTACATGTGCAGGGGTGTATGTACATGTACTGTAGCTGGTAAACATCATATTCCATCCAGTGCGTTAGCTTTGCCTCAGGTGAAGAGGAGGTGGAAACTACACTGGTGCACACGTACACGTACATGTACATCCATGTACATCCACATACACATACACATGTACGTGTACGTGTACGTGTTTAACCAAGCATACATTACTTACGGTATCTGGCTTGTTCCATCCGCAAGAGATAAGATTTCAGGATGACAGGTCATCTCTCCGCCCCCCCTCCCCCTTCCCCCTCCCTGGGGGTGAAAGCACTTGACATTTTCATTTTTGTCAACACTTGGGTCGCACACAGTCACCTCCTCGCCAACATTTCATGTATTGCCTCATAGGCCACAAGTGACATCTGTATACATAATTTTTTTAAATCTTATATTTTATTTTTTTGGTTGGGTACCAGTCAAAAGCTTTCTGCAGTTTTCATACTTGTCTTAGGGCGCCCCTTTTTAATTCTATGGTTCTCATTTCCGACCGATCCATATTTTGGGCTCCGACCGAAGAAAAAAAATAATTTTTTTTTGCCGCCTACCCTGTCCAGAAAGACATATAAATATAAATTTAAAAAGAAAAATTAAAATCAAGAATTTCGGGAGACAAATTTTTCCAACAATGCCTACATTTTGTACTTATTAAACACACACTGTCCACTGTCAAAACATTCGTGAGTTGTATGGTGCAAATTAAGTTGAAGCAAAAAACCATCGTTCGGCCAACTTGGGTGCAGGATGTGTCAGAGGACTTAGAATTTATGCGCCTACCAGAGGTCATTTGTCCAAAGATATAAGTTTTATTTTCTTTTACTTTCTATCACAGAAATTATAAAAAAGAAATATTCAAACGAGTTTACAGTGAATACAGTAAACATTTCTCATCATATTCTTTATGTTTTTGTGTATTCAGCCAGATTTTTTTTTCTACCAAACTTTTTTTTTTTTTCTCGACCGACCGACCCTCCCTCAAGGTGAAAAAGAAATGAGAACCATAGAATTAAATGGGGGTGCCCTTATAAATGCACTGTTTGTAAGTGATATGTTATGTGAATACCAAGGAATTAACTTATAAAAAACCCAATTTCATTAATTTTCAATTGGTATTTGCATGGAGTTCATGTACACGTATTATTCCCTGGAAATACATTGTAGGCTTCGAAACCTCAACTTCCCAGGCGTATCAATGAAATAATAATGCATACATGTATGTAGATGTGGTATTTTCTACTATGGTGAGTGGCAAATACTGGCTTAGCATAAGCAGAGCCCCCTGTAATACATGTATGTAAGGCCACATGTGGTCTTCTTAAATCATGATGCTGTGCGTTTACATATATACAATTTACTCCCATCGCTTTCATGAAATGGACCTCCCTCTTGTTGTTTGTCTGCAAAGTCGTAGGCCTGACAAGATTTTGAGGAAGGCAATTCCTTTATAATGCTGTTCCTCCCTTCTTTCTTTTTTAAAGGACGAATTGCCTTGCAATTTAAGACGGTAATTTAAGGAGGCACATGTAGGACTCTAGCCGCCCACCTTCCTGTAAGCCACTCCCCTGCCTCCAAATGTCTCACATCTTGCACCTTCACGCTGTCATTAACTCAAAAGAGAATTCAAATCTTGCTCTTTTTAATGGATATATATGCTTTGAGTCATAAATACATACTGTACATGTACAGTATTTCTGTAAATCTTTGGAGAAAACAATGGCTATACAATAACTCATTGATGTTATGGCATACATACAGCTACAGTAGTGTACAGTATTATACAATGTACAAGAAAATGTATACATTGTATTAATATTTGCACAGTTTACATGTACAGTACAAAGATGTATCAATTTCCATATATGTATCAATTTGCAATGACATACAGTTTCAAATATCAATTTACAATGTACATGTACATGACTATCTTTAAGTAGCCAGCTAGGAATCCCCTCCCCCACCCCCACAACCCCACCACCCTCCACCACAACCCCACCACCCTCCCCCTTCCCTGGGGAAATAGAAATAGGGTAATGATATGGAAGTCATGCCTGCATGAAGCATGACATGTAGGCCCAGTACAGTGTACATGTATGTAATTGCTTTTCCAGCAACTGCCCCAGACATCCAGTATGTCTTCCGCTACAAAAAATTATCCATGCTGATTAATTTCGGAGACACTAAAAGATTGCCATTCAGGCCCATTCTATGAATTTGTATAGCCTCATAGGCACATATGTTCAGTCTAGTTCAGACTTTATAATAACTAACTTTGGGAATTTCTCAGTACGCTTCTCGCAAAATTCCCGGTCATTGCACTTAATTTAAATTTTAGTTTCAAGAAATCTTCTCTATTGAATGTTCATGTACACACTGTACATTACTCTAGGCACGTTCTCACACACCAAAAAAGCGCGACTTGGGTCGCGATTTGAAGCGCGACCCAAATAGTCGCGTTTACTTAAAGTGCGTATTTTTTGTAAATATAGTCGCGATTATTTGCTGTGTGAACGGTGCACCAAAAAATACCGTTTTTTTTATATCCCATCATGCAAGGGGGGCTGTGGGAACACAACAAAAAGCGCGACTATTTGGGTCGCGATTTGGAGTGCGACCCAAATAGTCGCGCTTTTTGGTGTGTGAGAAGGTGCCTAATGTAGGCCTACATGTACATGTAGAGAATGATGGACTTATTGTATACGTGTACGGTGCTTAACAATTAAGTAACATCCACTGGATTTCTTTGAAGGAACACGATTTAAAGACGGTAAAGTACATACAGAGTTGATTGCTTCATAGGAAAAGCTGTAAATTCACCGCGAGGGCTACATGCATGTGTCTCCAGGGTTTGTGTCTAAAGCTAAATTGGTTTTTAAAAAGAGCAGTGCCGTCTGTTCTGTCCTTTCTCCATTGTTGCGGAAAATTATTGTCCCTACAATTGTTGTGAATGTTTGTTATTTATTGTGAGTCAATTTTTTGGTTTCATTAACATGCATGTAAGCGTGTGTACAGTATGGTACATGTACAGTATGTATTGTACATCGTGTACAATAGACCTGTCTGTACAAAGTGCATATTATATTAAATTTGTCCGTGGAGCCCCATTTTCTCAGACGGGTCTGTGTACACTACATCTCAATTTAATTAACATGAATGAATTGAGAAAATTACATCTGGTTCAGTTTGTGCATTTTTTAGTCTTTGAAAAAGAAGATGTTTGTTATAAAGTGCCTGGTTATTTTCAAACTCATGGTGGCACTGTTTATTTGAGGCATAGAGTTAAATAAAAAACTAGAGTGTATATTCGACCATGGCCGGCGCCATTGCTTAAGAAAAGATGCGCGCGTCCATTCGTACTCCTGTTCATGCGCGCAGCCGTCCAAGTGAATTAACCGGGCGGGATGGTTGCACACATTGCGTCACCCGTCGCATCACGCACAGTGTGCGACACTTGCAGTTGAGTAACATCGGGTATTTGGACTCTACTACGGCTGCTCAGTCACCCTAGTGGTGGCTGCGCGTCCATGCCGGAGTGCAGACTACACATGTACACATTGAATTCAGAGTGGCACACGTTTCTTTTTTAATTTAACTCTATGATTTGAGGTCAACTCCTGAATATAATGTGCACTGTACAGAATTATGTACATTATTTTCCCCTTTTATGTGCTTCATTACTAATGAGGAAGCCCATCAACTGTAACAGCACTCCCCACTCTTGCCATTTAAAGGACGTCATCCTAGGATTCAGATCTTCTACAATTTGAGTCAAATTTTCACTTTTCTTGCACTTCAAATAAGCTTGTCTGACGTGGGAGCGTATTAATTAAAATCAATGGCATCAGTGAAATGCTACATGTATTTTCTCCTTAGCATCCTACTGTTTGTGTAGAGACATCTATGATTTCACTGGTTCTCTCTCACGGACACGAATGGTTTCATTGCCACATGCAGAGTAAAAGGTTCCTGCAGTGCTTTTTTCAGTCAGGTTATTTTATTGCCTTCATACAGAGAATATACTGACAAATAATGAATGACAAGTCTTATTTTGGTTTCAAACCAGCATTTGGTTTTCATTTAATTGGCTTTGTAAAATGGGAATTTTCACGCATACTCATTTAGGGAACCGGTCAGCCAAAATATAATTGAATAAAAAAAAAAAAAAAAACATGACCTACATAAATGGTTTGGTAAAAAAATTACACCACCAGTTGAGTGAAAGGAACATATTCGGCAAGATAAAACCCATTGAGGATGAAAAGGTCTGTCTGAAAACCTATATAAAACAATTGCAACTTTTTGTGCACAAATCACTTGGGTTACTCCTCTCAGTTACCCAGTCACAGTTTTGATCATGAATATGCATAGAATTCTAATTAGCATACAAACCAAAAAAGCTGTTTTTATCCCGTGTGAGGAAGTGGGTAAAGTCACATGGCCCCGTAAAAAAGTTGCTTTTTGGCACATGTTCAAGCCATAATATTCCTATTGCAGAGACCCTGGTATACCAATGGTACAGAGCTACCAAGTCTCACGCATTGTGTGTGAGACTCACGCATTTAGGGTCCGTCTCACGGTCTCACGCATGACACCCATATTTCTCACGCATCGGGACCCGACAAGGAAAAAAAAAAAAAAGTAGCATTATTTGCTAGACTTCGCACTGCCTGGCCGACCGCCTAGCGCTGCCTTCGCACTAAATAAGGTCTAGATTGCTAGACGTACATGTAATTATCGTTATGCGCGATAACCCGCCACCACGAGAGGGCGTATCATGACAATCCGCTATAATTATATAAGAAGAGGCATAGCTCAAATGATTAAAGGTATGTTTCCCTTTTGTTTTTCAAAATAAATAAAAAAAAAGAAAAAAAAGGTCACTTAAGTATGCACCAGACCGCACCATTAAGAGCTAAAAATTGAAAAAGCTCCCTACCATGGGAGGGGGGACACCCCCTCCCCCCACTTGGTTGCTCTGCTCCCTCACTTTCGCGCATGTGCGCGCGCTGAGACGCCGCGTCATGAAAATCTCACTCATGAAAAATTTTGAACTTGGCATCTCTGATGGTAGATTTCTCAAAACACCATGAATGATAAACTTTGAGTCAGACTGCATCCGAATCTGTTGGCTATAGAGCTACATTGTAGGTCTTGGTCTTTGCTCCATTGGAAATACGCAGAGACACCTACTGTACATGTAGACAATAGACCTACTGTAGGCCTACATGTACAGCCATAACTCTGGAAGCCCGTTTCCATTGGAACATTTTTCCATCAGAATCTTCTCCTAGGTTTATTGTTATATGTTCATTTTGCAAGACTGTACATATTCTTTGTACATGTAATTGTGCCGCAAGTGTTTCCTACAGATGAAGGTGTGTGCCATATAAATCCCTAATGGGAGACTTTTGAGAACCGGGGCCGATTTAATAAAGCTCTGCGACGCGTCCCAACTCGATTTGCGATGCCTCGTGGTTGCAACGCGTCATAGCTGCGACACGTCGCATAGATGCGATGAATCCATGGAGTAAGGATGCGTCTTAAATCTGCGACGCGTACGTTGTAAGTTTTATGAAATCGGCCCCCAGTCTTCAAGTCAACAGCGCACACACACGCACAACAGTCTCAATTGCGTGCACGTGCGCTGTTGACTTGAAGACCAGTTCTCAAAAGTCTCCCATTATTATTATTATGTATCCATGCACCACAGATGAAAAAACACAATACATGCAGATTTGTAATTTCTGTCCTTTTAATAACAACCATTTTCCCTTTTCTTTGTATCGTTTGTTTCCTCGCCTGCAGATAGGAATTTTGACAGTATATGTGAACAGCAACCGATCGGACGTGCACTTTTCAGAAATTTTTGTGTGACAAATGAAGACTACCATAGAGCTATCAATTTCCTGGATGCAGTTGTAAGTATGAATGAATTGCTTTTCCTAGAAATTGAAATTAACCAAAAACGCTCAGGAACAATAGATTTTTGCTGCAAAAAAAAGTGCAAATTTTGTTTGCTTGCGATCCTAAAGACAAACCGCTGTTTAAAAAAAAAGATTGAACAATCAAAGAATGAAAAATGTACAGTGTACTGTTTCTCAGGTTGCAGCATCGATAAAAATGATCCTTGGGATATAGCGGTATGAGCGTGGTTTCATGGCTTCTGACTGCCAAACGAACAAAGATTATTGACTATAAGGGACACCACCAACATAGGGCTAGATAGCTTAGTTGGTAAGAGTGCTGGTACGGCATTCCGGAGATCGTTGGTTCGAATCCTGCTCCAGTAGATTTGTCTTTATTTTATTTTTCAATGACTTTTAAAATGCAGTCAGTTTCCCTTGTGGTTATTTGATATTTAAAGAAAAAGAACGGTTGCAAAATAATTTTCTTGGTAGGTGGCTATAATTACAACACAGTGTGAGTTGATAAATTGCTATTGGTGACTGAGAGTGATACTCTGAACGTGTGTTTACTGTGTGATGTAGAGTTTTGCATGTCTTCATTCTACCAGCAGGTTGGGGTATACATGTAGGCCTATTAAAATGATTTATAATGAATTTTTTCTTTTCCACCATGTACAGTTGACCAGTACATAGTAGTTGTAGTCCATCCAGTTTTCCTTATATGCTTTATTCATGGTGCATCCATCTTGTCACCTTCCTTGTATACCCTTTGGAAAAGATAACACCAATTCTAAAAAGAAAACGGGTGCCAGACTATTTTGAATCCAAGCCTCGATTTGATTGCACTGCTTCAAATGCAGTACGGATGCACCAAGGCCTATTACCAGAGCAGACAATTCACAGCTGTTTTGCATATTGACAATGAAATTGTCGATCCGTGCTCCCGAAATGGGAAATTAAAAAACGGCGTTAATTGACGGTAAATTTAGCCATACGGATGTACAGCAAGGTCACTGTTACAATTAGTCTTTGACCTGATGCTCTATGCCACTACTGGCTGTCCCGCTTCCTTCCCAACTGTTACGTTGAACTTGTCCTTGGTCAGGAGCCTTGGTTGCTAAGGATATGCGACTAATATCGGGAGGAAAAAAAGTTACAGTATATGTACAATGTAGATGCTAAAGATAATATCATACTTGACAAAAACCAAAGGAACATTTATTTCACTTCTAGCGGTATAGAAGTGAAATAAATGTTAAATGTTAAGTGTTACTTTGGTTTTTTGTCAAAGAAATACAGATTCATGAGCAAAAATATCAAGGAAGATACAGTAACAGTCATCTGTGCAAATTTCAGTCCATGCGGTGCCCACTTTTTGAGAAAACAGTGACAAACGGCTATGGGATTTCTGAAGTGTTTTTCTCTTTTTTGATTTTTAAAAGATCAAAAATTATTCTGGTCACTGGTTTTACTATTTTCTGGATAAATATAGCCTTTCAGGCAGAAAAATGTTAACGGTAGGTGTCTACCATCATCACTAATTTCAGGATACTTACACCATTTCAGGTGGAAATATTTTAACGGTATGTTTCTACCAGGGCCATCTTCATACCCCGAAAGTTAAAGGTACATGTATTAGGTAAATCTGTGAAGATTTCCGTTGGGTATGTTACCAATCCTGCACTGTAAATGTACCTTTAAGCTTTCTATTGAAACGTGATGCTTTGACATATTTAAATCTATGAACATGATGGGAGTTACTTTGAGGCGGACCAAATTCTTCTTTATGTATCGTCATTGATTTCTCTCAAACGCTTCGGGTAACTTGTGGCAAATATAAAGAGTTAACAAATGAAACATAGACAGGGCATGATGTAGATGGGGAAAATATGGAAGAAGGACACCATGAAGAGGCTGTGACTGTCCTTAGGGTGAGGGGAAAGGAGTGCCAACATACAGGCAAGCTGCCACATTGAGCTGCCCCACCAACCCTGAGAACCTTAGCTTACACAATCTACTTTCATTGTCAATCTCCCCTGCAACCCAAACCCCCCGTCCTACAAGAAGAACGACAAGGAAAGAAAGAAGAAAGAAAAAAAAGAGAAGAAAAATCAATTTCATTTCTTTTTTAGAAAGACTGTAAGAGCTTAAGGGGGGAAGCCACTCCCTTTTTCTCCCTCATCGTCATTACGCTTGCTCAGGGTGGACAAGGTTTTCCATTAAAGGGCATACGTGTACAACATTGGTAACAATCGGAAACAGAAATGTTCACAGATTTAAATATAACTTTCAGGGTATGAAGATGTACGTGCTGGTTGAACATATCGTTGAAATATTTTTGTCTGAAATGCTGTATTTATCCAGAAAGAGTAAAAACAAAACACCAAAAACATTTTTGATGTTGGCAAGATCAAAAATCCTTCTTTTTGTAAATTGGGTCTGCTTTTCTCGGGACTCGGATGTCCGATTTAGCTCACATTTCCACAGACTTATTATTTAATGTACATGCTGGATTAGACAAAGTGTGAGTACAGAGTACTGTTCTGTCACCTTTGCCAATGTTGTACGAGCCCTTTAAAGAGAACGGCAGAATTTATGCGCCTTGTAAAATGGTTGGATTTTTTTAGAGTGGAAGGGAGTTGCTTATAAGATTGTTAAGAAATTTTTGAATAAACCGCAAGGGAAACTGACAGAGTTTAAATTTTAATGCAAGTCCTTGAAAAGTGAACAAATACAAATTGACTGGGGCATGTTTAGGGCTTGATAGCTCAGTTGGTAAAGCACTGGACACAAGGTTCGAATCCCGCGCCAGTCAATTTTCTATGTTTCGCCTTTTCATACATGTAAATTGATAATTTATGAATGAAGGGCTCATTCATGAAATTCTGGTGAAGTTTCAAGCATGAGAAGTCCGAATTTGATGAAATGTTTCTTGAAATGCTGATCAGCACCTTCTTAGCTTCTAAATAAAGCATGGTGCCGTCACTTTGATGCTGGGAGGAACTGCAGTACCCTGACTCCTTAAAAATTTTGATAGATGCATGCACAGTGGTTGGGACTCACTCAATTGGAGCATGCTATTGCTTGCATGTTAGCTGTGTGCTGCAGACAAAAATATTGACCGGGTCTGAAAAAATATTTCTCATCTAAAAAAAAAAAAAAAAAATGTAGTACTTTGGGCGGTGTATACTTAAAGGGCTCTTTTAAGGCTTCATACCCTTACAAATTTGAACTAGTTTAAATAGCTCATAATTTATTCATACTGTTATCGAGTGATTTACAGTGCGGTGTGAAGGGCTTTCTAGGCAAGGTGGTGGATATCAACTACGCGCATTTAAATAGATTATACAATCCCGCATGTGTGATATTGAGGCTGCAGGATGTCCCACTCCCATCTCCCCTGTGTCTCATCTTTACCATCATGTAGATGATGCGAAATATATTATAAGAAATGTTAATTGCCTATGTATGCCTGATAAGGATGCCGGGGTAATATATTTGTGCGTGATTGAGGGCATACATGCATTTTTATTCATCATATATGAGACGCAGTTGTTACAGGGAACAAAATTTGGTTAAGCTTTTGCCGGAGTAAACATAATGTTTGACCATAATTGAATTTCTGCTTATAAATGCTCGCTTTCCTTAAGTATGAATAATGATCGACGTATTGTATTTAAACATCTTAATTGTCGAGGCTTCTTACAATTTTGCTCTGTCGGGTGAAATATTGATGAAATAAAAATGTGAATTTTTGATATCTTGTATTGATAAATTGCTGGTGCATTTATAAATTTATGCCAAATTTAAATGTACATGTATGTATACAGTAGGGTGTGTTTGTAAAATGAACCACTTTATTCTTTCCCTCTACATATTTATAAGAAATTTAGCACTAGCTGATTAGAATTCTTTTTACAATTCAAGATGATGTCTTTCGGCAAATTTCTTATTCAATTTCTTTTAATTGTGCTTGGAGTTAGGAGGGCCTGACGTGTTTCAATCCTAGCAGGATCTTTATCGAAGGCTACATGTAAATGAAAATAGGACAAGAACATTTAAGTAAAGATACACATAAATGGTTGAATCAGAACAAAAGGAGGGTGTGCCTTTACTTGCATGTTCTTGTCCTCTTTTCATTTTATAGCCTTCAGTAAAGATCCTACTAGGATTGAAACATGTCACGCCTTCCTAACTCCAAGCATTTTATAAAAAATCTCTGGACGTTATTTTGGCTGGTGTGCAGTTTGCAACAGTTTATGAGGTTGTATTGATTATTCTTTAAACTGTGCTTTTTTTCTCCTCCATTTCAGAACAATTATGAAGTCGCTCAGCCAGAAGACAGACCAAGCATCTCCAATGAAATTTTTCTCAAGTATCTCTATGCAGATGTGAGTTGATACTAAACCAATGCATGTCTTTAATGTATCATAATATCCATCGTAAAACTCCGGCCCAATTTTGTAGGAGTGCTTAGCAGGAAATAAATGTTTAGCACCAAACTTTTGTCTTGCTTGATAATAATGGTTGCCGGTCAAAAATTCCACCGTGATTTTGTGTACATGTACATTGGTTACAGTGCCAAGTACCAAGATGTTTTTTCCTCGGAATGAAAAGTCGCATGGAATTTTAGCCGGTAACCCTTTCTAATTGCCAAGCGAGATATTTGTCATGCTCGACAAATATTTGTTCTTGGTAATTTTTTGTTCTGAACAAGTGTTGCCCTAAGAAGCTCTTGTGAACTTGAGCCCTGTGATGGCTGAATAGTCACTGTGAGCTGGGGCCAATTTCACAGCCCTGCTTAGCACAAATTTTTGCTAAACATGAAATGCTTGTCTTAACAGGATTAAACAACCAAATTTCTATGTGTTATGTGTCTCTTGTGGTTGTTTTTTGGCTGTTGTCCGCTGACCATGAATATCAAATGAAATTTTTTTAATGTTGGTTTGTTTTATTGGGCAAGAAGTTGTTGTTGTGCTAAGCAATTTTTTTGTGCCTAGCAGCTCCATGAAATTGGCCCCTGGTTGATAATAACAGTGATTGAGTTGGTGGCTGAAGTGTTATTGCAGAGGCTGGGGTTAGCCACTAAATGTTGATTTTTTATCCTTAGTGCAACAAAATCTCTACTAAGCACTTGTTTGTGTACCGCTACTTCTTTCAAAATTTTTGTTTTGAAATACTAAAATAATTGTGCTGCAACACTATACGGTCTTGGACCATTTATGCAAACAGACTACCAGCTAATTTTACTGAATTTGGTGAATTGGTGTAACTACATGTTTGTTTTGGTATAACTAGATGTTTGTTTTTGTATACATGTAACAACATGTACGTGTACATGTACACGAATAACAAAACAGTGTTTAAGTAGAATTGTGTAAGCTTGATTTGTCACGTACTGGACAAAATAATAGAGTTGGGCAGGTCTACATGCATTTATGAAGTTGTGGCTACATGTTTCATACCAGTTTATCTCTTCAGAATTTATGGCAGTGTTTTGGAACCGGCCGAGAAGAATGACACCTTTCCCATTGTGTTAAATAGGAATTCTTGACAGACTGAATAACTAGGGAGTTTAGGTTTCACAAATTCACATAGGGCCTTTTCGAAATGGAGGCTCATGCTCAGGCTCCGTCATTCATACGCTGCAAATTGTGGTTTGTGGTTGTGGTTTTTCATTGGAACTGAAGCTCTGTTTTCTTTTTCAAACCAGAGAATCTACACATGTACATGTACTTCCGAACCGCAGTCAAAAGCCTCATTTAAGCAAATGTTGGTGCTTAAGCGGCTCTATGAAATTGACCCCTGATGCATACATCATTTTATGTACAGTGTACAGTATGTGCACCATGTCCTGTGTTTTTACACGATTCCCCATGGCATTTTACTTCGGGGGTGTACAGATATTTTTCCTGTTTAGGATGTTGCCTCTGAAGGTGATATGCGCTCCTCAAGAGAAGCGCTACATGCAATGTCGTCGTCGCTGTTGATGCATGAATACTCAGGTGGTTAATATGTTCCTCGAGCAAGCGGAACGTATTTTGCAAAGGGGCATGTTTCCGCTGCATATTGTATATTATTAAACGTCTTTAGATGAGAGCACTCCCGTGGGATTCTTTACCCCGGTTGAGAGATGCCGTCCTGTGCATATCTGATGCACACATGTGTGTAGTACCATGCCGAGCCTGGGCTGTAGGGTCTGTGAGCTCCCCGTTGATATTATGTGTAACGCATCGTACATGCGATGTACTTTGCATGGCACATGTAGGTCCGTGCAATTCTTGTTGCAAATGGTGTCGCGCTGACAAAGAGGTGGCGTCTTGCTTGGCATTAGTAGTCTGTATGTCTAATGCATCAAATTATGCATTCGTGAATGCAGTTATCCAGTCAGTGGTTGATCCACTTTCTCTGAAGTTTTCTATGGCACAAATTCTCACAAACATAGGGTATTTTTTTTTTTATCTGGGATTTTGTATCTGGGATCTGATGACTGATTTCAGGCAAATCCATTCCCAGGCCTGTGTTGCTCACTGGTAACATATATGCCACAGTTTACCTAAACCAGCATATTGAGTGGTCTAAGTATCATCAGTTCTACTTACTGGGATTTTTATCCGGTTAAAGGTTAACCGACCCGGATTTATTTATCCGGTTACACATTTTCGCTAACCGTTAATCAAAACTGAAAGGGAAAAAAAGGGACGAACCTTTGGGCTCATGCTTAACAACCCCAAAAGTGTAAACTGTAGAATTTCAGTCAGTTATTTTGTCCATTTTACCAACTACATTTTTTAGAAACACGCTTTTCACATACTGTATCTAAAAGAAACATTGTGTACTTGATCTAAATGCTTGATCTAAAGAATAACATCATAAAAAGCAGTATGATTGAAAGCGATGATCTTATTGAAGAAGATGTACTGTACAGGATACCATAAATCGCACACGTTGCACGTGATTACATGTACATAGGTTAACCGTTAACCTGATTTTTTCTTTGGCAATCAGTAACTGGATATGAAATTACCCGATTTTGTCCAGCACTAGTTCTACTCCATGCTACACTCCGTACGAACGTCTGATACATGGGTGCATGCAAACTTTATGCAACGGGGCACATCAGCCAATCAGATCTGTTTTGAGAACAGGAGTCGTGACAGACAGAGGATGTTGAACTTGATTGGTCAAAACTGAGAGGTCATTGCTGGGTTGGCTTGCATAATTAACCAGGAAAAGACGAAAGGGCCACTAGCCCATGGCTGGATTCGAACCCACCATCTGTAGATTGACCACAAGGTCTTGAGTTCAACACGCCAGACCACTAGGCCACAGCTGCACCCCATGTACATGTAGGTAACTAACTAAAGTTGTATGGTGTGGGATCATTGAGGCTGCGTTCTTCTCACACAGCGGAGTTTTAATGCCTGGATTGCCTTTTTCATCCTCCTAGTTATAACTGAATAACTGTGATAGTTGAGTTGGTAACTTTTGTGAGATTTACCGCAGATCTGCCTGACTGAAATAAATGTCTGCTTCCCAGGGACTTGAGTTCTAAAGCCCTTCCTCCCCCCAGAAAAAGAAGAAAAAGCACTTTGGGTTGAATTTTGTGCATATGATATGAATTTGAAAGCAAGTATGGACCGGAGTCATTGACCTCTGCCTGTTGTTGAGCTGTGATTCTGCGATTGTCGCGAACGACAGGCCAAGAGAAAACCTATCCACAGGCCGACTGATAATTAAGATGGCAAATGCAGCCTCTGGTTTGGTCCCGACGCATTATCAACCGAGCGTTCTACCGGCGCTGCGCCAACATGTGCCGCTGCTTGCGTGAAAGCTTGAAAGCTTGAAAGCTTGACAGCACCCTTATTTTGACGAGGGATTCCATCTGATTAGAGATTTACACAGCACCTCGGCAACATGAATGATACAATCTGTTGAGACGGTGAAATTGTCAATTGATTGTGACCCGATCCGGTGGGTGTTGGGTTTGGACACTCCCCTTCAGCTAGGGTCCCTGCACTTTTTTGGGGGGCATCCATTCATCTCCATCTCCGACCCGTACTTGTTGTTCAGTTTCCTTGAGTTTCTTTCCTTCACTTGAGCTTTCTAGACAGGTCTTGTCTGCATCTTGACAAAAGCGAGGCTCATGTTTCTGACGTGATGAGCACTTGCTAACCATCATGCTTCACTGCGTTGTCAGTTATTTTTTGCACGAGTACAAAGCTGACAGGTATAGTGTGTCTGTAAATTATGCATACATGCTGGGTGGTAACTTCTTGCATAATCACACACAATGTAACAACGAAATGAGCTGAATCGGTATTATAGAATAGCATACGTGCATTAGATCAAGAATAGTCTTATTCATTTTATTCCCTGGTTTGTCATATTCAGCAAAACTGCCAATTTGTCTCTTATTAATACTTGAAATAAATATGAATGATCTATATAAAGGACTTGAAGTTACATGTATTATAATCCGGAATCAGTACTTAAAGAATGGCAGGACTAACAGGTGCAACTTTGAATAACCAGATCCGTCTACGGACGTTTTTCTGAATTATTAACAAGAAAAAGATGTCAAAATGATGCTGTGCTCTAGATGTATTTTGCCCTTCTCTATTAAACAGAGAATTGACAGGTAAATTTTGTAGATATTTTATCGGTGCGGGCTTTGGCAGCTTTTGGTCTTTCTACACTCGGGACATTTCCTGTTGCCGGTAAATTCATCCCCTGATCCAGGTGTCTTGGGAGCGACGCAGTGGGGGAATAGGCTACTCTAACGATTGCCTAATAGGTCGTGTCTTGATCAGTGCGACATGTTAGATGACCTTGAGGAAAGTAGAGAGATGGAGGGGAGGAGGGGCTTCAAGAGTTCCCTCCCCTTTTTTAAGGCTGTCTCAGTGTTTTTTGTTGTTGTTACACTGCTTGTCCATCTCGTGCTTGAGTGGCCGTCATTTGTAGATAAAGTGCATTTGCTTCAAGCGCGTAAGGTGCTTTCGTTTGTCTGGTGAATTTTTTATTTTATTTTTTTTTTTTTAATAAGAAGAAGTATATGGTGTACTATAACTGACTAGTTATTATAATAGCACTCAGCTGCAGGCGAGACACATATAGCCCCATTTATTTCCTGTTGAATTTATGTCGCGGCTCGCTTGTGTGAGGGCCTGGTGGTTTTTTGCGTCCTTTTTTCAATTGGACTGTTTCCAGATGCATTCGATGCTTTGTATTCAACAGATTTACGTGCATGTAGTTCGCGTCAGCAATGCACGGCATCATGATAACACATTTAGCTTGTGCATGTACTACATGGTCAATTCACAATAATTTGACAAAAAAGTTTACATTTTGCACACATATTGTACACATATTGATGGTGATGCTGTAAAGATAATGTCAACTCCTAGCCCTGTTGAGAGAGAAAGACAAAGGGAGTGTTTTTATCCCCCACCTGCTTTTCGTTTTTTTCCCGGCAGGGCAATTTCCCCTTGCAGAAATAGATCGATGTAGCCCACATGCACATGCATCAACTGCTTGAAAAGTGTGCCTTTGTTGTAGAAAAGGAAACTTTGGCTAATTTGTAATCTGGGAATGATTCATTTCTTTGTTTCCTTAGGTCAGCGTCTGATGATAAAAAAAACCCCACAATTTGTTAACTTGATGTGTTTCCTGATCTGCACTTCGGGATTGCATTTAAAAAAAATAAAGATTAAAGAAAATTTAATAGATTATTGGGCAGGTGAAACATTGTCACAGACATAGACTTCACTCAGTCAACCATTCATTTCTTGTATTGATGCTGCAAGAGTATAAACACAATTTGCACCACTTTTAAAGGTGTAATATACATGATTGGTAAAGGTCACTCACATTATTGATCAAACATGTACATGAACAAATAAACCTGTGAAAATTTGAGCTCAATTGGACATCCGAGTCACAGGAAAATAGCGAAAACCCGACTCAATTCTTCTTATAAAATATAAAGAATGATTTTGATCTTACCAGAGATCAAAACTGTTTTCGGTCCTTGTTTGACTAATTTCAGGATAAATACACCATTTCAGGTGGAAATATTTTAACGGTATGTTTCTACCAGCGCCATCTTCATACCCTGAAAATTATACGTAAATCTGTGAATATTTCTGTTTGGGTACGTTACCAATCCTGTACTGTACCTTTAATGAACGGCCGTTATGATATGAATTTTGAAATTAATATGGGGAGGGATGGGGGAGGGGGAGGATGATATGTGAGGAGAAATGGAGATAAATGTCGGGACATCTGAAGGGAAAGCGCTGGCATCGAGTTTCATCCTTTTGTCCGTTTGAGGTAAACAGCATTATTTGTAAACAAACCTCAAACTTTGGAGCCTTCCTCTCTCTCTTTGGCCACATTTGCGTGTTTATTTCTCCTCCGGAAAGCATAGCGGACAAAAAGAAAAAAACAAGAGAAAAGAAACGAAATCCGATATCAATCGGCTTGAATAGGGCAACATGCATTTGATCTGAACGGTTGGTGCTTCATGCCAGGACGTCTCAGGGAAAGTCTTTATTACTGTGCATAATACGCCGCACAGTCTCTCTCTGGCATTGTGGCCCACAAATAAAAGGATATTTAAATTCTATTTTGCACTTAATAGCTTTTTTGCGCATTGTAAGAGGAGTCAATGGGAGGCATGCAGGATTTGATGATGATTGAGTTACATCATGCACTGCCTGCCCATGCTGGCAGTTTGGCATGCAGCAGTCCTAAGGCTCTCTCCGTTGTCTCAGAGGGGTTCATTTAGCGATTTTTTAGAGGACCCAGTTTACACCTAGATCCTCTCCGCGGCAATCATGTGTGGTTGGTCCCCTTGGCCTTCCTTTGTTGGACAGCTGCCTTTTCTAAACCTTGGCTCAGGCTCAGGCTCAGGCTCAGGCTCAGGCTCAGGCTCAGGCTCAGGCTCAGGCTCAGGCTCAGGCTCGGTTTCAGGTTCATGCTCATGCTCATGCTCATGCTCATGCTCAGGCTCATGCTCAGGCTCAGGCTCAGGCTCAGGCTCGGGTTCAGGTTCAGGCTCAGGCTCATACTCAGGTTCATGCTCAGTTCATGCTCAGGTTCATGCTCAGGTTCATGCTCAGTCCCATGGTCAGGCTCAGTCCCATGGTCAGGCTCAGTTACAGGCTCAGGTACAGGCTCAGGTACAGGCTCAGGTACAGTCTCGTGCTCATGCTCAGGTTCAGGCTCAGGTTCAGGCTCAGAATCAGGCTCAGGCTCAGGCTCAGGCTCAGGCTCAGGTTCAGTCTCATGGTCAGGTTCAGGCTCATGCTCAGGCTCAGGTTCAGGCTAGGCTCGGGCATCCATTCTTAAATAACAGGTATTAAAATAGAGGCTTTTGGCTGCAGTTCTGAAGTAGATTTTTTACTTTGAAAAAAATTAAGAATACAGAGCTTCAGCTTCAATGGATAACGACAACCTATATTTTCAGCATATGGATGACGGAGAAAAAGCCAAATCCTGAGCCAGAGCCAAAGTTTTGAAAAGGCCCCAGTTTAGCCCATGAACTACCAAACAGGACAACTGATGAAGCACTAAATGTTATGGTACCTTAATTGCTCCTAGTAGTATGCTGTGCTCAGCTGACATTTGTAAAATTTCAGGGTGACAAACAGAAACAGGACATTAAATTGTGGTCCATTTTACCAACCCCAACATAATGTCTAGTTTTTGCAAAAAGAAAACCTCCCGACCAACTAGACCAAATAAAGATCCTCATTCCTGGTAAAAAAAAATGCCTGCACCTTTTATGCACACGTACCAGTGGGACGTTGATTTACCAGAGTGCAATGAATAGGTGTTTGTACTTTACCAACACCGCAAATTATTGACCAATGAAGTTCAAGTAGATTAGCTCATGCATATATGCATGAGATGTAAATTAAAAGCACCCATGTACATGTACACACATACTTCATACATGTATACATGTATACATGTACACACGTGATCATGTACAGTTGTTGGGGCAGAGGGATAACATCACATATGTTGTTTTTGAGAATGACAGTGCGTGGGCGGTGATCATTTGCATAGAATCTCTAATGAATGGCTCGACCGCGACCGGCCAGCTCAGTCGTGCACCATGTTGTACAAGTTGGCTAAGGGCTGAGCTGATCTGGTGTCAGGACAATTTTTTTCCTTTCCCCCATCTCCGGCTCCTCATTTCGCTCGTCGTCGTTGCAGTTTATTAACGGACCTCGTCTGCAAATGATAATATTTTCCAAGGTATCCCCTTGCCCGGGCTAGGCTTAGCCGACCCCTGTGTTCTCAGAAGATCGAAGGTATGACGACTGTTCCCATGGTAACAGCCAGGTGTGGGATCAGTGGATATCATCTCCGGGGAATAGGTCTTTGTTTCTTTATTTTTCTTGTCTCGTCTCTTTTTCGTCTTTTATGTTATAAAGAATCAGGTGGAGGAGTTTTGGTGCTCTTGAATCTTTCTTATCTCCATGCAGTTTGAGAAGAGAAGCTATGTTAATACATTGTGTGCATATATTATGAGGCGATCAGTTTTTACAGAGCTATGCTATGGCAACATGCATTGCACATGATACCTTTGGCAACATTACGTTGTTTTAAAGGTACATTAGAATCATACTAATGATAAGAGACCAAAACAGAAATGTTCACCGATTTACGTATAACTTTCAGGGTAAGAAGATAAAATTAAAATTAGAAATGAAAATTAAAATATTTCCTCCTGAAATGCTGTATTTATCCAGAAATTAGTAAAACAACGACCGAAAATCTTTTTGATCTTTTAAAAGATCAAAAATCAAAGAGAAAATACTGTGGCTGTTTTTTACTTGTTTTCTCAAAAAGTGGGTACTGTATGGGACTGAAATTTTCACTTATGACTGTATCTGTTTTGATATTTTTGCACATGAATCTGTATACCTCTAAAGGTAATATCTTACTTTGGTTTTTGTCAAAGACATAGGACTAAAGATTCATGGGCAAAAATATCGAGCAAGATGCTGTAACAGTCATCTGTGAAAATTTCAGTCCCATACGGTGTCCAATTTTTGAGAAAACAGTGAAAACTGTCACAGTATTTCTTAAGTCTTTTCTAATTTATTTTTTATCTGTAAAAGATCAAAAATGATTTTGGGCATTGGTTTTACTCTTTTCTTGATAAATACAGCATTTCAGGCAGGACAATTTTTACTGTGTGTTTCTACCATCACCATCTTTATACCTTGTAAGGTATAGGTAAATCTGTGAAGATTTCTGTTTCGGTATGCTACCAAAGTATGATACTACCTTTAAAGCAAAACACTGTCATACAAATTCATTGCAACAATGTTTTGTACCGTACACTACACTAATTTTTATCAGTTCATTTGCCCTAAGTATAATAGGTATGAAATCAATATTGATTTACATGTATTGTGTCACCTGTGTACATTGTACATGTGCATGTTTACATGTAGGTGCTTTTTGTACAGAACGCTTTTCAGTAAATACTTAAAGGTAGTACTTTGGTAAGAAACCAAAACAGAAATGTTCACAGATTTACGTATAAATTACAGGGTATGAAGATGATGGTGGTAGAAACATATCGTTAACATTTTCCCACCTGAAATGGTGTATTTATCCAGAAATTAGGAATACAACGACCGAAAATCTTTTTGATCTTTTAAAACATTAAAAATAAAAGAGAAAGACTAAGAAATACTTTGGCTGTTTTTCACTGTTTTCTCAAAAAGTGGGCACTGTATGGGACTGAAATTTTCACAGATGACTGTTACTGTATCTGTCTTGATATTGTTGCCCATGAATTTGTATTTCTTTGATAAAAACCAAAGTATGATATTACCTTTAAGACCTTCATTCTGTTTAAGTACCAAATTCATCCAAAACGCACATCTTTGCAAATGAATCCTCGCATCCCTATAAGACTTTGTAATAAGCTTTTACACTGTATGTAGGTCTACATGTACATGTACATGTATTTTTTTTACCTACTGGTAGACTTTATTGATCTGTCTGTTGTTTTAATAATAAATGTTGAGCACATTGTTTCTGTCTGCAGTCAGGCGCAGGCATTGGCATTCAAGTGATACATGTAATGTAATGAAATGTGCAGGATCTAATACAGCATTGTTCAACTAGGGTCCAATTGCGTGGAGCTGTATAAGCACAACAAATAATTGCTTAGCTCAAAATATCTTGCTCAATAAAATAAACCGGCAATAAAAATTCCATTTGATATTCATGGTCAGTGAACAACAGCCAAAGAATAATCACAAGTGATACACAACACATAAAAATTGGGTTGTTAATTCTGTTTTTTTTTTTCCAGAGAGAAATGGTACGGTTAGCAAATGTTTGTGCTAAGCAAGGGCGTGGAATTGGCTCTAGGTCTATACACAAAGGTCTACAGTTAAGGTCTTGGATGTAAATGTAATCAATGCAACCAACTGTCTTTTGGGTCTTGACTCGATCATGCTTGATCAATCTCCCCACGTGATGCGTAAAATCAGTCCTTTCAAATGTACAGCTTGTTCCGATAGCCCAGGCAATGCAGCTCGACGTTAAGAGAGACAAAAAATCGACCTAACTAACATACAATATAAACACTCTTTCTCAGAACAAGATGTCCTTGGGCCGTCCTGCAAGTGCAACTTCCAAGAAACTGTTTGCACCCTGTCCCTGCGGTTAGTTCAGCGCTAGTGGCGTTGATTATTAAGCGTTGCTCATCCTGTCTTTTTCCCTGCCTCCGCTCGACCCCTGACCGACTGATGAACTCCTGGTCATTCATTTTCACCCATCTGTAACCCAGCCTGCCCAAGGGTGAACTATGAATTACATACCGGGTACATGTACATACGTGTACACATCTACGGGGTAGCATATGATTATGCATACAGTTTACCATAATAATTATGGCATGTGTAGTTCGGAGTTGACTCATCCTCGGTAATTGTGGCTTGTATATATGTACATGTGTTCATGCATGTACAAGTTTAAGTCATTTCTTTTAGTAACAAACTCTCACGATCATGAATAAGGTTGAATTGTGGTTAGATTTACAGAATTATTAAAAGAAAAACAATGATAAAACGTTAAAACATTACGCCTTAAAAATGAACAAACATTTCAGAAATGTGTATAATGCAGGGAATCGGCATATATTTCATAGCATTGAAGAAATTAAGGTAGCCCGGGTGTGTTGTCATTGCAGTCATGAGGTTTTATTTACACCGATAGCTCCAATTTTATTTTGAAATACGCAAAGCACCTCATAAATCGGGCGGGGGTCATAACAATAAGACCAGTTGTTGAGGAAACAGGGGCAGTGTAAGGTTAAATGCAGATAACCGACAATCAGTTTGCCATGTTGAATCACTGAGAAAGTATTTTGTTTATAAGCACAAATGGAAATGTGATGTCTGGCTTCATTTGTTTGAATGTCTTGGCGGTTTATTGTAGATAGAATTCTTTGTTTGATGAAGAGACAAAGCAAAACATGACTGAAACAAGGTGAATGACTTCCTCATTGACGTCATTTATTTATTAATTTTTTTGGCTTGCCTTTAGTCTGGAAGCTTTGGGGAAAAATGACGACAAGTAGATAAGATATAGCCAGTTAGTGCTTAAAGATTGATCAAGTTGTTCAAGTTTGTGATTCCTACAACTAAGGCTTAGGCGATTCCATGCTGGAATCGATGAGAATCGATTCCAAAATTGGAATCGGAATCTTTATTCCACTTTGTTTAGGAATCAATTCTGTGAATTGATTGATTTTGAGTTTTGAGTTTTGATTCCAAAATGCGCTGAGTCAATCTTGGGTTGTTGGATCATTGAACCAACTGAAATGATTTTGACATTCGTCAAAGAAATATTGGCTGATTTTTACGCATCGAAGAACTTAACCGTGTGTGGCACTGTCTGTGTGTTGTTTGCAAAGCCACAAATAGTGCTGTTTTGATATGAACTCCACACGTCACCTCCCGAAGATTGTCATATTTCAATGTTATTTTTGCCGGCGAAAATTGGAATCGATTCCGAGTGGAATTGCGATTCCACAGAAACGATTCTGAAAATGCTGGAATCGCCCAAGCCTACTGCAACTTGGACACTGAAACATGTAGGCCTGTATGCTCGTAGCAGACAAAGATGGTCCATGGACCCCAGTATAAAAGAGTACCAATATTAAATACTGTATAATGTTGATGTTCACAAATGCCAATGACCTGGGACCAATTTCATAGAGCTGCCTAAGCACCAAAATTTGTTTAAGCACCAAAAAACCCTTGGTAAATAGGTATTCCAGCCCAAACTCCTTGTGAATGTTATGCTCAATAAACAATGGCAAAATGACATGTCAAAAGCAGAAAACATCACATGAACATTTGGTTGGTAATACTGTTTGATCAAGGAAGACTTTTCATGCTTAAGCAAGTTGTGTGCTTAAGTAGCTCTATGAAATTGACCCTGTTTGGATGGGGGATTATGCTTTTGAAATAAAGCTCACTGTATTCACGGCAATGCTGTTGTTGTAGTGAGCAAAATTGATATATTTTGAAGTCAATTACCTTTGGTAGTATTTCAATAAATGTATCCCTTATGCACGTACTCTGGTGACGGTGCTCAAAATCGTCCCTCTCACTTTGAGAAAGCAATCTTCGCCCCAGGTCACGTTGTCTAGATGGAGAAATGTGTATTTTGAAATGTCTGTAATATGTCCTCTTCCTCCTCCCCCCCCCCACATGCCCCGCCCTCCGTTCTTCTTTAGTCCCCTGAGAGGCTTTCCCAGGTTACTACGGAACAGATGACATCATGTGAAGAGGCACTTCAAAACTCCCCAAGCAAAGAACTCTTCACCGATTGCAGGACGTAAGTTCTTAAATTTTTTTAATCTGACAAAATATTTAAGTTTTCACTGAAGTCTAAGTTTGTTATGTTTTTTTTTTGAAAAAATTATATTTTGCTTTTCAGTTTTCTTTGTTTCAGTGATGTTTTTCTTTTCTTTTCTTTTGTCTGGTGTTGGATTTATTTCAAAGAATGTTTGCGAAAAACTACCAGTGACGAACAGAGCACACGGTTTGGGATTTCGAGAGTTAAACCATCGGTTCTTCTCAGAACCACACACTCTTACAGAAGAGATTACATGGTGTCACTGCAAACTTACCTTACTTGCACACAGGGATGAGATTTCTCAGATTAAAATCTGATTTCAGATTATTATTTGTTTTGGATTTCAGATTGTTTTTCCTCACAGGCTGTGTACAAAAGTATAGGAGATTTTCAGATTTGAGACTTTTCATGCTCCCTGTTAGCTGTTTTCAGACATTTGTATCATTAGTCAATCTCATCTCTGCTTGCACAATGCATAGCTTTAAGTCTTATTTTAGTGTGTAGGTTTGTTTTGGTAGTTTTTGTGTGATATGAACTCCCCTATAATACCTCCCTGATGCCGTGCTTGGCAACAAACATCCACTGTGAGTCAGTGTTGTGACAGACTCTTTGATTCGTTTACCATCTGATTTTTCCAGTTCTTGCATCTGGTACAAGACATGATCCACATGTATGTCCCCTCTCGGGAAGGTTAATGTCTGAACCTTGAATTGATGAGAAAAGGAAAGGTTAAGTGAGAATCGTGAAGTCATCTAATGTCTTGATGGAAGGAGAGAAAGATGGCTTTAAGGATAATCATTTGCACCTGATGCTCCAGCCGGAGCGTGCATTGAGCACCGGCGTGGCTGGCTGGCACGCAGATAGGTGGGGTTTCTATCCCATGCAGTTGTCAGAGGAATACCAGTCTCTCTACCGATGTTCAAGAGACATTGTACTGGGGTGGATGATCACCCAGTCAATGGAGGGAGGATTCTGAGTGTGCAATCACGTGCTCTGCGGAGCAAATGCCCCGAGGTTCACGAAGTACAAGTACATCTCACACAGAACTTTCATCCTCTCTCCTAATGCTTGTCCCTCACCTTCCGTGCCAAATTATCCTGCAGAAAATCAGGCATAGAGGGTTTACGAAGTGGAGGCTCGGGCTCAAGTTTAAGCTCAGGCTCAGGCTCAGGCTCAGGCTCAGGCTCAGGCTCAGGCTCAGGCTCAGGCTCAGGCTCAGGCTCAGGCTCAGGCTCAGGCTCAGGCTCAGGCTCAGACTCAGACTCTGACTCTGACTCTGACTCTGACTCTGACTCTGACTCTTGCCTCTGTCATCCATAGGCTGAAAATATAGCTTTTCATTGAAGCTGAAGCTCTGTTTGGCTTTTCAAACCAGAGAATCTACTTCCGAACCGCAGCCAAAAGCCTCTATTTTGATTTGATACCCGTTATTTTAGTAAGAGATTAATGACATGGAGCCTGAGCCTGAGCCTCAGCCTCAACCTGAGCCTCCATTTCGTAACCCCCCTTATTGTTTAAACATCTAAAAAATTATTGTCCATGTTTTCTTTTGTCTTGCAGATCGGTGAGAGAGTATCTTAAAGGTGAACCCTTCACAGAGTTCCAAAACAGTATGTTCTTTGACCGGTTATTACAGTGGAAATGGTTAGAAGGGTAAGATACATCTTCAGTATGTTTTATACCATTGCATGAATATTTCCGACAGAGCTTGCTTAGGGGCCAATTTCATAGAGCTGCTTAAGAACCAAAATTTGCTAAGCACCAAAAATCATGCTAAATATTAAAATTAGTATGCCAGACAAAACACTTTAAACCTCACTTGAAAATTTGGATGGCAATCCTGTTTGATTATTAAGGAAGACTTAACATGCTTAAGCGTCTTTAGCGATTGTTGTGCTTAAGCAGATCTACATGTATGAAATTGGCCCCTGGTGTGACTGGCTTGTTTCACAGGTTTATCATTTTGTGCACATGCTGGAACAGACAAAGTGTGAGTGATGTTCTGTGACCTTTACCAAATAAGTTTGATACCTTATGCCTTTTTGCTCCAAAGTTTCCCTGTTGCTAAAGTTCAAACAGATTTATTGGCCCTCTAAAAAATTAGAAGACACCGGGCGGAAAAAAAATAACGCGATGCCAAAAGCAGATTTTGTACAGCAAAATGCATTGAAGCCGGCCGCGATCCATGGTACCCAAGCCATCCACGATCTGTGGTACCGTCCGAGCGCTATTTCACCGTGCATGTGACATACACACATTGTACATTCGATGTGTACTGTGCACATGTACATACATGTACGTGCGGGCTTCCTACCGACCCTGTGATTGAGACTTGCGCTGGTGCACGCTATGTGCTGTGTGAAGTTCTCGCTATTACGCTTGCAGATACCAGTCATGCACGATGGCAGGCTAGGCTGCACGTGGTGTGCATGCATGATGCATGTAGTGTGCGTGCGATATGAATACGATCGTCGCTTTTGGAGGATTTTTTACCGTTCGTTTTTGGAATTAATTCGGTGAACTGAAAAGTGTGTTTCTACTTGGCCAGATGGACAATATAACCAAATTGAAGTAAGATTAAGGTGACCAGAAAAACGCGATTTACAGTACTATTTTAGAAGACGGTACGGTCAGAATATGGGTATCTCGCAACGATACAACAATGCATACTGCCTACAGGGTGTTTTGATAGGATCTGTTCATGATCTGTAGTTGTCTAGCACGCCTGGTGCAGCGTCCCGATAGCTACCAGCAGCCATTTCGCAACGTACTTTCATATTTTGATTTTCTTATGTTTTACATTGAATTGCGATTTTTTTCGAATATTCGAATATTCGATCAATTTTTTTCTCTATTTGCGAATACTAAATTATTCGTAAATGGACAGCCCTAATAACGATGCTATCTGTTTTGAACATCACATAGAAATGAATTGTCTAGCCGCACGGAATGGAATGCGGAGCTTTGGAAACAATGGGTGCACCCGTATGCCATGACCTACTTGTTGGCCAAATGATTGAGACAATTTGTTTGTAGGGGATTCGACTTCGAAGCAGCTAGTCGTGACTCATATTTGCCAGTGTTGCGTCAAAAAGATATGAGAGAAAATGATACGTGAATACGTGGAACGTCTTTGTTTTTCACACGTGGAATGTATACATGGGATGGCCCTCTGCTTAGATACTGTGATGACGCACTTCAGCAGATGTACATACCAGGGTTGGGATTTTAACCAAATAAACGACATTCCAACAAGTTTTAATGATTCACCAAATAGCTTATCTCCTCCACCCCCTCACAACAAGTCTTAGAAGAGTAAGAAGAACAAACATTTTTGTTATTTTTTTTTATTTACTTTTTATCTGCAATACAAACTTGTATTAAACTGCTGTAGGGCCACTGATTTTCCGCAAAAACGGAAAACGGACGGAATTCACAGAATCTGCTTCTTGAAACGGAATTCCATTTTGTAACGGAACTAAGTAAATTCAATAATTAAATTCACCAAATGCATCATTTATGTGAACTGATTTGCTATACATTTTCTAGGCTAACTGAATCATGGTTTGGTCTTGCTATAGTTTAAAACACAGTATGACAAGTAAGTCTTCACTGTGCAAAAGTTAAGACACTTTTCCAGTGCATGCCCACAGTCAGTACAGTATGCAATTTACTGCATTTTATGCAACTTTTTGGAACTGTATAGCACGAAACAGATTTGTTCAGTCTGAAACCGAATTTTTCAGCCTTAAACGGAATCTAAGGATTTGGGAAATGGAATTTGCACTTTGCTGAAAAGGAAAATCAGTGGCCCTACTGCTGCAAATTTCTCATTGGCCAAAATAATGACCTGAAATTTATCAAATGCTTGGAGTTAGGAGGGCCTGACATGTTTTGATCCTATCAGGATCTTTTTCGAAGGTGTAACCTTTTTATCCTGACTGGAGCTTGTGAATCTTGGGGCATAAATTTGTCCTTAAATTGTTTTGTTCTAAATTCATGAAAACCAGTCCAAATTAATAGGAACAAAATGTATGTGCTGGCCCCCAGATACGCTGAGAAAAAAGAACAGTGGTCTGGCATGTTGAACTCAAGGTTTTGTGGTCAATTTGCAGATTGTGGGTTCGAATCCAGCCATGGGATAGTGGTGCTAGCGTCCTTGGGTTAGACGCTTTGTCACATATTGCCCCTCTTCACCCAGGTGTAAATGGGTAGCTGTAAGGGTAGAGATGGCTTTGTGTGTTTGATTAGCCTCTGTGTGCCTTACATGTATGTTAGCCAGGGCTGTATGCTCCCCAGGGAGTTGAGATGGTTTCAGGAATGTAAATTATGGCCCAGTGTAATGCGCATAGAGAATCTCTCAATTACAGTATATGCGCTATTTCTAGGTATTATTATCATTATAAACAGTTTCCAGTAATGAAGAAACTACATTTCCGTGAGTCTGGAAAGGAATTTTAATCAGTTTATTATTGTAATTTTTAAAAGAATGTTGCATTAAACAGTTTTGGGTAAAATCAGTTTCCTTCGTACATATTCAGCATCCTGTCTCTAATGAAGTGGAGGGGGGGGGGGACAGACACTAGATGTATTTTTGCATATTTGCGGTAATAAAATGAGACAATATGTTGAGGACACCTCGGGTACTTTGACCGACTCTCTCTAGTTAGTTACAGTACATTCCTGAATTACATGTAAGAGGGGGAAAAAAAGACGATTTATAAGAACAAATGACCATGGGGGGGGGTGGGGGAAGTGAATTTAATTTGAATGTCCCAAATTCAATGAACGTCATCCTTGTTCTGGAATGGCATGTATCTGTTTTGCCGTGCAATTTATGTTATTTCACATAGCACGTTGCCATGGCGATGGGGGACGATAAGGAAGATAACTAAGTTTATCGGGCAGATGCTTCGGAGGGGCTGTGGATTGAAATTTCAAGAAATGAAATTGATAAAAAATGCCCTAATTGTTGATGCCGTCCCAACTCAGTTTCATCGGGCCCATTTATATCTCTGACTCTTTGACGTATTTCACAACAGACAGACATGTCAGGTATTGTACATGATTGGTAAAGGTCACAGAACAGCACTCACACTTTGTCTGATCCAACATGTGCACGAATTAATAAACCTGTAAAAATATGAGCTCAATCGGACATCTGACTGAATCGCGAAAAAATAGCAAAAACGCGACTCGATATTTCTTATAAAACATAAAGAAGGATTTCTAATCTTACCCCGAGATCAAAACTGTTTTTGGTCTTTGTTTGACTAATTTCTGGATAAATACGCCATTTCCAGCAGAAATATTTTAACGGTAGGTTTCTATCAGTACCATCTTCGTATCCTGAAAGTTATACGTAAATCTGTGAACATTTCTGTTTGGGTATGTTACTAATCCTGTACTGTACCTTTAAGAGTAGCTTTGCTGGGGTTTTTTTTTTATGAAAAATTTAAAAGGTTCTGAAATCTTTTTATGTTGAATTTGTCTTATTGTATAGTCAATTGGATTGCCCAGAATCAGTTACAATCCAATGCCGTCTTCTAAAAGACCAAGATGGATCAATCATATCGACTGTTTTTCTATATCCCCGACGAAAAAATCATTAATATTCATTATTTCATCATATCGTCTGTTATGTACATGTACCTGGGTCCAGTTTCATTTAAGGGTGAACGCTTAAAATCTGCCGACCTGAAACAAGTCCTGCTGCAGCAAATTCAGGTTACCAGCTTGCGTTCTGTGTGTTTATAATGCAGTGCCCTACGACTGGTTCACTGCTGATTTCTCACTTGATAGCATTTCAACCATTATTGTGGAGCAATGTACTGTACATGTAGCACTGATACTATACTGCATTTGAGTTGTCGTGGTTGTATGGGCCATTGCCTCTGGTGAGCTCTGTATAATACATGTATTTGTGCTTATTGCTAGTAATTTATGGAAAAGTTTGACTGCATATGTACAACATGTATGAACTTTCCTTATGAGAAACAATTTACATTAGTTTTAATGGTTATTTGATGATTATATTAATTAAAAAGCTGTATCCTCTTTGACTGATCCCCCATATACCGTTCCTAGGTTGCAGCATTGCTGCACGTATCGGTGAAATGATCCTTGGGATATGGCGGTGTGTGCGTGGTTTCATTGCTTTTGACTGCCTAACGAACAAAGATGATTGACTATTGGGGTCACCACCAACGTTATAGGTTTGGATGGCTCAGTTGGTAGAGCGCCTATACGGTATTCAGGAGGTCGCCGTTTCGAATCCCCCTCCAGTCAATTTTTCTTCGTTCACTTTTCAATGACTTACAATTCAGTCAGTTTCCCTTGTGGTTATTTGATGATTAAAATAATGGTTTCTTGCTATTAATTCATAATTCGACACTTACTCTTTAACACTGAGCACATTTTTCTGCTCTATTCATCCCAAGCATGATAATTTGGTCGCCGGTAAGCGTCGCAATGAAATAAGACCCTGCCGTGAACCACAGATAATCTCAAGTGTACTTGTGTAGGTCCTATTACTCCATATCTGTCAGTAAAAGTCTTGTGTAATGTAATGTAGATCTAGTTGGGGCCACGTGTTTTGAAAACATGTTATGTAGGCCATGTGAAAGATCGGGTTTATCTGGGGCAACAGAAGTCCACATGAGATGAGCGGCGCGGGCGTTGCGCTGTAGTCAACCATTAAAGAGGCACTCTAGTCTAGTACAGACTGTTTCTTCCCATGTCATTTAAGATCATTTAAGATTGAAGGTCAGGCAAAGTTAAGGCCTATTTACACATACGCGACTTTGTCGCGTGTATTTTTAACTGCGCACAAATCAATGGGCCTGTTTACATTTACGCGACAAAGTAGTGCGACTTGTCGCGCGACTTTTTGAAGTCAAATTGAAAGTGATTTTGTCGCGCGACAAAAAAAGTTGCACACGTATTTCCCTATGTCCTCACATGCCAGCTGTATTGATTGCTTGGGAAAGATTGACAAGAAAATAATAACTGAGGTCCAGAAATATAATTAATTGGCATCTAACATCTACGTGGCGTCTAACAAACATTATATAGATGCCAGGGGAAAAGACAACATAATTATGCCCAATTATGATCTCCTTCTGAGGGTATAGGATCACTCTAGCTGCCAAAAAACCAGTAGCCCCCTAAGCAAAATGTATTATTCCGAGCACAAATAAGTCGAGGCATATATGGTGGCAATTTTTTGAAAAAGAGAAGGTCTGATTTTGATTTTTATCACAAAATTTGGAAAAAGTCGCGCGACATATCGCTTACTTTTGAACAGCTGCCCGTGTGCGACTTTGATGCGCGACTAAGTCGCTGCGACAAAGTCGCGTATGTGTAAATAGGCCTTTACACTGGGTGCATTCGTTTACATGTAGCTCTCCTGGGTTGACACCAGTCAACCTCGTCCCCATTCTCTCGCTTGTTTTGTGCAGCAAAGAATGACCAGCTAAACGAATGCACCCTATGTACATGTATAAGGCTTGATTGTTCCAAAATGGGGCCAATAGCGCTCCGCACTTGCGCTAAAAATAGCAGGCTAAATGTTGTGACGTCACAACGGATCTCAGACAAACATTGCAACCATGCAAACGTGTGGTGGGTGTGCGTGTGTGCATACATGTACATGTGCATGCATGAAAGGTCTGTTTGTCTGACATCCGGGGATTTTGTACATATGTATGTGTGCGTTGGCCAAATCACTTGTGTGACATCATTAGTGTGGAGTGCTGTTTCATTGAGCTGCCTTATCAGCAAAATTTGCCGAAGCACCAAAATTCTTGGTTAAAAAAACTGGTTACTGGTGAAAACTCCTGGTGAATATTATGCTCAGCAAACAATGGCCGAATACAAATCAAAAGCACTTAACATCACATGAAAATTTGGTTGGCAATCCTGTTTGATCAAGGAAGACTTATCATGCTTTGAAAGCAAATGTTGTGTTGAAGCAGCTCTATGAAATTGGCCCCTGGTTTTAAGTCGAAGGAATGTGTCAAGGGGTTTTGATATGTCCATGCACGTAATTGAGGGATTTTCTTATCATCAATAATTATGTGCATGCACATGCCGGTTGTTAATTTGTTTTGCCTATCCTGTCCCTTGTTGTTTTACCTTTTACAACTGCAACAACAACAACAACAACAACAACAGCAACAACAACAACATCAAAAAAACAAAAAATAGGTCCAGTAGTTGTCTTTAAATATGCATACATCATGGTCATACAATGTAGGCCTACATATGAAAAAAAAAGTAGAAAATTAGATGAGAAATTGGTTTATGGAAATTTGGAATCTTATTTCTGATTTTGTTTTGTTTTGTTTATTTGATTAAACCCAGCGGAATGATGCATTGTACCCCCCTCCTTTTTGAAGCATCTGTACGACACGCTGTTAAGCAAAGTGCATCGCTGGAATTTGTACAAACTGTATACGTACAGTGAACCTGTACTGTAAATCCTGCAATCTTGCCAGATTCTTCCGTGGTTTTATCCAATCCCAAATCTATCCATTCAAACTGATGGAAATTGAGTTTACCGATGTGTCAACAGCAGAGAAATCTCGGGTCGCCGAGATTGGTACACGTGTAAAGTCCACTGCACATGCTCAGTGCAGTGCAGAAAGACGGAGCGAGTACATAATGTATATATGTCCCTCGCCAAGCATGCCAAGACAGTGCAGCATTTGAGATTGTCTTCTCGTGCCATGGATTTTGATGGATTAAGGCAATATCCGGAGGGGAAAGAGTTCCCAGGGAACAGCGGTTCTTTAACATGGATGCTATTTTGAGTTGAGTGTAGTTTTTTTTGCATACAGGGAAAAGCAAATAGATAGGTATAATGTCATCTGTTGCTTGTCACTCTGAATATTTGGACAATGGATGGCAGGATGAAGGAAGCCGTGTTATTCCTAGTGATGGCCAGAGCTTCTTCCTATCGACAGCCTGTCGACTGTTGTGGTTAGGATTACGTTGTCGAGGGTCAGCAAAAAGTGACAGGTCTAGAGAACATCGCCTTTCGGCTACGACTTGAAAGAGACATGTACACATGTACAGTGTATCTGTAGCTTCGGCATTGGATGCGGCTGCGGCTGCGAGTGCGGCTGCTGCTTCGGCATTGGATGCGGCATTAGATGCGGCTGTGGCTGTGACTGCGGCTGTGGCAGTGGCTTTGGCTGTGGTTGTAGCCTCATCCCATAGACTTAGACTATGTAACATCAAGCCATAATCATTCAACTTGGACACAGCCTCAGACAAAGAAAACTGGGGCCAATTTCAAGGTGCTGCTTAGCACAACAATTCACTAAGCATGATATTTCAGTCTTAAAGATGGAGAATAACGATTTGTAAAAAAAATGAAACAAATACAAATCCTCGTTTATGTGACATATAAGAACTTTCTCATCATATACAATGGGGCTGGTTTTTGTTTATCATTTAGTAATATTGGAAGTAAAATTGGAGTTGTATGGGATTTCCAATGAGTTTTGTGTACATGCGGTTTCTGTATGCTAAAACTGTCTGAATCACTGCCCGAATGATCATCACTATCCGATTGGTTTATTGATTCTTCTTCGATGCTGTATTCCTATCGCTATCTGTATCATTTTCAGCCATTTTACTTTCGAAATAATTGGAGTGCATGAGTATTGAGTGTGGGTTTATAATATGTAACACACTGTGTATAAATATTCATAAGGAAAGCCAATCCCCTCTTCTACGTCATCAACTTGAGGAAAACATGAATATTCATGATATGTAAATGAACAAAAAAACGGCAAATTCGAGAGAAAATTTCTTATTCTTGGCGAATGCGGAATGGTAAAAAGTGGCTTAAAATTCACATCAAGAAACTTCAAATAGTGAGGGTTAATGATATGTTTACCTTAATTGGAGCTAGGTGAACAAAATTTTATGTTAACATCTTATTTTTCGAAATCGTTGGAGTCCAGCTTTAACAACCAAAATATCCATGTCTTGTGTATCACTTGTGATTGTTCTTTGGCTGTGTTGACTGACCATGAACATCAAATGATTGTTTTTAACTGTGGTTTGTTTTATTGGGCAAGACATTTTTGTGCTAAGCAAATTTGTTGTGCTTAGCAGCGCTGTGAAATTGGCCCCGGTCCTCAGGTAAAGGAACCTGGAATTTGGAGTTTGACAGAACGCCCTCGTGTGGTTATATCTTGTAGTTTTATTGCTTATATTTTTTAGTCTTCCCTGCTATAAATGAATCATATAGAATTAAAGGTCTCAATTGTAGTTATTTGTTGCCCTCTCTGGATCACAATAGCAACCATTTAGAGAAGGCACAAGTGTGATGGTGCTGCTGAAGTGGGAAGTTACCATGGCAACAGACCAGTCATGTCTCAGACTTTATTTGAGAGTGGGACCTGCAACCCCCCCCCCAAAAAAACCAAAAAAAAAACCAAAAAACAAACACCAAAAAAACAAAAAAAACAATAACAACAACAACAACAACAAAACAAAATAAAATAAATCAAAAAACCCCAGAATAATTGTTAAGAATACAAATAACATTTTGATTAAATTACAATTTGATCATCAAATAACCATAAGGGAAACTGACTGAATTTAAAGTCATTGAAAAGTGAATAAAGAAAAATTGACTGTGAGCGGGATTCGAACCGGCGACCTCCTGAATATCTTACAGGAGCTCTACCAACTGAGCCATCCAGCCCTACGTTGGTGGTGACCCCAATAGCAAATTAACTTTGTTCGTTTGGCAGTCAGACTTAGAGTTAGAAGGGCCTGACGCGGTTCGATCCTAGAAGGATCTTTCTCAAAGGCTAGAGACTTTGGGCTAGAGCAAAGGGCTAGAGGCTATAGAAAAAAGGCTCTCATAGCCTTTGAGAAAGATCCTGCTAGGATTGAAATGCGTCATGCCCTCCTACATGTAATTCTAAGCATTTTATATATTTCAGGTCATTTTAGCTGATGAGCAGTTTGGAACAGTTTATTACTTGTATATTACAATTTGACTTGATATGACAATAAGCAATATTCTGTCTGGATTGATTGTTCTCAGAAAAATACCCCAAACAAAACAAGAAGTCAGGCAGATCGTCAAGCATCATTTGCACTACATAGCAGTCAATGAGACTGCAGCGAGACTGCAGCGACCTTGCAGTGAGCAAGCAGCAGGCCTGCAGCTGGCCTGCAGTTCAACATAACAAATACATGATCAATAGTATTAATAGCACATTGTATATCTTGGACTTTTTGCTACGGGGTCATTCCATGTCAATTCAACGCGCTTTGGAACCAGACCGACTCGGATTTCAATGAAATTTGGTATGCTTTTTGGCCTCCATGAGAAACCCCCAGAACCGATTTTTTTTGTAATTTGGTCCATTACTTTTTGAGATACGGGTTAACGAACTTTTGACTAATTAGCACAATCTGTCGCATTCAAACAGCCATATCTCCAGAAGTAAAGAACCTACAGAAATAAATTTTACATCATTCTAAAGCTCTTATACTGGCATTCATTTTGTAAAATAAAACCAACATTTTTTTATGTGCGACAAAAAGTTACGTTAAAATTTGACCTTTGACCTCGATTTAAAAAAATGCGTATTTTTCAAAATGCGTATTTAAAAATTTTTTTTTAGCGAGACATGTAAGTAACATCTCAAGAAAAATTTGGAGAGGGTGCTCATATACTTTTGGAGTTATGATAATTTTAACATCGGATTTCGAGGATCAAACCTGTAAATATGCATAAACATGTGCATTGTACATATACTTATGTGCATGTAATCCATGTATAGTAATGCATGTGCACAAATATGAGGTATTTTGGCCTATCTAGCCCTTTTCAATTAAGCATAACTGCAAAACTGTACAAAAGCCCATCCTTAATCTTTTAGATGTTGCTCTGGGCCCTATATATTCGGGGGGGGGGGGGGGGGGTACTGGAACTGTCAGCCAAGCATGTTAACTAACCTAGTCATCTCCATTCCATCAGAATTTTTTTGTTGCAGATTTCATTTCTTTTGCAGACATCAAGTAAACTGATCTGGTTTCTGTAACAGTTTCAAAAATTATTGCTATATCCTGAGAGTACCCTCTGTGACTTGATACACACAATGCATTTCAGACATGGGGTAGGATTTGTATGGTGTCCATTTAGCATCAGAATACTTGTACAACCGTATGGTGCAGCTTACCTCATTGTATAACTTCTGTTTATTAAAAATGTACAGTGGTTCATCCTATTTTGATTTGAAGGGCATAATATGTTAAGAAGTACCCATACATTACTCAAAAATATGATAGACATATGATAGTTATATGTTAAAGGTAGTATCATTCTTTGGTAAGAAGCCAAAACAGAATATTCACAGATTTATGTACATGTATAACTTACAGGGTATGAAGATGGTGGTGGTAGAAACCTACTGTTAAAAAATTTTCACCCTGAAATTAGTAAAACAACAACCGGAATTTGTTTTGATCTTTTAAAAGATCAAAAATAATAGAAAAAAATGTAAGAAAAACCGTGGCTGTTTTTCACTGTTTTCTCAAAAAGTGGGCACAGTATGGGACTGAAATTTTCACAGATGACACTCACTGTATCGTCTTTTATATTTTTGGCCATGAATCTGCATTTCTTTTCCAAAAACCAAATTATGATTCCACCTTTAAAGGTAGTATCATAATTTTGGTAAAGTTGATAGAACAGCTGCAGTCTGTTTTTAGTTTGATTTATCATGGAATAAAAACAAACCTGTGAAAGTTTCAGCTCAATTGATCATTGGAAATAGTAGAAAACAGCGGAAAACCGAAATTGTGAGGTAACTGTTATTGTGGGGTTTTGATCTCGAAGATCTAAACTTTTTTCGGTATTTTTGTTTTACTCAATTCTGGAAATATATAGAACATACACAAACATTTTAATGGTATGTTTGTACTACATGTAGGTCTATCTTTATCCTGAAAGTCATACGTAAATCTGTGAACATTTCTGTTTTGGTTTCCTACTTAAGTATGATAGTATCTTTAAAGGTAATATCATACTTTGTTTTTTTCCAAAGAAATACAGATTCATGGGTAAAAATATCAAGACAGATACAGTAACAGTCATCTGTGAAAATTTCAGTCCCATATTGTGGCTGTGCCCACTTTTTGAGGAAACAGTAAAAAAGAGCCACAGTATTTCTTAAGTTTTTTCTCTTTTATTTTTGATCTTTTAAAAGATCAAAAAGATTTTCGGTTGTTGTTTTACTAATTTCTGGATAAATACACCATTTCAGATGGACACATTTTTAACGGTATGTTTCTGCCACCACCATCTTCATACCCTGTAAGTTATACGTAAATCTGTGAACATTTCTGTTTTGGTTTCTTACCAAAGTATGATACTTACCTTTAATGAGAGGGATTTTATACACACGTATATCATTTGCCTAAGATCAGGGTCAGTATAACTGGCCCGTCTCCCATCACCATGAAGGCTTTTATTGCAGGAAGCCTGTATAAAGAATTCAGCTGATTAATTATTGCATGTCTGCCATCCAAGTCTGGATTTGCACATGGCAATGCAGCATGTACACAGACAATGGTTGCAGCGGTGGGATACTGGCCCAGCTATACTGTATATTCATTGAAGAGGCACCGCAGACACGGTTGAAAAGTGTGACCGATTTTAACATAAATTTAGAAGAAGAAACGTATTCACACATCTTTCTCTCCTATTAAAAACTGAGATTAAGTCCAGGGCATTGTATGAGATGAAGTCAACCAAACTGCCGCCATTTAATACAGTGTAGCTTAGAAGGGTTAGGCATAGAGACCAGTGGTCGATTTCATGAAGCCCTAGATCCACCGTTACTTGATTTAATACGAAGAATAACCTATTGTAAATTTGTATCCTACGTAGAGCTGCAATATGCGTCATAAGTCCTAAATAGATTGATAGTTAGTTTATGTTTGGTGAAATGTACAGTACATGTATTTTAACTGTATTGGATGGCACTTTTCAAGCCTGGAATTAAACGGAGGCCAAGGAGGCCACAGAGGCCATGGTCTTCATTGCCCTGGTTTTTGCCTTGGTGCCCCCTTCAAATATTTCCATAGACATTATGATTTTCCAATGGAAGTGCCCCTTGCAATGGAAAAGTGGCCTTGCCCCTTTCAGAACTTGATTTTGTTTGCCCTGTGTTAACTGTTACGCCTGAAAATTTGTAAAAGAAACATTTTCCTTCAGATGCACTATCAATTATCCCCCCCCCCCACACTTTCATGCTTCTGTAACCACTCAGCTTGTCTCTTATTTCAAAACTATTGAAATCTTACATGGTGACTAAATCCATCAAAATTGGATGCTCTAGTCACTTCAGAGAATGTAACAGGCTTCGCCGTAACATTTAAGAACAGACCTGCCCTTTTACAAAAGGTAATTGACATTAAAAAGACAAATTGCTCATTAAAATTACTTTGATGCAGCGTTGGAGTACTCGTACTCGAACTCAAACTCGGTACTAATAAGTACTTGGCCCATACTCTGTCACAAATATAAAAAAACAAAACAAGTACACGGCCCGTGTTTGTAATTTCGTATTTGGACTCGTCCCCGAGTTTGACAAAATTGTATTCAGTGAACTCGACCCCAGTTGCAAGTACTCAAAAGGAAATTCAGATTTTTTTTTCATATGAATTTTTCGATACTAAACTTTGCGTTATCGACACTATGCAGCGCATGCAGTATCCCTGGTGCACATTTTTGTATCATCCTATTCCTATGGAACGTTACAAAAATACCAGCGAAATAAATTGCAACCTTCTTTCCGTGGGCTGCATTCGCACTCATCACACGAGGCATTTTCTAACAAACAAGGCGAGGAAAGATTGTATATGTTAGGGAGAGGTTGTGCACATGTACACAAACGCGTCACATTCTCTAATGGGCGCATGACGCAATGTTCTAGTTTAAAAATGTACTCGGGTTGTACTCGATGTCCTTGTTCTCGAACTTAGCCCGTGCTCGGACTCTAAAAAACTTGAACTCGTTTTTTTGGCCCTGATTAAGAAAGCAGGACTCGGCCCGTACTCGGCACTGAGTGTACTTGGAAACTCGGTACTTGAATTTTGGTACTCGACTACAACACTGGTTTGATGAATGATGATCAAAACCTCACTAACAGAACAGCGTATGAGTGCTGTATTCAAGTTATTGTTGTGTACGTGTACACATACAGTGTACTTGTATTTTCTTTTTTGTGTAATTATTTCTGACAACGTTTCATTTATGTCTGTTAAAATGAATGAAATGATCAATGAAGCTATAAGGTTGATGTTTTTAGCAAACTGCAAGTAGAGTACAAATTATTAGCATAGTGTGTAATGACTCATCATATTTTGTATTACATGTACAATTACCTTGTTTTTCAGCTGTTTAGCATAATGAAAATGACTGCATCTTTGGGTTGAGATTGAAACTCTCGGTTCGGGCTTAATAGAACAACTACATGTGCATTGATGTAGGCCTATTTATTATAAAAAGCCCATTGAGTGTTGAAGCTCAAATCTAGACCATAAATCTAAATTTTGGACTTGCATGGACTGACATTGGTCCCGTTCCGGGGCAGAACTTGACACAGTATATGACAATGTAATGCATCAGCCTGCTGTGTCTATATAGACTCCAGTATAATCATATTCATTGTTTTCCCTCATGCTGTCGTCGCTGTTTACCCGAGGAACACGACGGTCGGGGCTGTACTGCTTGACAACATCACATTGCCTCTAATGCAAATTAGATCAAGGGGCCAAAGCTATTTAGATCTGGGTCCATGCATTGCCTACGCTGATTTCAATTTTTTTTTTTTTTCAGACCCTTTCCCCCCTATTTTTTTACTGCATTTCTGTTTTTATTATGCCCTTCATATTCGTTTCTCGTACATGTACGGACTGAACATGACATACTTTGATACAAAATTATGTACACGTGGAAACAAAAAGATAAACGGCTTCTCCAGATTTTACATAAACTTTCACGTATTGCACAGTCTGTTTGTGATGGTGTGTGTGCCACAGTCTAACATGTCTTTGATGAGTTTGTTCAATGTAATTAAGGCCATTTGCAATGTTTAAAGGTTTACTGTAATCAAAATTGGGAAACTGTGAAAGTGCTTTAAAATAATTGCTAAATACATAAATAATGACTATAAAAATTGATATGTTTATGTAAGTGCTTACTTTTGACCAAAATGTTACAAAATAAGTACATGTAAGCCCCGTCCCCCCAAAAAAGTCCCCCTTGGAACTGATCCACGCAATAAAAGCAAGTGACGTCAAATACAGAACTAGTATAGGCTCGCCACACTAGTATACTGTGTGGCAACGGCATGTGACGGAAGCAAGGTTTCTCATTGCGAAAAATATTGTATACGGAGGTATTTTAGGCCCTTAGCAAATTATGGGCCTAAAATACATGTACCTCCGTATACAATATTTTTTAGCACAAACAATGATAGACAGGTTGAGCTTTATAACAATATACAGTTGTATTTTTCTTCATATGTGTTTTGATTACAGTAAACTACAGTAATAATTTGGTTTGTAATTTTTATCTTCTGATTTTTATTTCCCGTTTTTGCAGGCAAGCTGTTACAAAGAATACTTTCCGACAGTACAGAGTTCTGGGCAAAGGAGGATTTGGGGAGGTAAGTTCATTCTTGGACAAAAATCTAATTTGATTTGTTTGGCTACGAGTAGGAATTTGAGTTAACCCATGAGTATAAGTGAGCTTGTGTTTCACAACAGCGCCGCAGCATACTCATGCAGTGTATAATAGCATTCTTCCTTTGATACATGTACATGCTGTTCTGTGGCAGGCCAATTTACATAATGCGTGGAGCTTGTGACCAGTTTCACAGGAAGACGCACACTACGTTGAGCACAACATGCTGCAATTCATGCCTGTTTATCAGTATTTCGCTCTGCGCGGCACATGTAAAGATGTATCCAGATGTATAATTGGTGGATGTTTGTCCAGCGAGGGTTGTGGTGCTTGCATCCTTGGGCAAGACACTTTGTCACATATTGCTTCTCTTCACCCAGGTGTAAATTATGGGTACCTAGTGAGGGTAGAGACGGCTTTGTGTGCTAGATTGGCCCTTAATTGTACGCTTATAGGCAGTTTGGGTGGGGGGAGGCTGTATACTATCCAGGGAGCTGAGATTGTTTCAGGAATGTAAATGTAGCCCAATGATCAGGGATAATAACAGTGTAATAGTGTAAAGCATTGTTATACCACCTGTGTAAGAATGCTACATGTACATGCCATTATTATTATCATTATTATAACAGAAATATTCTTGAGAATGATTTGTTAAGGTAATATCATACATTGGTTTTTGTCAAAGAAATGCAGATTCACAGGCAAAAATATCAAGACAGATACAGAAACAGTGATTTGTAAGATCAACAAGATTTTTGGTCGTTGTTTTATAGCAATTCAGGCGAAAACAATTTAACGGTATGTTTCTGCCACCACCATCTTCATACCCTGTTAGTTACATGTATTTGTAAATCTGTGAAGATTTCTGTTTTGGCTTCTTACCAAAGTATGATACTACCTTTAAAGTTTTGCTGAAAACTGGGCATAATGATAATGAACTAGTCAGTCATCTATGATTATTCTAATGTCCATACTGTTTGTGCACTCATAATGATGTGCTGAACTGTACATGGGCCAGATCTAGCTGAGCTCTGCATCTAAACAAGAACAAGAAAATTATGCGAACAGCATAGAAAAACCAGATCTATTTAAACTGAAAAATGAAATGAAATTATTCAAGATTCTGAAGAATTTTGAGTCCTCAACAGGAAAATTGCCTTTTTATTATTTAATAGCAAACCGATCCTTTGATTGAGGTTGTTGACACATTGAAAAAACCCTGGCAGTTTATCAAGTGATCGTCCATCGGAATTCTTTCATCCTACATTGGACACTCACCGACTGGGTATTTTCAAATTTCTTCTGGGGTCGATTTCACAAAGCCCTACGATTGATCGTAACTCAAGTTAAGAAGGATAAACCCATCGTATCCCACGTAGGGCTGCAATACTTTAGTCCTTCGATTGATAGTAAGTTACGATGAGTATGGTGAAATCGACTCCTAGTGCCATCCTGTAAATGTTATTTGTTTTGAAAAAGAAAGATTTGAATGGATTTTTTTGTTTTTGTGTATGAGACAGCAATAATCTATACCAGCCTCTTCCCCCTTATTGTGACATGCATTGATTGCACAATTGAAGCTTGTATGAGATAAGTACCTGCAGGTTATTGGCAGTAGGACATAAAGATTCAAGATAAGTGGGAGTATTAAAGGTAGTTTCATACTTTGGTAAGAAACTAAAACAGAAATGTTCACAGATTTACGTATAACTCACCTATAGGGTATGAAGATGGTGGTGGTAGAAACATACCGTTACAATTGTTCTTCCTGAAATGGTGTATTTATCCAGAAATTAGTAAAACAACGACCGAAAATCTTGTTGATCTTTTAAAAGATCAAAAATAAAAGAGAAAAGATCTTAAGAAATACTGTGGCCGTTTTTCACTGTTTTCTCAAAAAGTGGGCACTGTATGGGACTGAAATGTTCACAGATGACTGTTACTGTATCTGTCTTGATATTTTTGCCCATGAATTTGTATTTTCTTTGATAAAAACCAAGGTATGATACTACCTTTAATAACCACCCACACTTTGAGGTGGGCGCTGGGAAGGAACCCACTCCATGAATTGACGTCTTGAGGGTGATATCAAGCAGTGCCAAGGGAGGGGGAGGGGATGTTACACCAGTACATATGACCTCACTATGGCATATGCATTCTAGCCATTTCAAGAGGGATCCTCTTTTTAAAGTGTTCTCCTGAAGACGGCCAGAGTAACCTGGCAGGAACATTGAGTTTAAGAACCGGCTCTTTTCAGAGCCATACAACTCAAAAGAAGTAAGCCCTATAATTTATGCCGCGAAATCAATTATCTTAGGCATGCACTGGCATGCGTAAAAAGGTTGTTAACCTTCAATAGGGCTCTGCGCTCGAGCTATTTATTTACGCCCTTTGTTATAGACAGTTATACACTGTAGTTACCTGGATGTTCGGACAAACATCACAACATTTACGTGTAAGTTAATTGGGCCACGTGCGACTTGTTTGTCCAAACTTCTGAATGTGACATCACGAGCGCAGAGCCCTATTTCTATCCAGTTTTGATAATGGTATTGGAAAATCCCTAAGCCGAGGCTAAACCTTCTCGTCTAGTAAAACACTTAGGCTGCGGGCTCAGTTGTTGTCTAGCGCATTTTGTTTTCAGAATTCTAGAAAAGATTTGTGTATTTGCACAATAATACATTTCTGACAACATGGCCAAGTACCGTCTTTATTTACATGTATGCTACCAAAGTACCCGTCTTGTGTAAGTTAGTGTAACAAGTGCGTTTACTATACTGTATGTACACCTTATTCATGGTGCATCCGTCTTGTCACCTTCCTTGTTGGAAAAGATCACCTATTCTAAAAAAAAAAATGGGTACCAGACTACTTTGAATCCAAGCATTTGCTTGAATGCACTGCTTCGAATATAGGGTCGATGCACCGTGAATAAGGTCTTTTGGAGTGCCACAGGCTGTGTGCAGTATCCCAAGTCCTCCACCCAAGACATGTCAGAGAGACAGATGATATGAAAGACTGGAGAACCCCACGACCCCACTCGGCAGATTGGGTGAATCCGTCGAGTGTTTACCCCAGCGCCCAGTCCCAATGACGGATGGCAGGTTTTTTAGTCGATCCATAAAGATCCATCTTTGCTGACGTACGTGTACGTGTAGAGTGGCAATGATTCAAGTTGTCATCTCGACAGTTGGCATTTGGGCATTTCAGGAAGATAAGGAGAGAGATAGAGAGAGGGATAGAGGTGATGGGAAGATGGGTGAGAAGGAATCTCTAGAAGTTGGGTACATGTTCCAAGGCTGAAGCGTTAAAAACGAGGGGGGACTTGGTCGGTACCTTGCCAACGTGTTTACCCATTGAATCAACCTCGTAGTGGACTTTGGCATTTCAACATTCTACCTAGCTTGTTTGTTTTTTTATCCCATTTGATTACGGCCTCCTCATCTTTCCTTTTGACGTCTTTATTTATTCATTTGTCTCAGTTCTGCCCGATAGACAAATATATCGCGCCTAGAAAAATCGTGATCCATTAGATTTAGAACCGACAGATTGGAAAGTACCGTAGTTTTTTCAAAAGAGGTTTGCACATGTGACATAGAAAATCTCGGCTGGAGTAAGATTTACCCATATCAAAATATTTTGAGCATCGGGTCAAAATAATTTGATGCATTTTCAATCAAAATTGTAGGGAAAAACAAAAACAAGAATTTCTTTGCCCAAGATTAATTGTATTGCAGACCACGGGCCTACTTCATGGAGCTCTTAATCTTAAGCACACAAAAATTGCTTAGCTCAAAATTTTTTTTTTTGCTCAATAAAACAAACCACCATTAGAAATTCCAATTGATGGACCTTATCAAAGATACATGTAGCCTGTTTTCGTCATTACGCATGCAAAGGACATTGGGTAATCTTGTGGCATTTGTACATAACTCAACGTTAGTCCTAGCAACAATTGTACCCAGAATGCTTTGCGCATACCCTGTTGGGGCCCTTTTTGCCCTATCTTCGATAAGGCTCATGGTCTGCAAACAACAGCCAAAGAACAATCACAAGAGATACACAACACATGGAAATTTGTTTGTTAATCCTGTTTTTATTAAGACAGAATGTTAGGAGGGCTTGACGCGTTTCGATCCTAGCAGGATCTTTCTGACTAAGGCTGAATGGAAGACAGAAATTTCACGAGAATTAAATAAGCCCATAATTCAAGAGAGTTGACCCTAGTGAACTTCTCCAGATTTCACAAAAACCTTTTCAACCCTCTTACGTGTTGCATCCTCCCTGCTTGTATTAAATGTTCAATACTTACCGTAATTGCACATGCTGAGCTTAGTGTGTGGTTAATGTATTGCATACCTATTCATAATGCTTTTAATAGCATTGCATTGCTGATATGATGAAGTATTGCGGCACTGCATTTTAGAAAAGATTCTTTCAATTCCTGTCCTCATATTTGCAATTTGACAACCCGAGGTGATTCAATGAAGAATCTCCTTCAAATGAAATTGATTTTTAAAAGTAAGTGTATAAGCCCTTTGGACTGTTTAAAATGTATTATATCAGAAGAAAAAATATTGTTGGGAGATAGATATTTGTACTTCTTGTGCCTTCATCCCTATCACATATTATTAATAATAATAATATCTACTTGTAAATATAGCACATAGTAATTAAAGATTATCTATTTTTTTTAGAAATATTATTATTATCCCTGGTCATTGGGCCATAGTTTACATTCCTGAAACTATCTCAGCTCCATGGGGAGTATACAGCCCCAGCTACCATAGGGCGCACAGAGGCTAATCAAACTACAAAGCCATCTCAACCCTCACAGGTACCCATGTACATCAGAATGAAGAGGAGCAATATGTGGCAAAGCGTCTTGCCCAAGGACGCAAGCACCACTAACCTATGGCTGGGTTCGAACCCACAATCTTGCACATTGACCAGAAAACTTTGAGTTTGACATGCCAAACCACTCCGCCACTGTATTTTGACGGGGTGGCTGGTGACTAATAATACGGCCGTCTCACAAAAGTGCGCCACCATGAGGTTTCCCAATTTGTCAACAAACTGCGCATCTTTCCGCATGCGCAGTTTGTCAACAAAATTAATTCCGCGCATTGTGATTGGCCAATGTGTTTACTCATGGTGGCGCACTATTGCGAATCACCCGTATTGCTGAGGGCGAAGCCTGTGATGTTTTTAACCTTTTTGTTTTGTTTTTAAACCAAGGTATGTGCATGCCAAGTGCGGGCGACGGGCAAGATGTACGCCTGCAAGAAGCTGGAGAAGAAGAGAATCAAGAAGCGGAAGGGGGAGGTGATGGCACTGAACGAGAAGATGCTTCTGCAGAAGGTCAACAGCAGATTTGTGGTGAGTAACGACCAGGGCGGGTAAACAGTCCTGGGGTACAGGGAGGGCAGAGCTCACAGGGGACGACCCTTCTTTTGGAGAAGGGGGCGGGGGTTTGGTTTGGTTGATGGAAATAGGTTTAGAAGTCAGAGACAAGGAAGTGGAAGTGATATGCCACCATTTATACTGTATTCCACTCCCTTAGTTTTCATTCTGTCTGCTTGCATATTGAGAGAATGTCTCACTTAGAGGCCCCAAAGTGTTTCTTCATGGCAGTTGTCTCAAGCATCAAGCCCTAAAAGGCTAACATGTTTAACTCTGATTGTAAGATCACTTCAGTTAAATAACAGGGTTTTGTAGTGCACCTGGTGACTGGTCTCTTGAGAGAAGGATGCTTTTGGAAGAACTGGAGTTAATATTAAGTTATTATTATTATAATGATTTATTTGGCATAAAAACTGTACATAGAAACAACAATAATTTACAAAAAGTTTAAAAAATAGAAACAATAAACAAAATACAGAGGCATATGCCAGGACTTACAAAAGTTTACTTAGAAACTGTGACCCGAAGGCCTTTAATTTCAATACCTCTGTCTTCTTCTATATTATAAATATATTTTAAGTTCATGTTCCAATTCCAATTTATGTAGAATCACGTCTAACCCTAGAAGACTTATTTCTTTATCATGTCTAGCCATATCATCAGGTCATATCAAGTATCCTAATTTGATGTTCATTTTTATCCGACAAGTGCAGAGTTCATCCTTGGCCCAACACTCACCCCCCCCCCCCTCCTATCTATGAGTCAGAAAGTAGCCTGAGTTTTTGAAACGCCTGTCTTCTCTGCCCTCATCCCACAGGTCAGCCTGGCATATGCGTACGAGACTAGAGATGCCCTGTGTCTGGTCCTGACCATCATGAATGGTGGGGACCTCAAGTTCCACATCCACAACCTGGGAGCGCCGGGCTTTGAGGAGGACAGGGCTAGGTTCTATGCTGCTGAGGTCACCTGTGGTCTGGAGCACTTGCACCAACACCGCTTTGTCTACCGTGACATGAAGCCGGAGAATATTCTACTGGATGACCATGGTGAGTTTGAACATGCAGAATGTTGTGTTACATGTTACAGTCACAAACTTCTACTTTTCGATTGCACTTGATAATGATACCTTAAAGATAATATCATACTTTGGTTTTTGTCAAAGAAATACAGATTTATGTGCAAAAATATCAAGGAATATACAGTAACAGTCATCTGTGAAAATTTCAGTCCCATACGGTGTCCACCTTTTGAGAAAATAGTGAAAAACGGCCACAGTATTTCTTAAGTCTTTTCTCTTTTATTTTCGATCTTAAAAAGATGGTTTCAAATAGTTTTACCCGTTTCTGGATAAATACAGCATTTGAGGCAGACAAATTTTTACAGGATGTTTCTACCATCACCATCTTTATACCCTGTAAGTTATAGGTAAATCTGTGAAGATTTCTGTCTCGGTATGCTACCAAAGTATGATACTACTTTTAAATATCTTATTTACCTGTGCTAGATGGATACATTTACAGTTGATTTTATTCTGATTTGAAGAACAACTGTGAATGTGCACACGGTATTCAGGCAGTATACAACATGGACACATTGTGAAAACTTATCTATTTCTTACGTTTGTTTGGAGTAAGGAGGGCCTGACATTTTTCAATCATTGCAGGATCTTTATGGAAGGCAAAACGCATTAAGCATTCGATAAAGATCCTGCTATGATCAAATCGCGTCAAGCCCTCCTAACTCCAAACAAATAAGTAGATAAGTTGTCCATGTTGTACATGTCGTATAGCATTTTATGTATTTCAGGTCATTATTTTGGCTGTTGAGCAGTTTGCAGCAGTATATTACTTGTATTACGTCTGCTGATAAATAAGTTGAAAATTGGCCTAATTCAAGGATGAACCCCACCGTAACTATATACCGGTAGTCTGATTCCTTCACCGTGGTCACTCTCAAATACACTTTCCATGTCTCTAACACCTTTAATAGCAGGATTATAGTGATATTTCCTATTCCTAATCCTTGTTTCAAATGTCCTGTGTGGGCCAAATTAAGGGTACTAAAATTGCTGTCAGCGCCGGACTCTTGCTGTCTGTGTTAGGATCTCCTCGTTTAGACTTTGAGAGGAAACACAATCGTTGTGCTCTTTTTCACCAACAGAACGAGCTCATTTCCCCGTGGGAAAGATTGTTCACCCCCAGAGACCCTATTCAGGGTTTATAACCTGGGGCCAATTACATGGAGCTGCTTAAGCACCAAAAATTTTCTTAAGCATGAAAAGTCTTTCTTGATCAAACAGGATTACCAACCAAATGTTCATGTGATGTTTACTGCTTTTTATTTATATTCGACCATTGTTTGCTGACCATAACATTCACAAGGAGTTTTGGCTGGCATGCTGATTCTATTTGCCTAGGTTTTGCATGCTTTTAAAGCAAATTTTGTGCTTTTAAAGCAGCTCTATGAATTTGGCCCCTGGCTGCATATAGGTTGAGTTTCAAAGCCAATGCAAACTTTGACATTGAAAATGTGCTGGTACTGTCGTCCATATTGCTGCTATAAAGTTGAACGAACGAGATTAGAGCATTAGGAGATAGTATCTCTGAACAATGGCGATATTCCGCTTGATTGATGAAGCCTTTTTTTTTCGTTCCTTCGTCTTGGATTTCCTTGAACGCAGAGTGTCATCCTTGAGCCTAACCGATTGCAATCTAGATTGATTACTTGTTTATCCTAGGAAACCCTAATCAGTAATTTCACTCATGTCCCTCAGGGTGCAAATTAGCTCTTTCAAGGTAGTCTGGAAGAAAAAAGAGCGCTGCAGAATATTTTTTGGCCATTTTTTTTTTTGGCAGTTGTTTTCTCAGGCCATATCTAGCTACATGTATTTAACGAGATCAACGTGATACGCTGAACTGCAGTGATTGGGACTGTCCCGGCTTCAGTGCATTTTCAGTTTTGCTTTTGTCCCCGACAATTTTTCTTTTAATGTAATACTAATATTTGCTTTTCCACTCTCGTTCGTTTGCAGGCCATGTAAGAATATCTGACTTAGGATTGGCTGTTGAGATTCCAGAGGGTGAATCTATCCGCGGCAGGGTGGGCACGATCGGCTACATGGGTAAGTCGATTTGGGTATAAACTGCTTATAACAGTGTTAAGCACAGAACAGTTTTATGCTTAGCAAATGTACCACCCAAAATACCATGCATTTATTTTTTTTTATCAGCACAGTAGTTTTGTGTTGTTTTCTTATTATTTGATGTGCAGTTTTACACCCAGGCTCTAAACCCCTACCCCTAACCAAAAGATATCATGAAATGTTTCAGAATGCAGTGAAAAAAATACATATGTATATTCTATTTGATAAATAAAAAATTGGTTTGATGTCGTATTGGATGTCATAGGGGGCCTTTTCCAAACCTCCGATCTTGCTTGAGCTCCAGCTGGAGCCCCAGGTCCAGCTCTGGCTCTGGCTCTGGCTTCGGCTCCATTTCTTGCTTCCATTTTGAAATAATGAGTATCAAAATAGAGGCTTTTGGCTATAGATGGTTTTGAAGAGGACACTTTGTTTTGGTAAAGAAAATAGAGCTTCAGCTTTAATATTCAGCTTATGAATTCAGAATATGTATGACAGAGACGAAGCTGGAGCCAGAGCCAAAGCCAGGGTTTGGAAAAGGCCCTAGCTGTGACAATATCTGTCTTTCTCTGTTTAGCTCCTGAAGTCGTGAAGAATGAGAAGTATACTTACAGTCCTGACTACTGGGGTCTTGGCTGCATCATCTATGAGATGATTGAAGGGAGGGTGAGTCTAGACGATGATCTCTTTACATCCAGTTCCAATTCCTAAACCTCTAAGAACCATTCTTGCTTCGAGACCCAACTTCATTTATATTTCTATCCCTAACACCGAGTCAATTTATAAACCAAGAATTAAGCAATCTTTGTAGTGGGCCCTACAAACAAACTACACCAAACTACACCAAAAGACTGAATTACCTTCGCACAATGGTTGAAATTAGACCTCCTCATAAAGAGCGAATCATCCAAATAGTGCAAAATGGACTGTGCACCGGCAACCTTTCTGGTACAATACTCTAGGAAAGTGCTAAATCTCTTAAAGGTTGCACAAGAGATGGAACACCCTATAGAGTAATTTGAGCACATGGTATTGAATGGCGCCCTCTTTTGATTAAAACAGGAAACTGCAGTGGTGTCAGTATATTATTTTCTACACCGCCAATCATCTTTTATTGAAATCTGGGAAGCTGGAAAGCTAATCATGAGCAAAAGACATGTGGGGGAATCCGGGACATGTTGTCCATGCCGAATATTCTTCAGAAGAGATTACATGGTGTCACTGCAAACCTACCTTCTGTTAGTACTTCCACCATGCTTAGCTTCAAGTCTTATTTTTCTTTGAATACTTCGCATGCTTCTTACTGGACAAAAGATTGCTAGGTTCTTGTACATCCTTACCAATCCCAGAGAATTGTAACATTTCTTGCCATGAGTGATTTTAGCCATGGTGGTTTGCTCTCGTTCGTTCAGGCGCCGTTCCGAGCCAGGAAAGAGAAGGTAAAGAGGGAGGAAGTGGACAGGAGGGTCAAGGAAGATGAAGTCAAATACTCGTCCAAGTTCAGCGAAGAGGCCAAAGAAATATGCAGAAAGGTAATTCATGCTTGACCAAAATCAATCAATCAATCAATCAGTGGGAGCATGCGCCGCGGCATCTACCTCCTTTGGTCTTCTGGTGGCCATCCCCCAGGCAGCCACGCGACCCATCCCAATCTCAGCAAAATAACGATCAATCTGACTCAACCATGTGTCATGTGGATGCCCTACTGGGCAAGTCCTACCTAGGTTGACTCGGAGAGACTGGCAGGATCTCTCGCTGGGAATCTAGCCACGTGATCATACGGTCACATCTGGCGCTCATGTATCACGCAGGTAAATGGTCTCATCTGACTCTCCCTGAGTAACCTCTCGTTAGACACACGGTCCGACCAGCGGTACCCAAGGATCCTCCCAGTACCGAAGACATTGAGTCATCTCCCTAGGCCCTCACTCAATGTCCATGTCTCACCTGAAGACCCGAATCTTTGTCCTCTTGCATAGAAATCATGAACGCCATACAGACCGGTCCAGTGAGTCCAAAAGCATGAAGCTTTCACGTCAGCGCAGAACCAGTTTCAATCAGTACAAATGGCATGAGGTTTAGGCTGGTGACCTGTATCTGCTGAACCACACAGTTTGCAGCATGTAGCAGGTTCATGAAACTGACTTCGAGTGAGATCAAGAAGATTAACTTCCTGGTACTTGGACATTTTTTGATTACCCCTTCCCCTATTTTCCTCCCCACTTCTTATACAGTTGCTGGAGAAAGAAGTTGAGGACCGGCTTGGTTTCCGCAACAACACGGCCCAGGATGTCAAAGACGAACATTTCTTCTCCAATATCCACTTTGCACGTCTGGAAGCCGGCAAGGTGGACCCGCCATACGTACCTGATGTAGGTCTACTCTCTTACATCAACCCCTTGCCCTCTCCTGATGGGTGTCTTGGTCCCATTCATATCGAGTCTGTGATAAGTGATGAAAAACTGTTTGTAACAGGCTTCACAAATTAGTGACTTCATGCATGTGGGTTCTGTTTCATTGCCTTCCAAATGTGGACCCACTGCAACAGGGCGTTTTAAAAGGTAGTATCATACTTTGGTAAGAAACCAAAACAGAAATGTTCACAGATTTATGTATAACTTACAGGGTATGAAGATGGTGGTGGTAGAAACATACCGTTAAAATATGTCTGCCTGAAATAGGATACGGCTAAAACGTTCATGTCTATGGTGGCTGCCACATCCATTCACCATTGTCTTTTGTTTAATATTAAGCCGTAGCCAGGTTATTGGCTCATGGACTTTATATTATGTTTCACTTTGAATTCACCAGGAAGCTTGGACAAAATTTTGAGTACTTTATTTTTTTTTACTCCTCTTTGCAGCCAAAAGCCGTGTATGCCAAAGATGTTTTGGACATTGAACAGTTCTCAACAGTCAAAGGCGTCAACCTGGACCAGAATGATGACAAGTTTTACAGTAAATTCAATTCTGGTTGCGTGACGATCCCCTGGCAGAACGAGGTGAGTATTTCCCATTCATGCCTCACGTCTCTGTCAAGCCTTGAATTTAACGGAGGCCACGGAGGTCTTGGCCTTCGTTGCCCTGGTTCTTGGCCTTGGTGCCCCCTTCAAATGTTTCCATAGACATCATGTGGGCCTCCTTCCAATGTGATATCATCAACTTTGAGCAAGAACAGCTTGGCAGAATGACATGACAATTTATTTCATTTCTTATTCCCCCATCCGTCTGATCATCAGATGGTTGAGACAGAGGTCTACAAGGAATTGAACTTCTTTGGTCCCAACTACACAAGAACGCCCGACCTGATGGTCGACCAGCCCCCTCCTCCGCCAAGGGAAGGATTCTTTAGAAGAATTTTCAAATTGAAGGTAAGCGGGGCGTTCTCACAATAGCCTGACCTCTAGTCTCATTGATACTTGACCCTAGGGGTTATGTGTACGGAGGCCTTTCAGGTCCTTTTCAAAACTCAGGCTCAGGCTCCGCATCTGTCATCCATATATATGCTGAAAATATAGCCTGAGCCTGAGTCGGAGCCTCCGTTTTGAAAAGGCCCTTAGTTTGTGCTCTTTGGCTCCCTGGTGCCCAATTCAGAGTGCATGAATGGAATGAATTTCATTCTTGATTTCATTTTTCATTCTTTATCCATTACTAGACAGGAGTACTAGGTTTAACCTGTGCAGGTACTTGAACCTATCATGCTGTTTGTTTCAGGAACGTTATTGGTGATCCTGCTTGAATGAGCTGCCCCTTATCCCATTCTACCACATCCTGCATGGGACGTGCATCTGCACGGTTGCTTTGTATCACGTGCCTGAAATGGACAGGCCCCTGTTGTTACTTTCTCCTCTGCATATCAGTAGCATTTATCAGTGTACTTTGAGGCTTGGCAACAATGCCAGTTTTGCTCAAGACAACCATCCTTAATTATTCATGAATGTAAATCTCTTGTTGATACATTGAAAACATCTCTCTGTGTAGATGTCTAAGCAGCCAATCAGAGTTGCTTATTTGTGTTCCCTAACCAGGGGTAGGTGTAATGATTCTTTGATGCTCCTGAGAAGAATGTTGCCTGTAGTGCAAATTAGTGTTAGACTTAAAAAAGAAAAGGAGCTTTGATAAATATGACTTTGAAGTTGCAGGTTTTTGGTGTGTAAAGTGCAGTTTCAATACTGGAATCTACCTCTTGGCTTGCTCACGTCTAGGACTTGCCTGAGCAAAAGCTCAGATTCCAATCCGCCTAGATAAGACCTAGGGCCAATTTCATACAGCTGCTTAAGCACAACAATTGCTTAAAGCATGAAAAGTCTTCCTTGATCAAACAGGATTACCAACCAAATGTTCATGTGATGTTTACTACTTTTAACTTGTATTCGGCCATTCTTTGCTGAGCTTAACATCCACAAGGAATTTTGGCTGGCAATACTGATTTTATTGACCAAGGTTTTTGGTGCTTAAGCAAATTTTGGTGCAGTAAGCAGCTCTATCAAACTGTTGTGGCTGCTTATCATTCAGCGTCCATGATAAAATGTTCCATAGTCAGTAAGTCATGTTTATTTTGTATGTTAAACCAAGGCATGTGACCTGCTTTTCTTGCAGCCCAGATCAGCTGAGAATTGGTTCATCACTACAAACACAGTATCGAGTTTAGAGATAAGGATAACTCGGTATGCTGAGGTCATGGTTTATCAGTGTAAACCACAGTCACCTCACCTCGAAGGTTTCATCCATTCATGATTGTGCCATTTCTTGGGTCGTCTGAACTAAGAGCCTCCCCTTTAGATTCTTGGGCTTGCACTGACCCTGAAATGACTGCAGTAGATAAGGGAGGGAGGAAATCTCAGCAGAAAGCCGATCAAAATTGACAAGTAGCCTCAATCTATCTTGGTATTTATCATCCGAGATGAAATATTTCATAAGCCCTACTATCAATCGTAACCCGAGTTATGAAGGATAACCCATCATATCCTACATTGGGCTGTAATACATCACTAGTCATGCAATTGATAGTAAGTTACGATGAGTTTGGTGAAATCGTTCCCGGGAGTCTATTTCACGAAGCCCTACGATCGATCGTAACTCAAGTTACGAAGGAGAACCCATCGTATCTTACATAGGGCTGCAATGCATCACAAGTCCTACAATTGATAGTAAGTTATGATGAGTTTGGTGAAATCAACCCCAGGATTGAGGCGATGGAAGGCTGGGTAACATGCCCTTTTTCATTTCAAGTCAGAATGTTTGGTTGGAGATGGTGTTTGCGATTTGCGTCAGAGGAATGTATCATCCAGTATTAAAGTTGTGGATAACCTGTCTGTAACAATGTCTGTTTATCATACTTTGGTAGCATACCAAAACAGAAATCTTTACAGATTTATCTATAACTAACAGGGTATAAAGATGGTGACGGTAGAAACAGACCGGTAAATGTTTTTCTGCCTGAAATGCTGTATTTATCAAGAAAAGAGAAAAACCAATGACCAAAAAAAAAAAATCTTTTAAAGAAAAAATTAAGTTGACAAGATTTTTGAAATACTGTGGCTGATTTGTGACTGTGTTTTCAAAAAGCGGGCACTGGATAGAGATGACTGTCACTGTATCTTTCTTGATATTTTTGCCCATGAATCTGCACTTCTTTGATAAAAACCCAAGTATGATATTACCTTTAAAGTTAGGATTCCAATCAGAGTTGAAAAAATTGGGTATTAAATTGGATGTGGTATATTTGGTATGAATTTCTGGGTTGCTTTATTTTTTAAGGGGGATGGGTTTCTTTTGATGCAGATACCCACTGCTTTTGTTCTTGCAGTCTTGGTCGGCTCATTTCTTACAACGTCATTGACTGGCAAGCAAGTGAAATATTTCACCCTCTAACCCTATTTCCTTTCCCTGACATGAGGGATAGTACCAGGGGCTTGACGCATAGTCGCCATACGACGCAAAGATGATGACCGTTTCTGTTTATTTCTCTGATCCTTCTTCTGTCTTAGTGCCCTTGCTCCTCATCGGGGGCAGATCAAGACTGAATCATCAGCTGGCTTAACGGAGACAAGGTAGCTCTCCCTCCTCTCCCCCACACTCAGTATTACCCGATAACAATGTCGCATTTCTCCTAAAAGCACGCTGTACATTAGTCAGTACTTTCATTGCTCTGCACTTGCACATGCTTTTTTAAATATGTTACTTTAAAGGTACATTACAGGATTGGTAACACACCCAAACAGAAATGTTCACAGATTTACGTTTAGTTTTTCAGGATATATGGAGATGGTGATGGTAGAAACATACCGTTAAAATATTACCGCCTGAAATCATGTATTTATCTAGAAATTTGTCAATCAAAAACCGAAAACAGTGTTGATCTCGGGGTAAGATCAAAACCATTCTTAATGTTTTTTAAGAACAATTGAGTTGGTTTTTCGCTATTTTCTCGTGAGTCAGATGTCTAATTGAGTTCAAATTTTCACAGGTTTATCATTTTATGCACATGCTGGATCAGACAAAGTGTGAGTGCTGCTCTGTGACCATTACCAATCATGTATTATACCTTTAATACAAAGATTTACTTTTGCTGACAGAAAATATATCTTTTTGTTTCCCAGGTTTTTATTTTTTTGTAAGCCTGGGCTTATTTTATGAAGATTTGGTTGGATGCTGTTAAATTTACATCAAGTTCATTTTTTCTGTTTCTTCTTTTTCCTGACAAAAAAAAATTGAGAGCAAATGAAGTCAGGGATTATTTGGTTTTGAAATCCGCGGCACTCAAGACATGTTGCTTTCTGTTGATTTTGTTTGTCTATAATTCTTAAAAAGAAATTTTCCGTGGCATCTGACTTTCTGAAAGTAATGGTTTGCAACCTCTGTGATTTGTGGCTCTGTTGACAGCCTCACGAGGGCGCTATTTCAGTGCTCAGTAGCATGAATTAGAAGGGTTGTACATGTACATCACTGCTGATTATTTGTATATCACTTATCATGGTATATGTAACAGACCATAGCCGCTCCCAATTTGACTGTTTCGGTCTACAGCTAAGGCTGTATTCTGTGGGACACTAATTTAGAGTCTGAAAGCCATAGCCGCTGATTGTACGTATCAATTTATCGATTGTTTTATAATTAGGATATCAGGGACCGATTTCATAAAACTTACGACGCATCGCAGAGTTAAGACGCATCCTTTCTCTATGGACTCATCGCATAGATGCGACGCGTCACAGCTAGGACGCGTCGCAAATCGCAGAGCTTTATGAAATCGGCCCCAGAACCTCTGTATCACACCGGCAATGATAAAAAGCAAATAATATGACCTGTTATATGCTGTTACAAACAATCCTTAATACATGTACTTATTGCTGACAACTTCGAGTTTCTTTGCTCTGAAAAATTATGCCCTAAATGTACAACATATACAGGAAACCTCTACAACATTGCATGTTGACCACATATCTTAGGGTGTTTATGAAACGGATGCTCAGGCTCAGGCGGTAAGTGCGTTAGGCACTCGCCTCTCACCAATGTGGCCTGGGTTCGATCCTGGCTTGGGTCATACGTGAGTAGAGTTGTTCGTTGGTTCTCTCCTATGCTACAAGGGTTTTTCTCCGGGTTCTCCGGTTTTCCTCCCTCCACAAAAATCAAACGCTTTTGATCGTAGGCTGTGCTCCATGATCAGTTGAATTGTGCTGGCAGCCAAGGGGGCACCGCTGTCAACTTGATCACTTTGTAGCCGCATCCTTCGCAATAGCGCTCCGCACTAATGATGTCACAAAATCCCCGGATGTCAGACAAACATTGACTCACACACGACTGTACATGCTCGCGTACACCCCCACGCACGTGTGCATGGTTGCAATGTTTGTCTGAGGTCCGGTGCTATTTTTAGCGCAAGTGCAGAGTGCTATTCAGCACACCAGCTGCCAATAAGGATGATTAGCCTCCCAAATTATTATTATTATTATAAACTGCTGGTTTATATCACGATGTAATGTACAGTGCACTAATGCCAAGGAATTGCACAGCAAGTCATTCACTGTATGTAGCATACAGCACTATGTAATAGCTGCAGTTAGTTTGTACGTAATGTGTTGCCTTTATGTTTGTCTACTGTTTACTGTGACAGTGTTGGTTGTCTCACGACTCAAGGCCGGAATGAAAATAATGGAAATGCCGCCATGCTAGAATGTGCCGATAGCCGTCACATAGACAATTCACTGCCACAGTTCATACATGTACACTGCACAAAAATGTAACTTTGTTGAATTATGCAAATAGCTGCCAAGTATGCACTTCATATTCAGCATGGTTGTAGTACATGTACATGTTGATGTATCTTACAAGTTACATTGGTTACATCTTTATTTTAAGTTACTCTGGTATAAGTGTGCACCATAGCCTTGGACCTGATATTGTTGGATTCTGATAGATTCTGGAGGCAATTTGTAATTGTTGTTATACCATGGAAACATGGGTAATCTAGGCAGCTGCTTTTGTAGGAATTTGGTAGATAATATGTGAAGTTCACATGAAGATGTTTCTAGATACCTATTGCTGTAAGCCTCTCACCGTGTGTGCTATTTTGATGTACTGGTAGTTTTTAACAACATCTGTACATTTTCACACAATGCTTCCACAAGCATCTGATTGCGTTCAACAAAATGCATCATGAATATCAATGATTTTGGACAGGGGATAGATAATATGCAAATAAGGCTTGCTCTTCACTGATGTGGATGAGCACTGGATGCTCAGTGCTTTGCTCTGTTCTTGAGAGTTCACATGAAAAAAATCATGCGCTGGCTCAGGTGGGACTCGAATCTACGACCTCCTGCTTACTTGTGCAGGTGCCATAACGCTAGGCCACCGAGCTGGCTGGGTCAGCAGGTTGAATTGAATCCAGTAATCGTGGCGGGTACCGCAATTAATCAGAAATATTATGATTTTAGTTGGGAGATAGTTGCGCAAATGAGGCTTGCCCTTCAACTAAACGGTTTTGAATTTTCTTTAATACAAAGATTGCGTCCCACCAGGGAAAGCCACATATACTAGATTCAATCGTTGGCTCCGGCAAGCTCAGTTTTTCCTGCCGATGTTTGAAGGTGGTTAGGTGTCTGAATTGCAGGAGGCTTATCCCAGGAGGCCCCATAATTATTGAATACATCATGCTGCTGACACAATCGTTTTAAGTTACAACACAGCAACTTGTATAGATTTCAGTGCAAATTGGCTAACTCGACAGATTAACAAACATTTCTGAATGTACGGTGGACTTAATTGTTACAGGTTTGATTTCTCGAAAAGTCATCATCATTGAAGAGTTTGATGCAATTCATGAAATTCATGAATGTTTTCATCCTTATTTGGGCTTTTTACCAATAGGGCTCCGTGCTTGAGCTATTTATAGAATCAATATGCCCTCTAGCAAAAACTATAGTTACCCGGATGTTCAGACAACGCTGAACAACGTTTGCGTGTATGGTGTAAGGCCTTGTGAGAACATATTTGAGTATTTTCTGAAAATTTTGTATATAAAAAGTCGCAAAAATGGGTAGTGTCTAAATTTGGAACTAGGAACATCACTTTTCGTGAAATGTATTTTTTTTATGAATGTTTGAGTTGACGCCATTTCTAAGCCATACATACGAGGCTTGTTTGTCCGATTATCTGGAAACTCAAAGCATGAATGTGACGTCACGAGCGTGGAGCCCTATTGTTATGATTCTGTTGCACTTGCAAATCGCAAACAATTATACTTTTGATGGCTATAGGAACCAGACCTCTCTGCCTGCTGCAGAGACAATTTTTTGTAAATAAATCTAACCATATTTCCTTTCTTTTGTTTCGTTTTCTTACAACTTCCACAGAGGAGCGATAATCATTGACATTGTCATCATAACAGAAACTCAAACAAGTTTGACCAACAAGTGGTGGATGTCATCGTGTCACACAGAGAAACAGGGAAAAAATACTTCCAGTTTTGGCTGACCTTGGACAACGAACAACGAGAGTTGGGCGCCAAAGGTCATTGAACTTCAAACAGTTCATTCAAGCGGAGCAACATTTACCATGGTAACAAAAAACTGAAGAAAAAACTGAAAGAAATACAATCAACCGACGGTGAATATATATTTTTAAAAAGCCTTGTTATTGTAAATTGTTACGACTGTACTGACAAACCTTAAAAAAAAAATGAAAAGGAAACTCATGTAAATTTTTTTTTTTTTTCAGAAAATAGATTAAGAAGAAAAATGGAAACTCACATTAGTATGTTTTTGTTTAGGATTATGTCTGTACCGAGAAATCTTGCCACAACAATTGGTTATCGTGTATTTCAGGCAAAAATAGATTTTGCATCCAGAAAACTAAAAATTTACAAAGGAAAAAAAAATCATATGGAAGGTCTTAAAAAAAAAAAAAAAAAAAGCACAAAAAAATTAAGTGGCCGTAACATTAATGTTATATATATATATGTATATATATATATGCATATGTACAATTTAAGAAAACAAAAGTCTCTGGGTACGTATTGAGATAGATTTTTAGCGACAATAGCTTGTACGTTTTGTGGGATTTTTAGACTAGGATTTGTACTAGACCTGTGGTATTGATGACTTGGTAGCTAACTCTTAGTAGGCCTCTGATTTTGGCTTTGTGTTGCCAATGTCAATCCGGCAATTATTACACAACGCACCTGGAATAATTCACTTCTTTCAAGAGTATTTTTTGTCTGTAACTGTCTCAGCGTTCATTTCTAACTTCTGGAGATCAGTATTTAAGGTATTACTTTTTAAAAGAGGATGTAGAAATTCTCACCACGACCTTCAGTTAAAGGTAATATCATACTTTGGTTTTTATTAAAGAAATACAGATTCATGGGCAAAAATATCAAGACAGATACAGTAACAGTCATCTGTGAAAATTTCAGTCCCATACGGTGCCCACTTTTTGAGAAAACAGTGAAAAACAGGCACGTTATTTCTTAAGTCTTTTCTCTTTTATTTGTGATCTGTTAAAAGATCAAAAAGATTTGTGGTCGTACAAATACACCATTTCAGGCGGAAACATTTTAACGGTATGTGCCTACCACCACCATCTCCATACCCTGTAAGTTATAGGTAAATCTGTGAACATTTCTGTTTTGGTTTCTTACCAAAGTATGATACTACCTTTAAAGGACAGCGATAATATATCTGCCACATGCACTGTTTTTTAAAGAAATTCTAAATACAAAATGCATATTTTACTTGCAATTAGTGTTTTTTTCGGAGGGGGGGAAGGTTGGGGGTGCTGTTGCAGCTGTTTTTGTTCATGTAAGAGGAATATTACATATCTGCGATAGAAGATATGATCCGTTAAGATTGAACCACCTGTATACAACCAGCTAGTCTGAGTATCACCCATTCTACCCCGTGTCACTACGTAGGAATGTCTGATACATGCGTGCATGCAAATTTTATGCAACGCGGCACAACAGCCAATCAGATCTGTTTTGAGAACTTTTCCGTCAGGATCGTGACGGAGAATGCTGATTGGTCATTTCCGCAACGGTCAGTGCGGCAGCAGCCATCTTCATGATGGACGCGCTTGCCAAATGGTACGATAGTAGACCCCCCCCCCCCCCCCCCCCCCGATTGGTCAAAACTTAGAGCGGTCAGTTCTGGGTTGGTTTGCATAATTATTTAATCAGGAAATCTGCACGCATGTGATAGACGCTCCCTCGCTGAATGGCGAGTGCGTCTATCACATAGATTAACAACAAGCTATCTTATGGTCAAACCATAGTTGGCCATAACTCTTGTATATCAACCTGTTATGTGTAGACAACTGCATGCCCCTATATGACCTACCTAACCAGGGCCCAATTTCATGGTTCCTTGTTTATCACAGTTAACACAGTATTCTGCAGTTTTCATTCTTGTTCTTCGATTACATGGTTAGCACCGAATTACAAACCGAGTAAGCAGGAAATCACTCCAAATAATAAACTGATTAATTATGTCGCCCGCCAATAAGGGATTCGATTCACTCTGCTGACCCCAGCTAGCTTGGTGGCATAGCAGGTATGGCATCTGCACTAGTAAGCAGGAGGTCGTGGGTTTGAATCCCACCTGAGCTATCGCATGATTTTTTCATGTGTGCTCAAAAGGCACTTAGTGAAGTGCTTATCTACGTGGTTGAAGGGCAATAAATTCTTTGCATTAAAGTAATAAACTGCTGCAAACCGCTCAAAAGCCAAAATAATGACCTGAAATTTATAAGTTAGGAGTTAGGAGGGCCTGACACATTTCGATCCTAGCAGGATCTTTCCTTTGATAAAGATCCTGCCAGGATCGAAATGCGTCACAACTGAAAATTTTCCACGGAATAGGATTTAGTAAGCGTTTTCCACGTCTGTAAGCGCTGATTCTGCGCTTACTGTATGTTAAGCTCAGCCAAGGCATTGGGCCCAGGCCTCTAATGGTCCAGGTGGAGGCGGCCATATTGTAAACCGGGGATCTTCTTGGACTAACATGTGGTCTAGCGTCTTGCCATGCTTAAATAGCTAGTATCCCTCCCTCACTGCAAACGTTTGGTCATGTGACCCTCCCCAGCTGGGACCAACTTTTATCTGGATCACTACGACCTGGCATGAAAGCTTAAGTCATGAAAATAACCCACTGCTTGTGCTTTTGAATGGATCAGCAATTGCTGGTGATAACATTGAAGAACCAAAGTACATTTTGTGTAAATCCCAGAAGCGCTTCAGGTTTTTTATCTTAGAAATACAAATTCAAAACAAGAAAGGGAAAAACAAAACCAAACAAACGGACGAAAAGTGAACTATTTGAACCTTGTATTAGAAGAAACTCATGTTTAAAACGTTGTTTGCAAACTCCATAAACATAGTCTGAAATAATTGTAATAAATTGTTGCTGTGTCCTGTTAATAGATACCTCGGATAAATGTTGGTTTTTTGTAGAAGTATTAAATACAATAGGTGTACAAATCAAGCATTTTTAAAGAAAAGAAAAGAAAAGATGATCCAGCCAACTTTTTTGTTTACTTTTTATGTTCGTTATTTTTAACTACGGCAGTAATTTTTAAGGGGGCATTTTTTTTCGGGGGGGGGGGATGGAATTGGGAATTTTTTTTCTCAAAAATTGGGGATTTTTTTTTCAAAAACTGGGATTTTTTTTATCACACATGGCCAGATTTGGTAATTTTAGGAAATGAAGTGAGGAGATTGTTTTGTGTCTGGGGATTATTTGAAATCAGTCGTCACGATTCAAAGAACCACTTCATGCATAATATTATCTGATTAGACACCAGTGCTGCACTCATTATATCTAGGGCATCTCAAGGATTATAATTTGCTTTGTTTTAAATTAAATAATAAATACAATAATAATAATAAATAAATAAAATAACATTTAAGTTAGAAAGACAAAAAAAATATGATGCCGTCTTTTTATTGCAACCTTCATCAGGCACCATTGAAATCAATTATTTGCCAATATTCTGAGTATCCTTTAGCTAAAATGTAATATAAAAAACTTGCACATTTATTTTATTTTTATACAGTTAATAATGAAAAAAAAAAAAAAAAAAGTAAATTGAATTGCATTAAATGTATGGTTGTGTGGTAACACCATTTAAGTAGTTTCCGTTGGATGGTAGACAAGATTAGAATGCAAGAAAATGTTAACTTTATAGACGGTTTGGGAGAATTTAGTTTGGATTGGTTGCGATGAATGGTACCCTTGAGAAGAGCGGGATTTCTATTAAAGGTGACTGTTGTGTTTCTGCCCTGACCTGCAACGTTAAGTTCCCTTTAATACCCAGGCATGACGTAGATATAATAACAGTACTCACAGTTTAGTGTCAGTAGTTTAGTTTTAAAAAATCAGATGTATTTTAACAAAACCACAAAAAAAAACCACAAAAACAAAAAAGGATTGGTTGAAGATGTTCCATACTGTACATCAGTCTGCTGCAGCTGTTGCTATGATACCTTTAAGAGGGTTGCTCTATGGGAGGCCATCTTGTGTCCAAAGCACTTTGAATACGCCAGGGAAGATTCAGGAGCATTAATGTCCGATCTGTTATATAAGATCTGTGACTCATTGTTACTGATATTGTGACATTGGTTTTGGTTGTGACACTCTTTGGGTGTGACATCCATTACTCCTTTTGGAGCTCTTTGTGACCAGGTTACTGTGTTTAAAGGATGCTGTCTCACTATTTTGTCAGTGTGACACTTGAATCTGGAAGAATATTGGCCATATTGTGACATCAGTTTTGGTTGTGACACTCTTCGAGTGTGACATCCGTTACTCTTTGTGTGACACTCATTCACAGCATGCCTCTTTGTGACAAGGTTACTGTTTTTAAAGGATGCTGTCTCCTTATTATGTGTCACTTTTGAATCTGGAGAAATAATGGCTATAATTGACGATAAAACACGAGGCTCCATTATCGTGTTTGCAATAGGAGCATAGTGTACCAGTATTTTTGAAAGATGTTTTAGACATCGTATCGTTTGCGCTTCGGCGGAAACGGTGGCAAAGGTGTCAGTTGCATTTGGGATCTTGTGACTGAGTATCAAAAGATAGCTGCAACGCTGAAAAAAAAGAAAGAAAGACTGAAGTCGAAAAGTTTAAAAGTATTAAAATCTATGTTGAATAAATGAAAGATGAAAGCTTCATGCATTTTGAAGAAAATATCAAAAAAGCAGCTGGGTTGCTGGACATATTTTACATTCTTATCAAGTATTGAAATCATATCAGTTTTTAGAGTTGATGTTTTTTCTTTTCCCCTAGGTGTTTTTTCTTCAGATATTACAGATTTATTTAAATGTGTCGTCTTTCAGTGTTTTAATGGTCGTTTCCTTGTACAGGTGTGAAGCACACACAAAAAAAAAAGAAGAAAAGGAAGAAAAAAATGCAAAAAAAAAAAATTATAATAATAAAAAAAAATGCTTGTGATATGGGAATCATTATTTTAATAACCGACTCTTGGCATTATGTAAATAATGTGACTGTATCCCACTGACTAGTATTGATGACGGGATTCAAGATTGAGCTATGACCTAGTGCCGTCTGGAAATTCCTGGGTTATTTCAATCACTCTTGTCCTGTTAAAAGCGATAGGGCTTTTTTTGTAATTAGACATTGAACAGTACGAAATTATGAGCGATTATAAACAGCCAAATTTGTACTTTATGATATTGTGACCTTTTTTTGGGAGGGGGGCAGGGGCACGTTTTGAGAGGACACTTGTAGTTTAGATAAAATTGTTAACGTTCTTCGATAAACCCTTCCCATATTTTTAAAGCTATTTTTTAAAATGTTCAAAACCTTATTTCTTCTTGTCAGATGTCAAATGCATGGAAGACGTTCTTTGTGCATTTTTGTCTCGATTGTAAATAGTTTCACCAGATTTTATTTTCTTCCTCTTCTTTTTTGTTTTGTTTTTAATTTTTATTAGTCATTGATCTAAATTGGTTTTAATTGATCGTTACTCATAAAATGTAAATAATTATCCCGATATAATTTCTTTATGGTAAATTTCATGAAAGATTTCATTGACAAGCTGCCAATTCTCCAATCTTTATTATTCGTGAAGAAAAGTTTCAGTAATACGTTGTGCACTGATTGTGACTGTTGTCAATCGTACAGGGCCAGTTCACGGAAAAACAAGTTACTTTGAGCGCCTGACGAAAGCTTAAACAATGGTATTTTTTAACGACAATGGAAAAAGTTTCAAAGAAAGCAAAAAATGAAAAACGAAGAAAAAAAATCTTAAAAAAAATAATACCTGCCTTTGAAATACTTTGTCTTTGCTTTACTTTTCTTGAAATCATGGTAACAATTAATGGCGTTATTATATTTTTTATCCCAATTTAGTACAAGAACCAAGTATTTAAAAGAAAATGTTTCGAGTATTACCAACAAACTCACTGACTTCTTAATGTGTAAAGAATTATAAAAAAAGATGACCGTAATAATGTGTATAAATATATAAATTACATTTTTTGTGGAGGTTTAAGGCAGACGTTGGTGACAGTGGTATGACATATCCAGGTTGTGTTGCATTGGTTGAATTTATCTACTATAAATCTTCTTACGTGAACAATATTTATTCATGGAACTTTGCAGACATGCAGTTTTTTATCAAACAAGGGGTCATTGATGTTAGACTTGATGTTGGTTTCTTGGGTACATCTGTATTTTGATGAGTACTCTGTTTAATAGATCGCCTTAATATGCCTTATTCATGGTGCATCCATCTTGTCACCTTCCTTGTATACCCGTTGGAAAAGATAACACCAATACTGAAAAGAAAACGGGTACCAGACTACTTTGAATCTAAGCCTCGGTTTGATTGCTTTTGCTTCGAATTTGGGCTGGCTAAATCAGGGCCTTTCCTTGTAGCTGATGTACTTTGCTGGTAGTCCTCACACGAACGAACGAACGAGGATGGATGTACCGTGAATAAGGTCTATAGTCCCCTACATCGAATCACTTTTGGTACGACTTCATGATTAGTGCCGATTTCAGTATCTAAATCACAGCCCCAAGGATGTTCTCAGGCCATGGTGCACTACACAGCCATGTTCAGTGTCAGAACATGATTGGGATTGTTCAGTCTCAAGAATTGTGAATAAATCAACGGTTTTTCTGTCATTCCATACTGTCACTCACTGAGGAAATCGGTTTTACAACTCAAATTGGGCAAACTTAATAATACAATTTGGAAGTTTTGCCTTGAAATGTTTAAAAACTAAATAGCAAAGAGTTTTCTGATCACTTGCATTGGCTTAAGTATCTGGTATGAAATTGTTAATCTGTAGACAAGTTGCCTGGCAGCCATCTTGAAGGTCATTGAAGGTCGAGCAACCTTCACGATGGCCGCCATGATCATAGTCCAAGCCGTGATGTCACTGATTTATATTAAAAGCACATTGGGTTCATGATTTGATTAAGATTATTGAGTTGTGTACCGACTATAATTTAAGTACCAAAAAAATTAGATTGTTGTGGTGGAGTTCATATTGCAAACTGGTAGGCTGCTTATCTATATGTGACAATGCAAGTCTGTGAGGAGGTACATGTAGTTATCTTAGATCATTTGAATAAAACACTGTGATGTTAACTGGAAAAAAAGAGCAAATGTAACATGCACTTAGTCGTTCACCACCAAATTCCAATTTTACATATCAACACAAATTGTCTTCAGGAGAATTTCCAGCATTCCACAACAATACGTTGGGTTGTTATGCTGTGCGCACTAATTTCTGTCACAGATTCTGAAATAAAAATCTTTTTTTTTAAGGTGTTGCAGAGTTCGGAGCTGACACTTTGCATGATGGGATACATATATATATCCTGTGAAGGGGTCAAGGCCCAAGTCCGAGTAATCTGACCGTTAACCAAATATGGTGGTGTCATAAAATCCTCATATTTGTTTGAACTTTTTGACCAATTCAAAACGTTACAACGTGACTGACCGAAAGACGAAACAAATGTAACTTTGTAGGATGAGGCATTGTATAAATGACCCATGCCCCATTGCAGACTTCTTAATTGTAAAAAAGAGAGAGAAAAAAAAAAGGAAAAAAAAAACTAGAAAAAAATAATAAATCACTATTAAAGAGAAAAAAATAGAAGTTTATATGTTTATGTCAAAACACTCACAGAAGATGCAATTTTTTCCTTGTGGGTTGTAATATGCGAACTGTATAAAATCTGCTTTGTCTTTTCCTGGCTTATTTTGACACAAAAAGAGGAGACAAATATAAGGGGAAATAAATGCAGTCAATTTACACGGTAAACACTAGGCTTATTGTATTATTAATATTCTTACTATCAACTATAATGGTAGACGAATAGACAGTACAAGTAAAACATTCACTGTGTCAACTTATAACAATGATTCATTGTCTTTACTTTGTCCGTTTAAAATACGTTTTATTGTTTCGTGTCTTGTCAGCGCAAAGAAAAAATATTATAAGGAAATAATATTTACAAATATTAGCACTGGAAAATTCTTGTTTACACTACTAAGGAAAATTAATTTACAATAACTCTGATAAACAACTCTTGTTTTGTTTAAATGTAATATCATACTTTGGTTTTTGTTTAAAAAAATGCAGACTCGTGGGCCAAAATATCAAGGAAGATACAGTAACAGTCATCTGTGAAATTTTCAGTCCCATATAATGATGCCCATTTTTTGAGAAAACGATAAAAAATGGCCACAGTATTTTTAAAATCTTGTCACCCTTATTTTTGATCTTTAAAAGATCAAAATTGTTTTTTGTCAGGTTTGACTCTTTTTCTGAATAAATACAGAATTTCAGGCAAAAACTATTTTTCAGTATATTTCTACCATCACCATCTATATACCCTGTAAGTTATAGGTAAATCTGTGAAGATTTCTGTTTCAGTATGCTACCAAAGTATGATAGTACCTTCTCTTAAAAAAAATACATCTTTTTACAATGCAGGACGTATAACCTTTTAAATATTTCTGCAATTTCATGTCATAAAAAAAAAATACGGCCCATATTACTAACAGTTGCATTCACCTCCAACCATGCACCACATTTCCTTTCTTTTATTCACTAAAACTTAGGATGAACTTGTTAGCAAACAGTGGATTTTTAAACTTAAATCACCGCAACATGATTTCTGTATTGTTAAGACCATGCCAAAAATACTTTGTGCTAAGCAAATTTCTTGTGCTTAGCAGCTCCATAAAATTGGCCTCTGGAGTTAAGTCCCGAAGAAAAGTGCCCTCTGTTTGACTAGTTGCCCTTGGCAATTTCTGACTGTAGACACTTGGCGATGGTGTTGAGCTGGATGTTGCTAGTGCCCTCGTAGATACAACCTGTACATGCAGAAAGTTTTTCGATACAAAATGATTCAAGTCCAGAAAAATCATGCAGTAAAAAGATGGCACTGTTGACCGAGACAGGGCTAGTTGTGGCCAAACTGTGCCCTGTGGGTAGGGTCGTAGCAAGGATTGGAAACCAAATTGGACTCCGGTCCTAAAATGGGTAATCCTATGGATTTATTTACCAATACATGTCAACTATAGATGAAACGGGTTACAACACAGCTGACATGGTGTCCAAAAAATGACCAGACTTTCCTTTGGCTATATGGGATTTGACAAAGTCGGGTTCAAGTTGGTCCAATTTTCAAGAGGTATGTAGTCTGCCAGCTTTACCTGCTTTGCAGTCTCGGTAGTACTTCTCCATGGGGTAATCTTTAGTGAATCCTACACCACCCATCAGCTCAACGCAGCGTGAGGTCACCAGAGTAGCCACTTCTGAGGAGAAATATTTGGCCATAGCTGCCTCCTTGACCACTGACTGACCGGCGTCCTGTTAACAGTTAAAAAAAGGACAATACAAGTAATAAACTTGAGAAAGTTTGGATTAAAATATTACAAACTATTCAGCCTCATGGACTTAATCTCCAGGAAGGAAATGACTACTGGTAATATTAATGCTTGGTTGTCTCCTTTTCATTCATCTACAGGTGCTCTCTAATCCCTCCTGCTTTTTGTACTCTACTTCTCCATCTTGATCTCTAATCCAATAATTACCTTCTTTGTTAATCCCTATCCCCCCAGTTCCATTCTTCCCCACCCCTTTGTAGTCTGGCAACTTTGATCTTGCCTACCTGACCCCTCTGTGTGTGACCAATTCCCTCTCCCATTGTCCTCATCCATACATTTGTGTTTCAGTCAGTTTGCCTTTGAGAAAGATCCTGTTAGGATCGAAATGCGTCAGGCCCTCCTAACTTTAAGCATTAAAAATGGAGATTAATTTTACATGAACTTACATTTCCCCTTCTGAAGGAGAACGAAACTTTTAATTCATCACAGCACATTTCATTGATTGAATGATATTCTAAATAAATGAACTGGCATATTGGTGGGCTGTGCTTTAATAAAGAATTCCTCTACCTTCATACGTGCAGCATTGTAGGTCATGACCCGAGCAACTTCAACTTGTGTGCTGAGGTGGGCCACCTGATGCTGTACTGCCTGTGAGATAAATCCACAAATAACCATGGCAACATTAACATCGGCCTCTGGAATTATCAACCGATTTTACCCTGAATGCACATAAAGATGAACTCACTTCCACAGCCTCGGCTATTAACATTTTAGAATCACTTCTAAGATGCCTTATGACTCTTTAATTGAAACATGCGTTACCAAAACACCACTACATCAAGAACAATTTCAACATAGTGCTGCCAAATCAAAGTGAGGCATATGTTGTTGTTCATGGGACAGGCCCGTACCTGAAAGTCCCACAGATATTGTTTGAACTGCTTGCGTTCCATCAGGTAAGGGATGGTGTTGTCCAATGCACCCTGAGCCAATCCTACCATCTGAGTACAAGGAAACAAACAAAAAACGAGTCCCATGAAATGAAACAGTCTCAAGAGTCTTCTAGTTCATACATGTCCCCCGGATGGTTACTACAATATGCAAATTCCCCTGTGACTGTTTGCTATCTGCTGAAATGACTTGATCAACCATGGTGCATCCTGACCTCACGCAATACATAGCAATATGGCTGCCATAATCATCCCTTTCTCAGCGCAGCAACAGAACAGGGAGAAATCAGTAGCGAAGAACAATGTCAAGAACAGTAAGGCCTTGAGGCTTATGTATAAAATGGGTATTTATCCGCTTGCAAGTACTACTTACTTGAGATGCGATCCCAATGCGTCCTTCGTTCAGCATACCAATAGCATACTTGTATCCATGACCAACCTGTCCGAGAACCTGACTCTCATGCACCTAAAAACCACGCAATCAATGAAAAGATGATGGGAATTACTAGGGTAACAGAGTAAAATATCATCAATAAGTCTCACAATATAAAGACAGGCAGACAGCCTACCCACACACACAGATATACTCCAAGGACCAAGTCCAACCAAATAGGCCTGGGCATATGAAGATGAGTGAGGAAATGACAGATAGACAATAAACATGAGCAAACGGATGTAGACATTTGGGCAACCAAAAGCCACAAATCCTTGTAATAAGCACTTGAATAGCTAAGGACTAAGAAGGAATTTACCCTCTTCACCTTCAAGTCTGCCCATGAACCAGAACAGAAGAATTGGAAGTCAGAGATATTTAACAGGCACGTACACTGGTTATTATCATCAATTGAACAAAAATTGTCTAAAACCGCAACTGGTTCTGTACTAAGATTATTTTGGCTACTCACCCGGACGTTGTCAAAGTTGACTTCACAGGTTGGCGACGCCCTGAGACCAAGCTTGTCTTCTTTCTTACCGATGGTCAAGCCTTCTGTGTCTCTATCAACGATGAATGTGGTGATTCCCTTGTAGCCCTGTTAAATCAAACCATTGACATCGACATTAACTTGGAAAAGAAAAGGTTAAGGGAATTTAAGATGGATGTCAGGTCAGGGCCCAATTTCAAATCTGTCCCAAACCTCTGATTTTGTGCTGTATGATTTGTTTTACAAAGCACTGCTTTAATATTAAAGGTAATTACACGGGTCTGGAGAAGGCAATACCTTCGTGAGTTTATTGCCAGTGAAATGTGAACAGCCTATAAAGTTTCTTTCCGGCTCATGAAATAGACTTACACTTGAGCAAATTTTCCTGCAAGCCTTTGCAGAACACTTTGATTGTAAACCGTTAAGAAGTGACCCAAGGATCTGCATAATATACTTACAAGACTGAAGTCCACGTTAGCCATGACAATGAAGACACCCGCGAATGCTGCGCTTGAAATCCACAACTTGCTACCGTTGATGATGTAATGATCACCGTCCTTCACAGCTTTGGTCTCCATGGCAAAGGCATCGCTTCCTGAATTGGCCTCAGAGAGGCAGAAACTGCCCACCTAGAGGAAGAATGACCAAGGGGAAAGGAGAGGATGGGATGGAGATCAGACATAAGGGAAGAAAACTACGGTATCTCAAAAGTCGGGTTTCCTCAATCAAACTTCAACAGCTGGGGCCTGTTGAAGTTTGTCAGGTTCAGTACCAAACCCGACAAAACCTGTGATGAACTGTTTGGATCAGTATGCTTCCTAGTACAAGGGCCTAGGGGTTAGGTTTTATAAGGAATCGCCTACAGTGGCTGAGATAACCCTTGAGCTACATTCCTGGCTTGTACTAACCGTGTCCGTCATAAGCATGGGAAGGTATTTCCTCTTTTGTTCCTCTGTGCCATATTTGAGCACCAACGTGACGACCAGAGTGTTATGGACGTCATTGCAGACTGCGATGGATGCATCCACTTTAGCCAGCTCCTCTATGATAATGTTTGCCTGGAAGAAGGATGTCCCTGGCCCACCGTAAACCTCTGGAATTTCAGTGCCCATCAGCTGAAATGGAATCAAATGTTGGCACTTGTGATGAGACTTTGGGCAATCGATGGGTTCATATCTTTAACAATGGTCCCTCTTATCTTCGTTATTAACCCATATCAGCCCCAAATCCCTCAAAAACCTTTATTCCAGTTTGGCAGAATTTTAAAGGACTACCCATATTGGTTTCTGCTTTGGCGTTCATCTCTCTGACGAGTGTGTCAGACTGTCAGGCGCTCAGGGCAAGAGGATCTTAACTGTATTATGGAGCTTTCTAGCCCAACTATTTCTAGTCTTAAATATTTCCAACATTACATTTTTGTATTATGGCAAATTCAGCATGCTCAGCTCAGGAAGATTTCCATCAAATTCTCAAGGAATTTTAAAATCAATAATATTATATAATATGTGTACTCTTTTAGGATTGAGAAACTGACAAACTTGCTTTTAACTTGGTACAGTGGAACACCACTACATGTATAATGGTCACACTGGGATGCACAGAAATCATTCGTTCGTTATAGTGGTCATTCGTTATAGTAGTGAACAGTGTTCAGCATGCCTAGGTGCATTGTACATAAGAATAGCACTCCGCACTAATGACGCCACACGATTGTTTTGGCCAGTGCGCGCATGTACAAAATCCTCCGATGTCAGACAAACATTGACTCACACACGTATTGTACACCATGCATGCACACAAGCACATCCACCAAACGTTTGCATGGTTGCAATGTTTGTCTGAGATCCGGGGCCGATTTCATAAAGCTCTGCGACGCGTCGCAACTCGATTTGCGACCCGTCATAGCTGCGACGCGTCGCATCTATGCGATGAGTCCATAGAGAAAGGATGCGTCTTAACTCTGCGACGCGTCGTAAGTTTTATGAAATCGGCCCCCGGTGTGCTATTTTTAGCGCAAGTGCGGAGTGCTATTGGGACAGGGATGATGTTCGGTGTAGCCAAATGTTCGGTATAGCGGGCCGGGCATTCCACTAGACTGTATTTGTTTTTTGTTGATTGTTTTGTTTCCTGTTCTGTTTGTTGTTCTGTTGGGGTGTATATTTGTTTGTTTTTGTATAGTTTGTTGACTGGTTGAGAGTTTTGTTTACCCCATTATCAAATAATGCCTGGATGATACCCATATTGGTCTCAGCTTTGTCGTCCATTTCTCTGACGAGCGGACCGATTTGTTCCTTGGCAAACTTGGCAACCATTTCTTTCATCAATAGTTCATCCTCAGTGAACTGAGTCACGGCGGGTTGGGGGCGGGTATCAACTGCAGCTGGTGTCTGGTGAGTATCGGCCATGGAAGCCAACGCCTGACGTGCTGGGTGGAGACTTCGTGTCGTTGAAAGCCATGTTGGTGATGACGTAGTTCTTGCAGCATTTGCGCTGCAACTGCATGTTGTTAGTGCGTCAAGTCTGTGAAGGCGCTGGAATAAATTGTTCAAGATGAATATTGTTATGCCTTAGAATGTTAGATATATATGCCTAATCTAAATCAATATACACAGTGCAGTGATGATGTACATGTATGTCTGATCATTCCTGATGGAGGTATTTCTACCTCCATGGATGGATGATGATGAGACCGACAGCCATACATTGGCATTGGCCATTGCATTCATGTCAATCAAATTTATTTTATCGCCGCGCTGGGGCTCAATTCTAATTCCAAAATAGGCCCTAAATATAAAATAATTGTCAGAACTATTATTTCAGATCAAAAGTATTTATCATCCAAATGTGGTTTTCACACTGGACACTGAAATTCCTGCTAAAAGCAGGACGAAATCGTCTTTTTTATTACGCGATGAGGGCTTACGTAACTGGTAATCATGTGACGTGACTTTAACATCCGTATTGTCACGTATTTTCCCCATACTTTTATAATGAGTGGTGGGACAGCTCTCTTTACCCTACTTTCCACCAATAAATAATTCTCATTAAAATATGATGTGGACTGATTAATTGGCGGGATAAAAATACGTATTCCATCAACATTTACTTCTCTCTAGTATCCTTAAAGCACTGCAAACTTAATGAAAAAACGAACCCGTAACTTGTCGAGTAAGCGGGCGGCCATGTTGAATTCACTGGTACCCGGTCAAACATGCTATTTGTACACGTACATTGGTGATCAGCGATATTTGGTCTCTTTTACATATTGCCACTCCACAGGCAAGTAAGTTGAAGAACATGCCTAATTTCTATCTTTATGTATCTCCCAAATTAAGCCCCATCAAATAATGTACTCGTCTAGTAAATAAATTTAGAATAACGAAGGTCACATTTACGTTGATATTTTACTGTGATTATTTACCTTTTGGTTGTTTCGGGGAAAATAATCTTGCCTTGGTGATCGCTAGTTCACGATAGTGCAGCTGTCCATACAAATCTACATGTAGTTCGCTAGCCGTTCTATCTGCATGCTTCGACTGCACTCCTTTTCATTCGTGAAATAGATCGAAACATGACTTTATGTTCATAACACGAGTTAGCAATATACTGTAAATTAAGCCGTTGTTAACTGGGGTAAAATCAAAATGGGGTTACCGTTAGTGTCTTTTAGTACGCCACTCATATTATTTTCAGTATTTATTTAGCTTCTTCTGTTCCAAAATGAGATTTGCTACTTAGCCTGGGGGCCTAACGTTACAGCAAATTTATTCATGGGTCCTGTAAACCCTAAAATGAACATTTTCGGTAATATTTGAGTGAAAACAAAACAGTTTCTTACCCAAATAAATACTGAGGTGGCGTAAAAGACACTAATGCCATCAAGATCATTAAAAATAGGCCTAGGTTTACTAAATATGAATTAGAATAGAAGTCAAGTTTAGAATTGACAAGGCCCGATTTTGTCAATAACGGTGGGCCCAATGACAGAATGAATGGGGTAAGGCCTAGTGTCTTTACTCCACCCATATTATTTTCACTTTCAGTATTTATTTAGCTTCTTCTGTTCCAAAATGAGATTTGTTACTTAAAGCAAATTTATTCATGGGTCCTGTAAACCCTAAAATGAACATATTTCGGCAATATTTCACTTCAGTGAAAAAACCCAGGGAAAGAATTCCAATGGCAATCACATGTGCACAAACCTATGGGACCAACAGAGGGCGTTTCGATAAAAATGGCTACCGCTGCATTCGAAGTGTATAATTGTGGGTCAAAAAACCCTGCAAATCTCACTTTTTAGATATGCTACACCAGGTTTCACACCTGAGATTGAAGTTCATCATGACTTGCATCAAATAAGTTAACTCTTGAAGGAAATAACCCTGCACAGCGAAAAATTCCCAATATGCACTGTAACACGGATGGAAACAGTGCCGTGTGTAAAAAGCGCCGCGCTGATTGGTCAACGCGCGAGGCCGTGCTCGTGACGTCACGGAAACCATGTGCTGGCCCAACTCGTTACGCACACACGCAGGGCCGTTGCAGACACGTACGGGGCACGCATTACGCGATGTGCCTATTCAAACACACGCGGTGTACGACTACGCAACGATCAACAGTCGGCCGTACGACATCTCCGGATGACCATGCAATTCTATGCATATTCATGTGGCGCTCTCAGCATACACAACCAATAGACCCAACACACGTTATATGAATATTCAACGACCCAACAATCACACTCAGATGGTGGCGCGGTTTTGCGGTAAAATGACAACAAAAATACAGCTCACCAAAGTTCAAATACGATCGCGGTGTCCGTGAGTTCTCGAACGTCGGGTGACACCACCAAAAATGGTCAAAAGGTCGAAGAAATGTACAAATTTGTATGTTTTTGGTACCATTCGAAAGATCGTGGCGAGGTCTGTCGAAGTAACTATGGTTAGAGTGGGCATCGCTGAGTATGTGCCCATGCGCGTCAGTTTCATTCATGAAAACTTCCATTTTTGGTCAGTGCGATGACGTCACATAATGAGATGATCGTGACGCCCTCTTGCGACCGTTTCGTGCCAATTCGTGTAAGGGATTTTTCGCTGTGCCCTGTTTCCGTCATGGCCGTCAGTAGAATTCTTTCCAAACCCAGTTTCTTACCCAAATACATACTGAAAATAATAATTAATATGGGTGGCGTAAAAGACACTAGGCCCCTAATGCCGAATGGGGGAGATGAGCCAGGCCTAGTTTTTATTTGAATGTTTTCCTAAGTCAAGCTCTCTGTCTTAACAAAAGTTTGATTTTGTAAAAAGGGATGATAGGCCTAATTTATAATTAAAGAATCGTTTCCATGCTTTCACTTTTAGGGCACGATGAAGCGGAATCCATTTGTGTCCTCCTCCCGTCGGAAGAGTCGCAAGCGCCATTTCAATGCGCCTTCCCACATCCGACGTAAGCTGATGAGCTCCCCTCTGTCCAAGGACCTGAGGACCAAGCACAGTGTCCGTAGTATGCCCATCCGCAGGGATGACGAAGTGCAGGTGAGTTGAGGAGTAGGTCAACTCGTAAGCCGACCAGCTCGTATGCCAAACAATTTGTATGCCAAACAATTTTTTATGTCGAACAACATGTACCCAATTTGTTCAACTCATATGCCACTCAGCTCAACAATACGCTGACCAACTCATACATCAACTAACTCATACGCCACTCAAATAATTTTTCAGGATTGTAGAATACAAATATAATTCGGGATTTTATTTCAAGGGATAGGCCTAATGGTTTCTTTTTTTCGGGGATATATTTTTTCAGGGGATTGGTAAAATAAGGGGAAAACCCCCCGACATTCTCGTTATACTTCCAAAATTCAGAATCCTTTAAATTCAGAAGAAAAGTCATTTCATTGGGAATAGTGTACCAGTTGGTCGGTGTACGAGTCGGTTGTCGTATGAATTGGGACATACAAGCTGGGGCGTGCAAGTTGGTCGGCATACAAGTTGACCAGCATTCCTAGCTGGCTTGGAAACCAATGTTATTGAAAATAGCCGGACTGGTCACTGGCTAAATCTGCGGCACATTTATCCTACACAATCCTTCTAGACAAGGAAATTCATGGTAGGTGCAGAGGGACTAGGGTTAAACTTATCTCTTACCCCTAACCCACCTCCATACCACAATTTACCATACATGGTTTTTCCTGTGGTGTTTTCCTGAATGCCACAATGCACCACAATTTGGCTTGTGTGATAATGCATGGTTTTTCATCCAAGTTCCTCTGGTTCTTGTCTTGTGTGGTAGGTGCAGACTGCACTGCAAAAGGTTAGGGTTAAACTTCTCAGAAAAGTAAATTCCCAAGATTTTTACCGTCTTTGAAAATGGCATTGAATTTTTCACTTCAGTAGCCATTTTGGTCTTTCATGTCCTTTGCAAATTTCTTTGTTGGGCCTTTTGAGGCTTTTACAACTACAGCAGCTGCACTCTGTAGATCAAAAAATTATCAAAACATCTCAGGGATGTGATTTTTCAGGAAAAACCTGATGTCAGGTTTTGTTGGCCTCACTTTGCTTGTACAAAAGTACAGGAAATATATGATTTTCAGTTTTATGGGCTATGTTTTCAGTTTTTGTTTATGCAAGTACAATCACAGCCCTGATATCTGCAGCATTGAAATAGACCACAAACAGTTGAGTCGCGTTTGTTCTAAAAAGAGCCTCTGAAATTCTTCTTTCAAAGCATTGGACTATGTCATAAATTAACCCAAAAGGAAATGAATGAGGGGTTTGATGTAATTTTTTTTTCAAGGTAAGGTTTGTGATTTCATCAAGTTTACTACCTGTCTTTCTGTGTAGGTAACAAGGGGTCACTACAAGGGCCAGCAGGTCGGCAAGGTCGTGCAGGTGTACAGAAAGAAGTTTGTGATCTACATTGAGAGAATCCAGAGGGAGAAGGCCAACGGAGCCCAGGTGTTTGTGGGCATTCACCCTAGCAAGGTTAGCACCGATTCCATTTGAAGCACTCCTCTTTAAACCCTCACTACTGGGCACAGTCACAGTCTTAGTATCAGGTGCATCACCAACTGATCCCCATTACCAACTGGTGATCATCCGATACAAATTTGTTCATTTCGCTGTCCTCCAGCGTCTAACTTTGCTATTTATTGAGAAGGTTCTTAATTGCTCCAACCTCCCAAATATTACATGATGGAGCTTCACAATCAGACCAGTAAATCCTGTTGACCCTCTGTTCTGATCAATTCAAATCTGTTGATATGATGAAACATGAAAATTATTGCTGGAGGTGTTGCTGTCTCTATTTTTGTACACCTTCTTCTTTCTCTTTCCTAATCCTCTGTCTATAACCCCACAATTACCTTGTTAATCCCAGTTGCCCAGCCCAATTCTTCTCCAAGTCTTTGTTGTTGTCCACCTTTGATCTTGACTACCCTCTATAACCCCTCCTCCCTTTTGTCCTGATCCTCTCATCCATTTATGTTTGTATCTTTACTTGCATGTTCTTGTCCTCTTGTCATTCACCTTCGATAAAGATCTTGCTAGGATCAAAATGTGTCGGGCCCTCCCAACTCTAAGCATGTTAAAAGAATAATCATCAAATAACCACAAGGGAAACTGACTAAATTTAAAGTCATTGAAAAGTGAATAAAGAAACATTTACTGAAGCGGGATTCGAACCAGCGACCTCCTGAATACCGTACAGGTGCTATCAACTGAGCCATCCAGCCCTATGTTGGTGGTGACCCCAATAGTCAATTATCTTTGTTCGTTTGGCAGTCAGAAGCCATGAAACCACACACACACACACACCACCATATTCCAGGGTTAGGAATCATTCAAAGAGGATACAGCTTTTTAATTAATATAATCATCAAATAACCACAAGGGAAACTGACAAGTTCAGTTGGTAGAGCGCCTGTATGGTATTCAGGAGGTCGCCGGTTCGAATTCTGCTCCAGTCAATCATTTTAAAAGAAGATATTAATAGGGTTCAGGAAAAAAAATGATTAATCCAACAAAAGTTGCCAACAGGTACAAAGAATTGAGCTTGTTGACTGCATCTGAAGTAAAATTAATCACAGATGAGCAGGGGCCAATTTCATGTGTTGTGTATCACTTGTTCTTTGGCTGTTGTTCTCTTACCATGAATATCAAGTAGAATTTTTAATGGTGGTTTGTTTTATGGAGCAAGAAATGTTGTGCTAAGCAATTTGTTTTGTGCTTATTAACAGCTCCATGAAATTGGCCCAGAATTCTTAGTCAGAATTGTAATTTGCTCATTTTTCCTTTTTTCTTTCCTCCTCGGACAGGTCGTGATTGTCAAGCTGAAGATGGACAAGGACCGCAAACGCCTCCTGGAACGCAAAGCCGCATCCCGCTCCCAGAGGGACAAGGGCAAGGGCAAACACACAGAAGAATCAGTTGCCATGACTACAGACTAAACAAAAAAACACAATCGTAACAGCTTTGAGAGCCACTAGTTTGGGTTTGGGGGGGTTATACACACTCTTCTTGTACATTTAACTGTTCTCTGTGAAGACGTTTATCAATAACACCAAGAGGAACAGGCAGGAGATTACATTCTGTCTCTTTGTATTTTATTTCTGTTTTACTCTGTTTTGTCCGTCAATTTAATACAGCATTTTTTTTTTTAAAGATGTCTGTATTGCATTGATATAATTTTAGGTTCACACACTGGAAAATTGAAAACAATTCAGGATTGTGTATTTGATACAATCCTTTAAGTATTAATTAGACGTTTACATCTTTATTAAAAGTAAAGTTGCGATACGACCAGGTCAACTATTACGGTAGTCTGTGATAGACGCACTCGCCATACATACAGCGAACGAGTTTCTATCACATGCGTGCAGATTTCCTGGTTGATTATGCAAGCCAACCCAGCGCTGACCTCTAGGTTTTGACCAATCAAGGGGCATCTACTCTGTAAGGCCCCAGACGGAAATGTTCTCAAAAGATCTGATTGGTTTTATGTGCCACATTGCATAAAACTTGTATGCACGCATGTACAGTGGAACGCCGCTATAACAAACACCCCGGGATGCACAGAGATTGTTCGTTATAGTGGTCGTTCGTTATGGTGAACAATGTTCAGCAGGCCTATACATTGTACATACAAAAATTGGGAGCCAAGGATGACGTTCAGTATAGCCAAATATTTGGTATAGCGGTGTTCGTTATAGCGGCGTTCCATATTCGTACGTACTGCAACACGGAGTAGAACAGGTGATACTCGGACTACTATTACAGTGGTTGGGAAGAGAATCATATTCCTTATCAGGGCACAGCAAAATTATAATACATGCACATTAGAAAAATACAATGACTTAATTGAAGTGAGAACGAATTGAATTCCCCTAATTGATCAATCTCAGGATTGAAGCTTTTAAGGGCCTGTTTGTTTCAGGCGGATCCGGATCCCATTTTTGCTTACCCTGCATAGAAGGATCCTAAAATATCGGATCCTTTGCGTGAAACAAATAGGCCCTAAATTGAATACTCTTGAAGTTCATTTTTGAATTTATAGAAATATATACTATTTTTCTTAAAAAATACGAGTACTGCTTAAAATTACAACTGATTTACAGAACTGCGGTTACAGTCCGTTTGTATAGCTTTGGTAGATAAAAATAATTTGCACAAGTTTATGGAATGAAAATGGATGTCAGAACATTATAAATACACTTCTTTACAATTTCAGGACTTCATTGGCTCACTCGGATTCACATTATAATAAGAATACGAGTGACATTTATATTAGCGCTCCTACATAAGAGATCAAAATGCTGAATGTTAAAAAGATATGAATACTCGATATTAGTGATTCATTGCAGTTAATGTTATAACAAAAGGATCATATGTACCATACAGGAACAAAAACCCTGAGAAAGAAATTACCTGTTTCTACATTGCTTGAAGTACAGGACATTTTTTGTATGTTGCAGCAAAAGGAAACCATTAGGCCAATAAAACCTTGTTGAATAAACACTAGGTTGGGGCCTTCAAGCTCTTCCAAGGCTGGTGACATTGATCAATAGTCTGTTCACTTTCTCCAGCTGTGTTTCTTCAAATCCTTGCTGGCCACCTGTGCAGCGTTACGACCAGGGGCACCCATCACACCACCACCTAACAAGAGAAACAAAAACCAAAGAGAATGTTTTATTTTCCAAAATCATGAATGACGAACCACAGTATTTACAATCCTTGGTTGGAACTGGATGGGAATATAATGGTTAAACAATGCTTCATACCTGGATGAGCTCCGCTACCACACAAGTACAATCCTGGAATGGGTGATCTGTAACTCGATGACATCACAGGCCGCGCAAAGTACAACTGGTCCAACGACATCGCTCCATGGAAGATGTTCTACAAACCAGTGTGGGATAAAACAGACGAAAGCAAACCTGTATTAGCCGTAGAATACTTGGACTGGCTTTATGAGTTTACGTTGTCTTCATTCTCATAAGAGGCCTTCATTCCACTATTTAGTTTATACTGCCAGCTGCTAGCTGTATGTTATCAGCTAATTTTCTTTCCTTATATTCATCAATGTTTCGCAACATTTAGCAAGCTTGTGACCAGCCACATTATTGAGACAATAGACCAAGACCGAGAACAGCAAAAACTGGTCTCGAGAGTCGAGACCTACAACACTGCCAAGCAGTACAGTTTGGTTATAAAGTAACCAAAGAAAGCTCTATTATAGTACTTATTTTTCACAAATATTCTCCATTTTAGATGAAACCTCTGATGTCCCTCGTGACAACACGAAAAAGAATGCATTGTGAGGACCTTCGATACTATCCTGCAAGTTGCTTACCCCTCCTGTGAGGCCAAATATCCTCTCCAGTTCAGGCGGTGGAAGAATGTCTCTCCCAACAACGCTGGACTTGAAGCCAGGACAGTAATCCTCGATGCAGTCAAACACTGGGAGAAAAGGGAATAATTATTTCATTGTAGTGTCATGAATTCACAATGCTATGAGTAAGCTGATGTGTATGGGTCATAAACATAGATGTTGAAACTAATGTCTCCACGAGAGAAATTGACTCAAATTGCACTTGATAACTTGAAATACGGTAATCGTGGCAAGAAACTGAGAATGCAACCTGCATCATCAAATAGCTACGGCCATCAACTCTGTTCCATGCCACACAAAGTAATGAATATCTCTTTTCATATGAGTTTATCCTGTTCTTGTTTTTTCATTTCAAAATAGATCACCACAAACTCTTGAAAGAATGTAAACACTGATGCCATTAGGACAAGAAGAAGAATAGTGTTACTTATGAAGGACGAAGGACCTTACTAAGAAACAAACCTAACCTACCCTTATCTGCATATGCATTCTTCATATTCTCATCCCACTCCTGCCCGTTGGCTAGATGATAAGGCGTATACTGGGTGAACAGTGAGAGGACGTGACATCCCTCAGGAGCGATAGTAGGATCTAGTGAGGAAGGTATACACATCTCAATCATAGGCCTGTCTGGAATACGACCCTTCATGCACGGCTCGTAAGCCTCGTTCAGCAACTCCGTCGTCTCGCAGTTTAGGTGGATGGTGCATGTATGGTGGCGACCTGGCTGGTGTGTTGGCCCGTTGGGGCTGGCTTTGAAATTTGGAAGTCTGTCCACAGCAACTGAAATGAAATTGGAAAGTGCTGATAAATACAAAAAAAAATCTACAGAAATTTGATTTGAATAATAACTAAACTTTACAGTTAATAACCAAGTCCTAAGATGATACTTAAGTGCTGTGATGTTAGATAACATGGTCTGCAGCTTTGTTGATCTCGTTGGTGAACGGATCTGAAATACACCTGTCCAAGAACAGTTGATGCTTTCCGAAGTTCAATATTGTCCTGGTGCCTGATCTGAATATGCAATCTTTCCAACTTTCAAGATGAATGGGACAACTTCATTCAGAGCATTAACTTTACTGTTGCTTGGGATTGGTCTGTTGCTGTGAGTGAAATTACCGTTGATTTTGGTGACCGGAGAGGTGTAATCAATGGCCTGGACCTCTTTGATGAATTCCTCAGGTAGAGCCTCCTTGGGAGTCAGATTGAGGTAGGTGAGTCTGGCCGTGGCGTTGGACAGGACCACCTTACTGCGGATCTCAGTGCCATCCTCCAAGACGACTCCACAGGCCTTCTTGTCTGAATCCAAGAGCACCGTACTAACAGGCTGATTTAAGCAAACAGAAAGAATCAAAAAAGATATGTAATATCCCAGGTAGGCAACAAAGCAGTCTGAACTGACCTAATCATTGTTCTTGTAATGAACTCGGCTGGTATCAGTAGTGTAGACACGTCCCCAGACCTGGGGGGGTTGATCGTGTAGCTGGGTCGTTCTTCCATATACGTTTGTGCACAAAATCATTTTTTTATATATATAAAAAGTGAAAACCTGGGGGGGTTGCAACCCCCCCTAGCCCCCCGGGATCTACGCCCATGGCTGGTATCATAATACCTATTGGACCAGGTTATCAGGCTAGTGGTGCCAAAGTAACCCTTTCCCACTTCCACTTAAGGTGGCTGACTTTGCCATCACAGTCTGCTCATTCCTGAATATGAATCCAAACTAGTAGCTCTTTTCTTTTAGATAAGGATTCTCCTCCCCACAGCACAAACATACGAAATATTTCCAAGTAGGACAACATTTTACTGGCTACTCAGGTGGGATGTGAACCACCAACCTCAGGCAAAGATATCTCAGCAACAGGCATACTGTGGGTACGGTACATCTGATGATTGACTTATTCGACTTATTACAACTTTACAGACTCAGCATTGTACCTTTTCTGTCAAGATGGTGGCTCCATAGGACTCTGCTGCACTGGCAATGCTCCTGGAGACAGCCCCCATGCCACCCTCAACGTATCCCCAAGCACCCTTGATACCCTCAGCTTCACCCATTACATGGTGGATCAAGACATACCTGCAAGGGATAATGTAACATTCCGAATTGTTAAAGGACAAAAGGACAAGAAAATCAACCAAAAAAGAAAAGAAAACCCTGATGTCAGTTGGCAAATTTTGTACTTGAGGTTTTGGTGAGCACTGATTAATCCTTCTGATGAACCTAATTACAAAAACTGCATCATTAAAATCTCCTACTCTTTCAGAAATTTCTCTGCTCCCTAAAAAGAGAAGGTACCTCACTACACCACAAGAAAAGGACACCAGATATTTAAATAGGAAGTTTCCTTCCATTCTGAGTAAATATCAAATCCACCGGCCAATGCTTACCCACTTCCTGGTGTGTTTGGAGTCACCATGGCACCGATGACCGAGTCTGTGGCCAGCGTTGCCTTTAGAGGTTCCGACTCAAACCAGCGATCCAAGATCTTAAAAATAAACAATACAAAAATGTTGCGAGAACTGTAACAAGGTTTTGTCATAAGAATGGAAGGTTTGCGGAGACACCATGTAACTCTCTTTTAGTTGTTTGGTTTTGAAAAGAACCGATGAGAAGTTGTCTCAATGTTTCAGCCAGTGTACTCTGGCCGTCCTCAAGAGAGTGTTTTGTCAGTAGAGTCAAATTCTGACACTTTGATGAGCTTACCTTGTTCATGGGAGCAGTCATCAGTTCATAGAACTGCGGGAGGTTCTTTCCGAGGGCCTTCCCTGTATTAAACATTTTCAAATCATGTTGAATATGTGAGTTTCATTGATTTTTTTTAATATATAGCGTCAAATTTTCTGGGAGGGGTTGTTTCCCTGTTGGCTGACAAGTGACAACGGTTCTGATTAAGAGATTCACAGGTTGATTTCGCCAAACTTCATACCTAACACCAAATCAAAACTTACTATCAATTGTAGGAGTTACGATGCATTGCAGCCCTATGAAGAAGTCCTAGGATACGATGGGTTATCTTTCATAACTCGAGTTACGATCTAAAAAAATGTAAGGTTTCATGAAATTGACCCCAGGTCTTAAAATTTGATTGTTCGTATCATATTATATGCTCTTTATGATATGCGAAATCAGAAACTGAATAAAATGAAATATTGAGCATTTACCATGATTAAAGTCTGGTAGGTCTGCCACAATAATCCTTGCTGTGTTAAAAAATGGAATGTTAGCTTCGTCTGTGGCCCAGGAACTCAACAAGTGCCTGCCCAGCAGGCAAAAGCCATTTTGCCTGGCTAAAACAGCAAGACAGCTAAATATGACCTTAGCTTGAAACTCTGAACTGACGGAGTAAATCCCCATCCACTCTACCTGTTTGGAGCATTGCTTTGACTCCTGGCCAAATATCCATCCGGTCTTTCAACGATCCATCACCGAGGGAAGATAGCTCAACGGGGGGCGTATCGAGGAGAGGACCTATAGCTTGAGCAATGGCTGTCATCTGATGCTCGTATTCAAAGTAGCTCTGAAATCAAGACAAGAAACTTTCTAAAAAATACAACTGGCCAAATAGTAGATAATGTTGTTCTGTTGATGCCTTTAACCATCTGGTCGTTGGGGCATCAATGATGATGCAGCAACTAATCTTCGCCAGTCCTCTCGGTTCTGTGCTGCACTCTGCGACTCAGCAAAGCTGAGGCCCATCCAATCCTTGATGTTGCTGTCCCATCATTTCCTTACTCAGTCTTCCTTTCTTCCGCCCACCCTCAACTTTTCCCTGCAGTACAGCTTTAGTCAGCCCCAAAATCCTAGTAGCAGGAGTCAGAAACAAATGTTAGCGCAAGACCTGGCAATGTACCTTGGCATCTTTCTCAGAGAATTGGGCGATTTGCTCGTAGGTCTCTTTTTCATCACATGTTAAGAGAAGCGACCGAGGTCTACCACTTGGGCCAGGATCCTCCAGCATTGGGGTGTACGCATACGCCTTCCGAATGTATAACTTCAAGCCGTGCTTCTGTATTGACAAGCAAACAGACAAAGAGAGATTTGCATTTAGTGAACTTTTCATTTACAGTCAAAACGTCAAGTCTATTCGTCCACAGTCAGTCAGAATATTTCACACCAATATCCGATCGATTTAAAAATCCAGGTGATGTCAGGTCTTCGTTACCCACCTTCAACTCAAGATCTTTGTAGATATCCGGTCTGAGTAAACTCAGTACGTACGAGCATCGGGAAAACTTGAATCCTGGGACGATCTCCTCGGTAACTGCTGCCCCTCCAATCAAATGCCTTCTTTCTAGAACCAACGTCTTCAAGCCCGCCTTCTGAAGGTACGCAGCCTGTAGCAAGGACATAATTATATATTTCCTGATTCAATGAAATAGAAGTGCTAAATTAAGCTAGGATATGTCCATTATGGAATGTTTACTTAAATCTAACTTCAAATATTGACACTTGAGGACAGCATCAATGTCTAAGGCTGGGCAGCTCAGTTGGTAAAGCGCCAGTACAGTATTCTGGAGGTCTCAAGATTCAAATCTAGCTCCAGTAAATATTTGAAAAGTGAACAAAGAAAAATTTACTGGAGCGGGATTCGAACCGGCGACCTCCTGAAAATTTGAACCAGTGACCTCCAGTAAATCTTCTTTGTTTATCTTTCAATGACTTAAATCAATCCAACACTGTTATGAAACAGTTTTTCACTCAGTTTTAAGTTATTAAAAAATGAACAAAGAAAAATCGACTGGAGCAGGATTCTAACCAGCGTTCTTCGGAATACAGTACTGGCACTCTACCGACCAACAGGGCTATCCAGCCCTACTTTACATTTTTTGATGAAATATATTGGCTCATAGTAAATTTGTTTTCCAGAGCATTCTGGGGAGGGGAATAATCTTCTCCCTATGGCCTTGGGGAGGGGGGTCAACATACCCCCACCCCCTCCAAACATACCGCAGTTAATCCATTGTGCCCAGCCCCAATGATGACTGCATCATATTCCTGTGTGAGAGGATCGGGACTCGTTGCTCGAAAGAGTTCACTGGAAGTTGAGAAGCATCTTGGGGTCACGTGACTGTGGCAGCCAATCAGGCGTCTGCTTTGTTGGCCCGCAATGCGCAGTATATCAGGTACACGTAACATCATTGAGGATTCTGTAATTAATCAATGTTTGCACTTTTTAATGACAGTGATGTTAGGAATGAGTGAGGACTGTTTATGTTAGCTATTTATTTAGCACATGTGAATTTTTTTCAGAGGATCATGAGAGCACTTTGCCTTTGGGTTTTTGTGGCTCTGACCGAAAATCTTTTTGATCTTTTAATTTTATTAAAACTTAAGATAGGCCCTATTAAAAGAGAACAGACTTAAGAAATACATACTATAAAATCTATGATACTGTGGCTATTTTTCACTGTTTTCTCAAAAAGTGGGCACCGTATGGGACTGAAATTTTCACAGACGACTGTTACTGTATCTGTCTTGATATTTTTGCCCATGAATCTGTATTTCTTTGATACAAACCAAAGTATGATATTACCTTTGGTCAGTGTACGAGTTGACTTGCTTCGTTTCGGATCGTCTGCACTGTTTATTATTTTCTTAGCGCCAGATGTTTACCCGATGAGTCTGCCGCCCTCTACTGACAAAGGTCGCCCAAAGTCTCCCATTGCACTGGAAGTGACGTGGATGAAATGCATTGACTGCATTCCTAGTTTTATCATTGTTAATTATTGCCTAAACCTACAGAACAAGGAAGATTTTCCCCTATCCAATGCATACGGGTGCTATTTTATGGCGTGGCACCCAATTGCCTTCCCCCTGTAGCAGATGGTTTGAATTCATAATTAATACTTTCTCAGCAAGTTGTAAATCCATGTAAATGAAGGCACCTTGGGAATTTACAAGTCTGTAGACCAAGGTCTTAATCAAAGAATTCAAAAGATATGAATCAATCTTGGGAGAGCGGGTACAGATTAATATCATTGTTTCCTCCATCCACTTTACAGCTTATCGATGAAAGCTCCATGTATATTAACGCACACATAGAGTTACTTATTGTTTCCCAACCGTGATTTTAGCTTTTAACATCGACTTTTACTTTGCTATGCTATGAAGTGACATTTTCTGCTAAGCATATCACATGAAATTTGGAACAGCAGACGCGCGGCAAATAAACTTGTCTCTTACTAATCTAATGAAGAAAACAATAATCAAACTGCTTAGAGTTGGGAGGGCCTGTTCTAGCAGGATCTTTATCGAAGGCTATAAAGCATTCGATAAAGCCTTCGTTTTAGCCTTCGATAAAGATCCTGCTACCGTATCTAAACGCGTCGGGCCCTCCCAACTCTAAGCAATTATGAATTTCAGATCATAATTTGGCTGATGGGCAGTTTGCAGCAGTTTATTACTTGAATTAATTAAGTGTTGTGAAATGATGTCGTGTATTATCCTAGTTGCTGGGATCGGAACGCGTTTATAGGCACATAACTAGACTCCAAGCATAATCAAACAAAGTTGAAAAGAAGCAATTTGAGTGTTTGAAAATTGTCTAGTCACTAATAATGTGGAGTATTTTCGGTGGTATCCATACTCGTACCGTCCCGTAGCTCATCATGCACGGTATACACCTCTCGAGCTTCGGCAGCCCTGAATCTCGGGTCTCTCCTGAAATGGCATTTTGACAAGACACTCTGGGAAGTGCATTATTGTACATAAAATAATAAGAACAAAATAACAAATGAGAACTAAGGTCAGCTAACGGGAGTTAACTTTTTTATGATTATGTTGATACAAGTTAATAAGTTTGTTGGCAAGTATTTTGGTAGTAAATCTTTAAGATTACAAATTGAGAAATACTACTATAAACTATAGTAGTTCATAATCATAATAATTGTGACACAGACTCAAGCTAGTAATATGAAACAAGAGTCTATAGGAAATGTTGCAGCCAAATACACAGTGTGTTAACTTGAATTCAAGTCGCAGCCACATAAAGCATAGCCACATCATAAAGGTATCTTATCCGTGTATCTTTCTAAGTCCTTTTGGACCAATGACAGCCGCTCATTCTATTTTGAGCCTGATAATTCCTACCTGTAGGCATAGAAAATAGAGCTTCCAATGATATTTATAAACATGATAAATTATTGTTTCAAGCCAAATATTGTTTTATTGCGTGGGTATAAAAATATTTCATGTAAAAAAATTTCAAAAAAGAGAAATATTATGTTTAAAAGTTGAGAATAAGCTACAAAACCACCGAGCGGAGTGATATGGAACCATCATGTGCTCTTTAGAAAATACAAAAATGCGCATCCGCTAACATATCGTCTGCTTTGGGCATCTTTAGTAAGTGTCCCAAATCTCTGGCTGTGGCTTCAAATTACACATGCGCCTATGGCAGCCACTAGCCAGTAAAATACAGATTTGAGACACGGCTTAAAGTTTTTTCCGACTTTCGTCATTGTGCAATTAGTAGATTAATCGAAGCGGACGTCGTGAGCGGTGCCATTTGCAGAAGCAAAATTTATTCTTTTTCGCGACTGGGAAAACTGAGTCACACCGGCAGGAAGACTTCTTGTTCATTCTAGATGAGAATGTCAACGTTCCTGGAGGATATTTTTTCGTCTGTGGGACCATTGTAATCCTCTTTCTTGGACCGGTGCTGGTCCCGGGCCGAGAGAAATTTATCGGCCTCGTGGCCGGCCTTTAGTTCACTGGCGGATCCGGCATGTGCGGCATCAGACTGTTTTCCGTTGGAGTTGTCTTGTGGGATTCGACCACGCCATGGACTGTTTGTGGCTGTTTCAAATGAACTTATTTGTCAGGAATGAACTCAAACGAGAGTGTAGAACTCCAGGACTATAGAAACATCTTGATATCTTGCCGAAACCATTAGATATACTGCAGGCTCATTTCAGAACTCAAAATTCAAAACCGCCATCTCAACTCTTCGAGATTCTCTGGGATCATCACTTTCATCTTCATCAACAACCATGACAACTAAGGAGCTGCACAGGATTTTAAACGGATTTGAAACTGCTGACTTAATTCTTGTGAAATATTTGTAGAAGGATTTCGGTGGATAGTGCTGGGAAACCGTCTTCAAGTTGTTAAAATTTCTTCTCCGAGGAATTCAAGCCCTTCAAAGTCGAGAAACTTGTCATGAACCAAGGAGAACATTTGCAAACTCAGTGAACATGGTGAACTGAATTGAACTGAACTTTTGTGAACTGAACTTTTGTGAACTGAAAATGAACATTTTGTCGCATGATCTGATTGACGTTATGGGATTTATGTGTGTGTTTTTGTCGAATGACTGATTGACGGTCATGACGGTAAGGATTCAAGCAAGATTCGGTAAGTCATAAAAACCCTGCTCGCACGAGCGGATTCGTGCCCGAGGTAAGCAGTTCTGTTCATGAGGGAATTGTCAATAAGTGGATTCCAAAACTAAGGAAATAAAAAACTAACACATGTGAGCACCTAAATAAAAGGTGGTTTAGGCTCTTGAATATTACTAAGCATGAATAAATTTGTGGAAAGAGGGCAAATTATTTTTTAGGGGATTGATGGGGTAAAGCGGTACAAAGATGCAACATTTTCACAGACGAGCAGGCAAGACGTTCAGCTGTACATAAAAATATATAGTTTGGTTTCCATTCTGATTTTTGACTACTCTACACCGAAATATTATAGAAATACAATTATCTTTATTAAAAGGATTTGATAACATTTTGCTGACAGTCAAAATTATAATTTTGCAGGAGTAGAAGCTATATTTAAGACTGAAGAGCTGAAATAATAAATTTGTTTTGGAGATCCCGCTTATTCACAATTCCCCATCGTTCACCTTGTATCTTTTTGTAAGGGTTAAAAAAAACAAAAACAAAAACACCATTATTTCTTCATGAGCACTTGATTTTGTGTAGCCAAAATTGTATACAATTCCCCGCGAAGCTGTACATATCACTTTAATTTCATCTGAGAAAAGAAATGTCGAAAAAATGTCCCCAACTTTTTTTGTGCATGTATCTGTAGTTTAAACCAAAGATCCTATTTTACTGCATGACATTGCATCCCTCAGATATCGATTTTTTCTGCACATCTCAATCCTTGTAGTAAACACATTCCTGCACGTCCCGCCCATGCACCTGGCGTGGTGCAGGCAGGCTTGTGATAGGCTAAGAGTAGAGCTGTGCATAATGAGGCTGGCACGCGCATTTAGTGTGTCAGTCACGCGCCTCGGCCTAACACCTTGGTGTGATACAACTGAATAGCCCTATTACATGACCTCTTTCGGGTTCAAACCTATTGTCTGATTTTAAGTCAATAAATGAATAGGCCACTTACTGACAAATTGGGACAGCACGCTTTGTGTTCAAAAAAGTTTTTTTTAGCACACTGAGATTTCTTTATTGTTCCTTGACTAACTATACAGTAACATACCCTTTTAAGAAGCAACAATGCAAGTTGCCAATTTCACGTTCACTACAAGTCATGTATACGATTTCAAACGGCTATAAATAAGTTTGGCGTGGGGGAACTGGTATCTGTATTATATACATTTTCACGTACTTTTTAATTTTTGAATACATCCTTGAAGTATTAATGAAAGTCTCTTATCGGTCTGCATCGGCCTGAATAAGAGATCTTTTTTACTACGAACATGACAAGACTGTAAGACACGAACCAGCTTCAACAGACTGCTTGCTTGAATTAGGCCAAGAGGATCTATCTTTCATCAGAAATTGAAATCAAACTGAAAAGTTTGCATCGGCGAACTCTGTAAAGGAAACCATGATTTATTTTTTACGGATTTGTGGACTTCAAGAATTCACTGAAAGCATGATGCGACAACTAAGAAAGTCAGGAGCAAGGAAAGGTCTATCTGTGGATGATGCATGTTCTTAGTCATTACCTCAAAGACAACGACAGTTATATTAAAGATTTAAGTAAAAAAAGGTTTAAAGGCTGAATTTCAGGACTTTATTTAGGCTGATGAGTAGTTTGCAGCATATGATTACTTCTATTATAGAATAACGTTTCGCTGTAAAGTAAGGAGGCATCACGTTATAACTGGTATTTGAATTAAATCATAAAACGACTTAAGTTAGTGTTATTTTACTGGCAATAATGACCCAATTGAGAGCATCTCTGGTATACGAAAGGAGCCAAAGTCTAACAAACAAATTCTAATTAAAAAAATGCTTACAGTGCTTTCCTAATTCTGCCTCTAGGGGAGAACTTAATTTTTAATTGGGTATAATAAGGTCTCAAAGAATAAAATGTGGGAGGAGGGGATCTTAGCTTTGCCGGAAAACAGCGCACCACGCGTGCTCAGGCTGGCCTGCGCCCTAAAGCGACGCTAAGCAGCAGGGTGGGGTGGGGTTGATGGGGTGGGGTTAGTAAGCTATAGGTAGGGCCTACTGGATGAAATGAGGGTCACCTGCCGTCGTGTCATCCAGTATTCCGATTATCAATCCGTCCGGTAATCTGTATCGAGTCGACTCGTCGGTTATTCGGTTCGTCGGTATACGGTAATTACTTTCAAACAAAATTCCACACAAACTTTCTCCAGATGGATAACCGTGACAACAACACCGGTTATGTTGTAGTTATTCGAAGAAAGTGTGAGGAATTGAAAGTAATTATAGTAGGGGGATCTAGGTGTGGGGGGATGGGGGTGAGGGGGAGCAGTACAGTGCGCCGTGCAGCTGGCCGAGTCAAGCTAGACAGCGAACGCAGATCCGGCAAGGCTGAGGTGGGACATAACGTAATTGGGGACTTTTTAACTAGTTTTTTTTATGGTTGGGAGAGGTCTGAAAGGAAAAGCATTTGATTTCAATTTGGTAGCGATAGAATGTTACACACTTGTTTTAAAAACCGGTCCTTCCGTATACCAGGGATACATCTCTGTGATACTACAGTATGTAGTGGTGTGAAGTTGCACTGAAGTATGATTATTATATCACTTCTATAAATCAATGTAAAATGAGTCAATAGGCGACAATTTTATGGTCAGAGTGATGCCCACGATTCGGGCCGTCTGCCATGGAAACAAAACTGATGTAGTATAGTTAAAAATCATGCATTTCTGTACAATTTATGAAGGCGATTGTTTCATGGGCAGAACGATACCCACGATTCGGGCCGTTTGCCATGGAAACAAAACTGATGTAGTATAGTTAAAAATCATGCATTTCTGTACAATTTATGAAATCGACTGTTTCATGGGCAGAGTGATGCCCACGATTCGGGCCGTCTGCCATGGAAACAAAACTGATGTAGTATAGAATAATTAAAAATCATGCATTTCTGTACAATTTATGAAGGCGACTGTTTCATGGGCAGAACGATACCCACGATTCGGGCCGTTTGCCATGGAAACAAAACTGATGTAAAAATGATGTTAAAAATCAAACATTTCTGTATACAATTTATGAAATCGACTGTTTCATGAGCAGGTTGATACCCACGATTCGGGCCGTCTGCCATGGAAACAAAACTGATGTATAGTTAAAAATCAAACATTTCTGTACAATTTATGAAATCGACTGTTTCATGAGCAGGTTGATACCCACGCTTCGGGCCGTCTGCCATGGAAACAAAACTGATGTATAGTTAAAAATCATACATCTCTTCAATTTATGAAATAGACTGTTTCAAGAGCAGGTTGATACCCATGATTCGGGCCGTCTGCCATGGAAACAAAACTGATGTATAGTTAAAAATCAAACATATTTCTGTACAATTTATGAAATGCGACTGTTTCATGGGCAGATTGATACCCACGATTCGGGCCGTCTGCCATGGAAACAAAACTGATGTATAGTTAAAAATCAAACATTTCTGTACAATTTATGAAGGCGACTGTTTCATGAGCAGATTGATACCCACGATTCGGGCCGTCTGCCATGGAAACAAAACTGATGTATAGTTAAAAATAAAACATTTCTGTACAATTTATGAAGGCGACTGTTTCATGGGCAGGTTGATACCCACGATTCGGGCCGTCTACCATGGAAAAAAAACCGATGTTAAAAATAATGCATTTCTGTACAATTATTGATGTAGGTGACTGTTTCATGAGCAGAATGATACCCACGATTCGGGCCGTCTGCCATGGAAACAAAACTGACGTAGGCCTATAGTTAAAAATCATACATCTCTTCAATTTATGAAATCGACTGTTTCATGAGCAGGTTGATACCCATGATTCGGGCCGTCTGCCATGGAAACAAAACTGATGTATAGTTAAAAATCAAACATTTCTGTACAATTTATGAAATTCGACTGTTTCATGGGCAGATTGATACCCACGATTCGGGCCGTCTACCATGGAAACAAAATAGTCTGGTTCCCGGACCGCAAAAGCGCCAGACTATTGTCTGTCAAATATAGGGTCCGGTATTAGACTGGTTCCCGTCCCAATACATAAAATATATAGGGACAGGTAGCTAGTAGTAAATGAAGGCTCCTAATTGGGTCAGCTCTGCGCATGCGCACAAAAGTGTTTCTATTTATAGATAAGGTGTTTACAACTTTTGTGTGCGCACGTGTAAGATGATCACAAGTCGTGTCCCATGCGTGACGGTCAGCATGCCATAGTATGCAGCTGTTTAATTATTATAAATTTTGACTATCATCATGGACGTAGTAACCCTCTCAAAAGCAAAAAGATAGTGATTGGAATTAAACTCATGGTCTTCATGAGTTTTTAAGGTTGTTGTTTAATTCTAAATGATTGTTTTTATTTCTGTGAAGCGCCTTGAGCGTCAATTTTGACGGATTTGGCGCTATACAAGAATTATATATTATTATTATTATTATAAAAAGTCGATTTAGATAAAGCATGGTACACTTTGTTTGAAAGTGACACCTTTCTTCTGAATAACCGCATATACCTTTTTTATACGTGTTGAATAATTGCGGGAAATTGGGGTATTTTCAATCGATTAATTAGTCGTTAATTAGTCATTGGAATTAGCCAGTACGGAAATTAAGTGTGCCCAGGGACATGGTTTTCATGATCCATTGATACAAATTCGATTTAGATAAAGCATATTTGGTACACTTTGTTTGAAAGTGACACCTTTCTTCTGAATAACCGCATGTGTTGAATAAAGGCCGAAAATTGGGGTATTTTCAATTGATTAATTAGTCGCTAATTAGTGATTGGAATTAGCCAGTACGGAAATTAAGTGTGCCCAGGGACCTGGTCTTCCTGATCCATTAATAAAAAAATCGATTTAGATAAAGCATATTTGGTACACTTTGTTTGAAACTGGCAGTTTGTTTCAAAAGATTATTCATTTTTAAATCTCTTTTGTTGCATGGATTCTAGGTTTTGGAATACGCGGCTGAATACGCGGCTGAATCACGGACTGAATACGCGGCTAGCTTTAGACAGGTCTCGTAACTGTACTGTATGAATACAATGTTTTGGGTCTGGGAATCAGACTTAAAGAACCCCGTTGCATTATGGGAGCTCATTAACATAAGAGTGGAGGAATTCTGACACTATTCATTACCCGCTACCGGTCCCTACATTTGAGTGACGATAGACGTCAGGAGACTACTGTAGGGAACGGGAACCAGTCTAGGTCCGGTATCGGCTACGTGTACTGGAGGGTCACGTGACCAAAAAGACCAAGTTTTGGTCTTTTACGGAAAAATCCGAAACATTACGAACTCGTTTTCGTTCAACTTCGGATAGTAACGTTGACTTTCGGCTATTTCCGACAGGTCACGCGAGGTCACGTATTTCAGGAAAAGACACCTCATGTAAATATGTTTCATTCCGGCTACAGTTAGCCCTAATAGAGCATATTTATTGTTCACATACAACAGAGCACTTTTCCTATCATGCACTTTTGAGGAGTTTGTTGTATGGTTTTTTTCCCACCCTTTGATTTCTTATTCTGTCCAGATAAAATTGCATGTGCTTACAAAAGTGCAAAAATGAATGCTAAAATTGATTCTCGGTAAACGCTAAAACTAGCTTCCGCGCCTGCGCAGACATGACAGCTGTGTCATGTTCTATTTTTAACCGTAGCCGATACCTGACCTAAGATTTTTAATAAGAGACGTCAGGGAATCTTTGGGCAGGGAACCAGACTAGGAAACAAAACTGATGTTAAAAATAATGCATTTCTGTACAATTATTGATGAAGGTGACTGTTTCATGAGTAGAATGATACCCACGATTCGGGCCGTCTGCCATGGAAACAAAACTGATGTATAGTTAAAAATCAAGCAATTCTGTACAATTTATGAAGGCGACTGTTTCATGGTCAGAGTGTTGCCCACGATTCGGGCCGTCTGCCATGGAAACAAAATTGATGTATAGTTAAAAATCATGCATTTCTGTACAATTTATGAAGGCGACTGTTTCATGAGCAAGATTGATACCCACGATTCGGGCCGTCTGCCATGGAAACAAAACTGATGTATAGTTAAAAATCAAACATTTCTGTACAATTTATGAAATTCGACTGTTTCATGGGCAGATTGATACCCACGATTCGGGCCGTCTGCCATGGAAACAAAACTGATGTATAGTTAAAAATCAAAAATTTCTGTACAATTTATAAAGGCGACTGTTTCATGAGCAGATTGATACCCACGATTCGGGCCGTCTGCCATGGAAACAAAACGATGTTTGGTGCAGTTAATTCTTATAACCACTCAGAGAGAAAAGTTGTGAGGCTTTTATAAATCACAAGAGAGATATCACTGGTCTGCAAGGAGTCCTATGTTTAAACGAAAATAAAACATAACTAAATTGTCACTATGCCAATTTTTGTACAATTTATGAAATTCGACTGTTTCATGGGCAGATTGATACCCACGATTCGGGCCGTCTACCATGGAAACAAAACTGATGTTAAAAATAATGCATTTCTGTACAATTATTGATGAAGGTGACTGTTTCATGAGTAGAATGATACCCACGATTCGGGCCGTCTGCCATGGAAACAAAACTGATGTATAGTTAAAAATAAAACATTTCTGTACAATTTATGAAGGCGACTGTTTCATGGGCAGGTTGATACCCACGATTCGGGCCGTCTACCATGGAAACAAAACTGATGTTAAAAATAATGCATTTCTGTACAATTATTGATGAAGGTGACTGTTTCATGAGCAGAATGATACCCACGATTCGGGCCGTCTGCCATGGAAACAAAATTGATGTATAGTTAAAAATCATGCATTTCTGTACAATTTATGAAGGTGACTGTTTCATGAGCAAGATTGATACCCACGATTCGGGCCGTCTGCCATGGAAACAAAATTGATGTATAGTTAAAAATCATGCATTTCTGTACAATTTATGAATGCGATTGTTTCATGAGCAGATTGATACCCACGATTCGGGCCGTCTGTCATGGAAACAAAACTGATGTATAGTTAATCAAACATTTATGTACAATTTATGATGGTGACTGTTTCATGAGCAGATTGATACCCACGATTCGGGCCGTCTGCCATGGAAACAAAACGATGTTTGGTGCAGTTAATTCTTATAACCACTCAGAGAGAAAAGTTGTGAGGCTTTTATAAATCACAAGAGAGATATCACTGGTCTGCAAGGAGTCCTATGTTTAAACGAAAATAAAACATAACTAAATTGTCACTATGCCAATTTTTGCAAAAAACAAAAAAATGCAGCTCTCCTTTGACCCATTGGGAACATTCTTTGGGTTTATAAAATCATGTACATATTTTTTTTTCCCGGGGATTCTGCGCACTTGGGCTAAACAATCCATGACCATTCAGTTCACGTTAGAAGGGAGGAGATCTCAGTCTTGCCGTGAAACAGCGCAAGCGTGCTAAGTACAGTCGGCACTTGCAGCAGCGGCGAGGCAGCTTGGGGAGGGAGGGAGGGCGTTCTGGGGTAAGGCACTGAAATTTCAACACGGGACTTTCCCCGTGTTGACATTCAGTATTTCGATTATAAATCCGTCCGGTATTCGGTATCGAGTCGGTCCGTCGGTTCGTCGGTTGATCGCGTTAATTACTTTCGAACAAGATTCCACATAAACTTTCTTCCGAATGTGGATAACATATTACAACGACACTTCTTGGCGTTGTAGTTATCCGGAGGAAGTTTGGGGAATTGAAAGTAATTGAAGTATTAAAGGTATTGTTATTATTTTCAGGGGAAGGGGCAAGGGGGCACGTTAGGCACTGCGCAATCAGCTGCATCTGAATGAAGCGAAGCGAACGCGGATATGGCAAGGCTGAGGTGGGACAGAGTGTGGGAAACAATTGTTTCACCCCCCCCCCCTCTTTTTAAGGAATACGAAAGGTCAAAATGAGAGCAGCATTTAGAAAACATCATCCCGGATTTATTGTACAAAATCGGACACTTTCTGATGTAAGCCGATTCACTTTGGATGTACTGGTGATATCTCTGTGCAATAAAATGAATGGAAAATGTGATGCCAAGGTGAAAAAATACAGTGATTTGCTTAGAATACATTGTAATTTTAATAGGAAACTTTCGTGAACGGAGTGGTGCCATAACGGGCCGTCTACCATGGAAACAAAACTGATGTAGGCCCCCTATAGTTAAAAATCAAACATTTCTAACCAACTTATGAAATCGACTGTTTCGTGAGCAGATTGATACCCACGATTCGGGCCGTCTGCCATGGAAACAAAACTGATGTATAGTTAAAAATCAAACATTTCTGTACAATTTATGAAGGCGACTGTTTCATGAGCAGGTTGATACCCACGATTCGGGCCGTTTGCCATGGAAACAAAACTGATGTATAGCTAAAATCACACACTTTCTGTGCAATTTATGAAGGCGACTGTTTCGTGAGCAGGTTGATACCCACGATTCGGGCCGTCTGCCATGAAAACAAAACTGATGTATACTTAAAATCAAACATTTCTGTACAATTTATGAAGGCGACTGTTTCATGAGCAGGTTGATACCCACGATTCGGGCCGTTTGCCATGGAAACAAAACTGATGTATAGCTAAAATCACACACTTTCTGTGCAATTTATGAAGGCGACTGTTTCATGAGCAGATTGATACCCACGATTCGGGCCGTTTGCCATGGAAACAATGATGTATACTTAAAAATCAAACATTTCTGTACAATTTATGAAATCGACTGTTTCAGGAGCAGATTGATACCCACAATTCGGGCCGTCTGCCATGGAAACAAAACTGATGTATAGTTAAAATCAGACATTTCTGTACAATTATTTATGAAGGTGACTGTTTCATGAGCAGATTGTTACCCACGATTCGGGCCGTCTGCCATGGAAACAAAACTGATGTATAGTTACAAATCAAACATTTCTGTACAATTTATGAAGGTGACTGTTTCATGGTCAGATTGATACCCACGATTCGGGCCGTCTGCCATGGAAACAGAATTGAGGTATAGTTAAAAATCAAACATTTCTGTACAATTTATGAAGGTGACTGTTTCATAAACAGATTGATACCCACGATTCGGGCCGTCTGCCATGGAAACAAAAGTGACGTATAGTTAAAAATCAAACATTTCTGTACAATTTATGAAATCGACTGTTTCACGAGCAGATTCGGGCCATTTGCCATGGAAACAAAACTGATGTATAGTTTAAAATCACACACTTTCTGTGCAATTTATGAAGGCGACTGTTTCGTGAGCAGGTTGATACCCACGATTCGGGCCGTCTGCCATGGAAACAAAACATTATGTATAATATAGTTAAAAATCATACATTTCTGAACAATTATTTTCTATGAAGGCGACTGCAGAGTGATACCCACAGTTTGGGTCGTCTGTCATAATGAAACGAAAATAATACAGTTGAATAAAATCATACATTTCTGTACAATTAATTGTTAGGAAGGTTTCATGAGCATGAGTGACGAAAAGAGTGGTGATGATGAGCCTTCCATGAAGCAATGGAACTGGATTCCCGCATCACCTTACTTCATCGTTACTCTTTTACAGATGACATTTTTTTGCGATTTGATTGTCGCCTGTTATAGGGTCAGAGTTTACTCTACAAAATAATTTCTTTATTGCACTGGCACAAAAAATTGAATTCAAAATTTGCGAAAATGCTGTTTGAAGCTGGTAAGTGACTTCTGACTGGACAAACTTTGGACAGAACATTATATTTGTAATTATATTGCACTGATTTTTCAATAATCTTTGTCTACTAGCAGATTTGTATTGAATATACTATTGTAACTATTTGCCATATTAATGTGAATATTGATGCAATGTACAGTATTTCGTTGCAGGTGTCAATTTGTGTAATAACATCTTCCCTCCCATGGCCGGCAGGTTTTTCTCTGTGCAGAGGTGGACGTTTTCAAAACTTTGGGGTGTCCATGTTTATTTGACTCGTTTTCATTCTTCCCCAATCATTGAAATCATTTACAGCTTTAGTGGCATAAAAAAACCTGTGAGAATGTGCGTCGTTTATTTGTAAAATTTGTACATCATTTTCTTTCCCCATGGTCAGCAGGTTGAGGGTGTACTCTCAGTAAAACGGTATATGTTTATTATCAGTAAAACGGATATAGCCTTTGTCCAGCAATTCTCCCCGCCACAATCATATTGCTTTCAGTCCTGTACAACACATAAAAATAATAAAAAGTTGGGAATAAGATTTTATTAAGCTTAACAGCTTCAATGACATAAACCGACTTGTCGTTTATTTGTAAATAAGTAAATTAGTTTCTTTCCCCATGATCAGCAGGAAGTTAACGGTCTCAGTACTCGGTAAAACTGTAAAAACGGAGCTAGGCTTTGTCTAGTAATTTTCCCAGCGTCAATAATCATCAAGCAGGTTTTCTGTACAGAAAAAATGAAACGGTTGAATAATTTATAGACTTCTACAACTACATACAGCTTTGATTGCATATTTGAAATGTCACCACAGACTGTGAGAATACGGACGTACATTCGTTTATTTGTAAATGTCCCATTCCCCATGGTCAGCAGGTTAAGAGTCTGTTCAAAACCGTAAATGTTTTTTGTCAGTAAAACGGATCTATAGCCTTTGTATGAAATTCGAAGCCATCATGAATCTGGCTCTTCTGTGTAAATCAGTAGCTTCTCAAGTTCTTCCTGAGTGGGAGACTGATGTAATGATGTTTAATAGACAGCTACTGTCTGCTTTGAAATCGCGAGAAATGTAACGTAAAAAATGAATGTCCTGGTATTGTCTCCATCCATGCACCATCCCTCTTTCCAGAGGATGGTGTACCGTACTTATAATTACATGTATGTGCATCCAGTTATCCACCGTGTAATTGAAGACTTTGCCATTTTTAAAGGCAATTTTTCTTTGTATGGTAACAAAATTGCAAGCGCAATTGTTATCAGGTGTAGTATTTTTCAACAATCTTTCCCCCATGACCAACAGGTTTTCCATCTTTCCCAAAAAAAATGTAGAGAAATGTTGTTAAAAAGTACTTTTTACTCTAATTGGTTTCAAAAGTCGCGGACGATAAGTTTTGTTCCACGAGTTACTCTGAATTTTTCTTCGTATGTTAACAAAATTGCAAGCAAGCAATTGTTGACAGGTGTAAATTTTCAACAATCTTCCCCCCCATGACCAGCAGGTTTTGTTTCCAAAAAGCATGCACTCTCAGTGTCATGTATAGAGAAATACAGACATTTTCAAAATGTTGTAAAAAATACGTTTTACTCTATTGGTTTAAATAATCGCGAGCGAGGATTTTTGTTCCCCGAGCTAGTTTTCAAAATGTTTTGCCTCCATTGATCAGCAAGATGCAATAGGTCTAATTTTCCAACAATTTCCCCCATGACCAGCATGTTTTCTTTGTTTCCAAAAAGCGTGTACTCTTTGTGCTGTGTATAATGATAAATGAAATTTTCAAAACAGTTGTATCTGAAATAAAATGACACTTTTGCTCAAAGATGTTAAACAATGTCCGTGGTCGTTTCATTAAAATAAAATGTTACAAGGTAATTGTTGACAAATTTTTGAATGATGAGTGGCTTGTGTTATTGTGTGTATCCTCTGGTATCTGATTATAGTGGAACAGAATTGAAAAAAAAATATGTATAAACATGGTAAGGTGTTTATACAAAATAATGTGGTCATAATTTAAAATCCAGTATAGGCCTACCAATTACGTTTAGGCTTAAAGGTAGTATCATACATTGGTTTTTGTCAAAGAAATACAGATTCATGGGCAAAAAATATCAAGGACGATACAGTAATAGTCATCTGTGAAAATTAGGCCAAGAAGTTAGTTCCTTGGGGCATTATTGAAAAAAAGTATAACACGGTAAGTTGTTTATACGAACAAAATGGTTTTGGGCAAATGTGGTATGTTACTGAAATATCCATTATAGGCCTATATTAATAAAATTATGTCTAGGCCTAGGATCACGTAGATAGATTCGGCTTACGGTCATAGCCTCATTCGTAGAACGGGGAAATAAATTAAAATGAGCATGGACAATTAACACCCGCCTAGTCCAGGTTGGGAAGTTTCTTTTATTTTATCTCCTGTCTGTGAATTCAGCTCAAAGGTCAACGTCACAAATAAAGCAATAGGAAGTGGATCCATGAGGAGGGGGAGGGGGTGTGGGTGTGCATGAAAATGTAACCATAAATACACATTATTCTGGAGATTTAAAGCTTATAGGCTCCTGTCTGGGGTTGGGTACTCCCATCCTTCAGGCCAACCCCATTGCCCGGCCTATCCCTGCATGGATCCACACACCCAGTTGCAGCAGCGGGACCTCCGTCACTGGAAAACTTCCGCATCAGTCACACAAGATGAAGAGATGCCGACTTTCACGACGGCCGGAGATGTTCTCGATGCAATGACTGCCACAGGTTGAGGATGGATAACTTGCTTTGAAATGCCTTCTCATTGACTGATTGGGGAGGTGAGTAAAGATTTACAATGCAATTAAGATTTCTTCAGATCTGACGATGGTCAGAGCAGTTCTCCTTAGAGAGACACAAATCTACAAACAATTGATAAATGCATGGGTAAAAAAAAACCAAGGGTCAAATATTCTGAAGGCATCATGTTTTTGAAGAGGGCCATTGGGGAAAAGTACAAATTTTACCCCTATAAGAGTTGATAATTGTTATACAAAAAAGTAATTCTTTATTCTGTTTCAATCTGTCTCTACAGATATCTGAAGAATGCCTAATGCCTGGAGCAGCCGTTCAACAATAATTCATCGCAACTTTACGTAGGGATGATAAATATTTAATGCTCCTAAATGTTGCGGTTTTTACTCAGATGATCCAAAGCCAAGTTTTTGCGAAGACAAGAAAAAGGACAATATGGATTTCTACTTCCAAAATTTACAATAAGATTGTTAATACTCTTTGCCCTGAATTTTAACCTGGAGCATAAAATGCTTGATCGCCCATCAGAAAAGGGAGTGGGAAAGGAATTTTCAGATATTTTACCCACGGGTTTTTTTATCTGTTTTTTTGTTTGTTCAACTTTCCCAGGTTAATGATGACAATGCCTTTAAAATTAGTAAATAATTGAAGCTTATAGACACACCAGGGTCTTTCTCAAAGCATCAGCACCGGCTCCGGCTCCGGCTCCACTTCGTGAATCCATTTTCAAATTATTGTTATCAAGTAGAAATTTTTGGCTGCAGTTCGACCTGTATATCCCCTGGTTTGAAAAAGAAAACACAGTTGCAGCTTCAATGAAAAATCACAACCACAACCTGTTTTTTCAGCATATGGATCATGACAGAGACGAAGCCGGAGCCTGAGCTGAGCCGAGCTTTGAGAAAGGCCCTTGATTGCATCCTGACCATTTTCAATTGTATCTAGTCGCCACGTTGAATTCACTCTAATTATTTTTGAATTCCCTTATTTATTATATCAGTTTTGCTTACTCTGTGACACTCTTGAATGACTTAGCAGAGATAGGATGCACAATTCAGTCTGATTTATACAAAAACTATATTTCCTAATTTATTTCATATCAGAAGAATCATTGGAAATAAAATAAAATAAAAGTAATAAATCTAAGAATTTAACTGAGAAAAGAAGAACAACCAGAGCCAATCAATATTTATGTGTCTTTAATTTTACCCTACCTTTTTCCTGGTCCACCATGTCCACTTAAAACATTTCAGATCAACATAAGTTCGGGTGGGTGGGGGATCAATGTCACTTTATAACTATTGCAATGTGCTTTTCCAATGAAAGAAATTTTCAAGTTTCCAAAGTTAGCCCAAAGTACATCTTAAAGCAGATACAACTATTTAAGAATGCAGTTTTGCAAATCAGTGGAAAATAAAACAAAACTGCCAACTAGAAAAGTAAAGAGCCTGATGATATAGATTGTAATGAATAGGAATCCTGTTGACAGTCGTCTTTGCAAAACTGAAACTGAGAAAATAAGGTGAAAATTTATAAGTAGGGCAAAATGTATCTCAAAATATCATTAAAATGTATCAAATATCCATTATGGGGCGCTAATCCTGAACGCCACCAGTTTCGTGTCTGTTATAATTGTGCAATTAAGAATCATGTTAGTGCTCATATATTCCTAGTTTGATATGACAAGAGATCAAATTAATAGAATACAGATACTGGCATCATTTCAAAATATGTATCATAATACGAATTTTATTATTGTAATTACTTTTAAAATATAAAAACGATCATTCATAGCAAAAATAACGAGTAAAAAAAAATGATTTCCTTGATGGTAATAAAGCCCTTTGAATAACTTGAACCATGATTTTCAATGTAAAAGACAAGACAATATGACAAATTTTTCAGATTATTTATATTTCAGAAAGATTCAATGCACATGTTGCATGAAAAATTGAAGACCCCCAAAAGCTCAGAAAACCTAGAGCAATCCAGGGGCCAATTTCACGAAAGCTTTGCGATCACCTCTAAACAGAAAATTGGAACGCAAAGTAGCGATCAATTTCCCATTTTGCGATGGATTTCCCATTTCGCAAAGTGTTATTAGGGAAACCGACCCCAGGATTGTTCACTTTCAAAGACAGGAACTGCATAAGGATCCAATTATTATTTGCTTTGATGTTGAAGCAACTTTATAGTTGAAGTTAGAGTACCAAAAATATTTTTATAATGTCAAAAGGCATTAATGTAGATAATTATAATTATCAATAGGTTTTATAGCTCATGGCTCAGTAATACCTTCCAGTGAGTTTTAATAAACTCTCGATTAGATTTCAGAAAATAAGCAAGAATACTTTAATTTAAGGACTTTTTCCCTCAATGTTGAACAAGAATTTCATTAAGAATACAATTGTTCAAGCAAACTCATAAATACTTTAATTTAAGGACTTTTCCCCTCAATGTTGAACAAGAATTTCATTAAGAATACAATTGTTCAAGCAAACTCATAATTTATGTAGAATTTCTCAAAACAAAAGAAAGAAGGTGACGCAACTTGCCAGTCCTTTTGTGTAAACCTGAACACAAGGCAGTAATTCTCTTTGACATCCAAATAGGCCTCGTCTTATGAAACCAAACATACACATACATTCATGTTTGACATGACTGACAATGCACTGTCTTTTACATTGTCCCTGTACTCTGATATTCTCCCATAAGGCCAGTTCACACACTTTCAAATAATCACGATTCAATTTGCACCAATTGCTCGTCTTTTTGCAAATAACAATGATTATTTGCTATGTGAACGGTGCGGCAAAAAAAAACACACACTTTTTTTATATCCCATCATGCATGGCGTGTGATATACGAAGTTCACCATTGAACTACCATTGTTCCATTATAATGGAGATCAATGGTGAACACTGTACAACAATATCAATTCAGTTTGTCCTGAGAGTAACGTGCACCGGATAAAGGTCAATTTCAGGTCAAACAAGAATCGCGCAGGCGTAGTTTGATTAAGAAATCTAATACCAGTTCGATTTGGGTTGCGATTTTTCAGCCTGTGTGGGCAAAACAAAAAATAGCCAAATCACACTTTTTAGTGTGTGTGAACTGGCTAATTAATAACACAGAGATGTGTGTGCCCAAAAACAACTTTGAACAAGAAAGGTCCGTTTTGAGGACAAGAATGATTACATTGTCATGATTGTTGTTCCTTTATCTTCTCGTCTTCAGTCCTAACATACACAGCCTCAGTATCATTATGTTTAAAATTTTCCTTCTTTTTCTTTCTTCTCTCTTTAAAATAGGAAATATTGCATATTTATCTTTTTGAATACATCATAACATCATTTGATGATCAAACTGATTGTTCTGATTAATTGTCTGCGAGTGACGTTCAACGAATCAAAACTGTCTTCCCATTCACAAGTAGCCTAAATGGAGCAGAGGTCTCAACACTCCCTACACTAGACTTGGTTGGTGGCAGGGTTCTGAAGCATATTTACTTCCTCGGGGCTTTCTTAAAATCTTTACTGGCAACTTGGGCAGCATTGCGACCAGGTGCACCCGTCACTCCCCCACCTGCAAAGACACAAACATATCCAATATGTTATCCTTACCTCACCAGAACAAACACTACATTAGAAATTTGCACAAAAACAGCACACTGATTTAGGGCCCAAGCCATGCTAGGCAACAGACCGATCCAGTAAGCCCATCCCACTGCACACGTAGGCAATGACCATGCGTTCCTCTCCAATGTCACACTGCACGGTCCAGTCGCGCATTCCATACACAGGCATACACAAAACCAAGCACTTTTGATCTCAGGCTCCGTAATCATAATGGATTGCCAGTATTGCTGGCAGCCGAGGTCGCCGATGAATACCGGCAACCTGATTACGTTGTAGCCCGCGCTTTGTAACTTTAAGAAAATGCACGTAATAAATGTAATTTAATTATTATTATTAATTATACACATTTGTCATACTCTAGTGCATGCGTGTCAGACATAAGCCATAGCTGTGATTAGTCAGAAAAAAATGGGGTAGCACTTAAATCTATTACAGACAATCCGTTTTAGGCAATAACATTTAATCTTTCACATAAATTCCTTAGAGAAAATTGCCAGATTGCCAGAAAGGTATGCTGTTGTGCTATTTTTGCATGCAGTGTACTTGATCATAGCCTCTTAAAAAGCCTTGTTTGGTACGAGCCCTATGAAACTTAACAAGTAACGCTCGTCTTCATTTACCTTTTAAAGGTAATATCATACTTTAATTTTTGTGAAAGAAATACAGATTCATGGGCAAAAATATCAAGGAAGATACAGTAACAGTCATCTGTGAAATTGTCAGATCCATACAATGCCCCTTTTTGAGAAAACAGTGAAAAATGCCCACAGTATTTTAAAAATCTTTTCACCATTATATCTGATCTTTAAAAGATCAAAATTGTTTTCAGTCATTGGTTCTACTCTTTTTCGGGAGAAATACAGCATTTCAGTCAGAAATTCTAACAGTATATTTTAACTACCATCACTATCTTTATACCCAGTATTATAAGTAAATCTGTGAAGATTTCTGTTTCGGTATGCTACCAAAGTATGATAATACCTTTACGAAAGATCCTGTTTGTATCAAAATGTCAGGCCCTCCTTACTCGATCATGAGCCGAGTTCATTTGTCTTCTAACCAAATAGTGCTTACCTGGATGTGCTCCGCTGCCACACAGATACAGACCAGGCACAGGGGATCGGTAACTGGCATAGGACGCAACTGGTCTGGCAAAATACAGCTGGTCTAAGGACATAGCACCATGGAAGATGTTCTAGGGGAAAGAAGGAAGAAGCAAAGCAAATAAAACAAAGTCAGTTTAATGTGGCTCTTCAGGGGTCAATTTCACAAACTCATCGTAACTTACTATCAATCGTAGGACTTATGATGCATTGCAGCCCTACGTAGGATACGTTATCCTTCGTAAATTATGTTATGATCGATCGTAGGGCTTCTTGAAAACAATCCCAGGCTTGATAGCTGAACTGTTGAGTTAAAACCTTGGGTTTTTCATGAACCACTTTTTTCCTGAAAAGGTTATTCATGAGATGCACTTTGCAATGACTGATAAAATCTAGCAGAAAAATAAGAATGAAAGAGGTACCTATCCAAACACATAATTGGGGAAGCTGACCTACACTTTAACATTATTCCCTAATAAATGCCATGGAGGATCCTACATTATCTGGGGTTGATTTCACCAAACTCATCATAACTAACTATCAATCATAGGAATTATGATGCATTGCAGTCCTACTAAGGATACGATGGGTCATCCTTCGTAACTTGAGTTACGATTAATTCAGGCATGTAACTTGAACTTGACAAAAAACGAGAAAATTCCCACCTTTACCATATTTTGTACAGTGTTTTTCACTATTCAATGGCATAAGAGTGAAGTGAAAAAAGAAGAAATCAGCTGATCCAAGGAAAAGTTGCATGTCTGTTAATTGCAGCGCTTCATGAAATCGACCACAGGTCTCATTGTACAAATCACATTGGTCTTACCCCTCCTGTGAGGCCAAATATCCTCTCCAGCTCAGGCGGTGGAAGAATGTCTCTCCCAACAACGCTGGACTTGAAGCCGGGACAGTAATCCTCCACATTGTCAAAAACTGAACAACAAACAAACAATAAGTATTAGCTACAAAATGCAAATTTGCAACTTGGTGGGCCTCTCTGTGGCCTCACAGGCCTTACTTTATAAGTATTATCACGGACGATTTTCCAATGGCATTTCTTGCTTGGTTCACCAAGATCGTCCCAAGGCTGTACCACATGTTTCTCTACACGTTTGCACCAATATTAATGGTACCTTTAAAAACAAATACTGTTAAAAACTCTTCCAGCTTCTTCCCGTGAACTACTGCACTATGGAACTCTTTACCTGCAACCTGTTTCCCCATTCCTATGACTTGTCTCAGTTCAAACGCAATATAAACACTCATCTTTCTACCTCCTAATTATATTATCGGTTCTTCTTTGCTCCGCTTGGCTCTTCTCTTTTATTACTTTTTAAGCCCTCACCTCACCAAAAAATATTCAGGTCAAAATTCACAAGAAAAAGATGACAACCACTTTGTTTTCTTCCTGTAAGGCTATTTGAGGTGAACGACCAATTTGTGCTTTTATGACTTTCTTATGCAGCACCACACAGTATACATTACAATGTCAAACCCAGAATTGTCTACTACAGTACCGTACTTATCACCAAAACAATATGCCAACTGCTAACCTTCCTCCAAGTGATGGGGTAAGGTGAGCGATGAGACTAACCAATCCACAATCAATACACTATCAAACGAGCCTTCATTCAAAACAATCCTGCCGTTGAGTACTGAGGTAAAGAGACTCAGGTCACTCACCCAAGTCCGCATACTCGTTCATCTTGCGGTCGTCCCACTTCTCTCCATTTGCCAGGTGGTAGGGCGTATACTGGGTGAAAAGAGTAACAACGTGGCACCCCTCAGGTGAGATGGTGGGATCCATGGAGGAAGGTATACACATCTCAATCATAGGACGAGGGTGGATTTCCCCCCTAGTGCAAGGCTCGTAGGAGTCGTTGATCAGGCCCATGTGCTCGCAGTTCAGGTGGATTGTGGCCGTGTGGTGGGCACCGGGCTCCCCGGACCGGAGGTTTGGGGTTGCCGCAAAATTTGGCAGTCTGTCAACAGCCACTGATACATAATAATAATAAAAAAGATGGATATAATGTCTTTCATATCATTTTGAATATTCAGGAAATTTCAGAAACACATTAGAGAACACATAATCAGTAACATGCAAAAATATCCAATGTAGCTATCCGATAACCAATCCTGTTCAAGAAATAGTGAGAAAAGCTGGAACGTGCAACAGTTGAGAATAAAAAGTCACCCGAAGGCCTGTGTCTCCTGAAAGATATTATGCTCCATCAAAGGTGGGCCCAAACAAGGACCTAATCAACAAACTGCTCTGCTCAAAAGTTGTAAAATAATGGGCGTTTAAAAGTGGTGCTGGGGTTTAAAACAAAAAATCCTCTCGTGCGAGTTTTGGACATCTTAAAGAATCATTGTCTTATGTTACTGATCTTGCAACAAGAGCTAGGCTTGTCTTTCCTCAATCTTGCTGAGAACCAGGCCTACCATTGATCTTGGTGACCGGAGAGGTGTAATCGATGGCCTGGACCTCTTTGATGAATTCTTGAGGTAGGGCCTCACTGGGAGTCAGATTGAGATAGGTGAGTCTGGCCGTGGCGTTGGACAGGACCACCTTACTGCGGATCTCAGTGCCATCCTCTAAGACGACTCCGCAGGCCTTCTTGTCAGAATCCAGGAGCACTGTACTCACAGGCTGAGATAGAAGTCAAATCAATTCAATCAATCTCTTATACTCTGAGGTTGCCACTGCCAGGCAAACTTAATCTGTTCAGGAAGTCCAGGTGATTTTAGGTTGTCCAGGGCAATCGAAACGTATCCAACTCTAAAAATTACTTGTTTTAATCCACGGACAAGTTTTTCTACCTCAGTCTTGAAGTCAATTTCACACAATCACCACAAACACAAATTAACAAACCACAGAAAAGCTTTCCTTTGTACCACAGGTTACCAATCAATATTCAACATAATACATATTGTGTGCAACTGGTTCTCTGTCTTTTTTGCTATGTATTTAAACTTGCTGAGCAAACTAAACTCATAAGCAAATCTATCAAATAGAGGCCTGATTGTGTGATACTCAAACTGTTTCTGAAAAAACTTAAAGTAGAGCCAACACAAAATTGAGAAAGATTTTAAGAAAATTAGCCAGAAAGTTGAGCTTGTCACAAAGCTTTGTGCTGAGCCTGAGACAGTGTTGTAATTCTGCAAAGGCTAAAATACCTTTTCGGTGAGTATGGTGGCTCCGAGGGACTCGGCCGAGTTGGCAATACTTTTGGAGACTGCCCCCATACCGCCCTCAGCGAAACCCCACGCATGCCTCACTCCATCAAGCTCACCCATAACGTGGTGCAGCAACACGTACCTGTAAAAGATGTAAAATTTGAGTTACTAAAAGCTTCAAGCATGACCCCTCCCTTTGGTAGATTGCCACTCCAGCCCCTTGTAATTATATATTAAAATGTGTGCACTATCAAAATGCTTGCTATTGCGTGCATACCCACACATGTGAGTACGCCTTCAATCATAGACCTCAGACTATTGTTCATTTTTTGTTTGAACTACTTTTTAGCAAACTGCTCCATTGTTTTCTACATGCTTCCCAATAAACTGTGGAACTGTCCATATACTCTGATCATCAAATAACCACAAGGGAAACTGACTGAATTTAAAGCCATTAAAAAGTGAACAAAGAAGGAGCGGGATTTGAACCGGCAACATCCTGAATACAGTACAGGTGCTCTACCAACTTAGCCATCCAGCCCAGGTGGTGTCCCCAAAAGTCAATTATCTTTATTCGTTTGGCAGTCAGAAGCCATGAAACCATGCACACATCGCCATATCCCAAGGATCATTTCAAGGATACACGCAGCAATGCTGCAACCTAAGAAAGGTACATGGGGGATCATTCAAGAGGATACAGCTTTTTAATGAATATAATCTTGGCTGGGAAAAACAAACATTGTAATGCTAGCCTCATTCTAGGCTTCTTACCCACTTCCTGGTGTTTGGGGCGACACCATGGCCCCAGTGATACAGTCTGTGGCCAGGATTGCTTTCAGAGGCTCAGATTCAAACCATCGGTCTAAAATCTGGACAAGAAAAAAAGATTCGGAAACAAAGAAATAAAGACGGGGATAAAATTCCCAAATCCATCCTCTCTCCTTGTGATTTAGGGTAGCATCACAAAATTTGAAGTTTTCCAGGTGCTGCTAGCCCAGTATATTCTGAGGCAGCTTTTTGCTGACTTCAAGCCTTAAAAAACTTTGTGATTGACTTGGGTTTTAGCAGACAACAGGCTAGATGCTAGCACCCCAACTGTCACAGATATCCAGCTTATTTCAGCAGTGAAAATATCTCAATTCAGGGTCTGCCCATTTCAGTAGTGAATGGCCATATGCTTGGGCTAGGATGTTCTTGAGGCAATGGGCCTCAAAAAGTTTTAGGAATCTTACTTTTCCCATGGGGGCGGTCATCAGTTCGTAGAACATTGGTAGATTGTTTCCCAGCTTTGATCCTGCAAAAGAAATCAAAGCCTAAGTATCAGAGATCTGCACTCCCATCGGAAATAGCAAAATGTTGATGATTGTTTAAGAATTGTACTTATTTTCAAGTCTACCACAGTCAATTTCACCAACTCAGCAATATGATGACTTTCTGGTATGACTCCACACCAACAAAATATTTTACTAATTCTGCCTATCACTACTGAAAAAAGTTTTTAGTTTTTCATTTCAATAAGAAAAGACAACAAAAACAAATCGAAAACTCACCAGTTTTCAACATTGATTTGATAGCGGGCCACATGTCCAGTCGATCCTTGACGGAACCACTTCCAATGGCCGAAAGATTGATAGGACCAGAATCAAACATGGCTCCAATGGCTTCACCCATCGCTTCGATCTTCTCAGAGTATACAAAGTACTCCTGAAGGAAAAATATAGATAAAAACTTTCAAGGTGTACCCTGAACAGTCGATCCTGTATGTGGGCTGAAGAATTAGAAGAAATAAAAAGATGTGCAAGTAGCAAAGTTAACAAGATACTGAATACCTGATGTATTACTTGCGGTATACACAGGAATCAGATTTGATAATTGATCACAGCTAAGCTTGGTCGTTGATCTGATACATGTGTATGATGCCTTTACAAGTAAGAATGAAAACATGTGTTTAAATCCTGCCAATACAAGCCTTGGAATTTTTTTTGTTCCATTATTCAAATGTTATGTAACAAGTTTTACTTTATAACAAAAAATTAAAATGAAAGCCACATCCTCTTTGAGTGATCCACCATGTGCTGTTTCTCATATTGCAGCATTGCTGCGCATATCGATACAATGATCCTTGGGATATACCGTAGTGGCCCTATTTGAGTGGTTTCATGGCTTCTGACTGCCAAACAAACAAAGATAATTGACTATTAGGGACACCACCAACATAGGGCTGGACAGCTCAGTTGGAAGAGGGACGGTACGGTATTCCGGAGATCGCTGGTTCGAATCCCACTCCAGTCAATTTTTCTTTGTTCACTTTTCAATGACTTAAAATTCAGTCAGTTTCCCTATGTGGTTATTTGATGAATAAATTAAAGCAGCAGTTTGTTACCTTGGCGTCTTTCTCTGAAAACTTTGCAATCTCATTGTAGGTGTTCTTTTCATCATTACTCAGCAAGAGTGAGCGTGGGGTACCGCTAGGGCCGGGGTCCTCAAGAATGGGAGCATAAGCACCAGCTTTTCTGAAATACACTTTCAAGCCGTGTTTCTGTCAAGTGAACCGAACCGAGAAACTTTTGATGTATAATCTGAGAAAAGGTTCAACAAGCAGCTCAGTTCAAGTACAATCATGCTGAGAAAGTACTTAGGTCACACAGGCTTGCCACAGTCGACAAAGACTTGATTACTTGACAAAAACCTGATTACTAGGCAAAAATTATGAGAAATGGTTTTTCTCACCTTGAGTTCAAGGTCCCTGAAAATGTCCGGCCTCAACAAGCTCAGAACATAGGAACAACGTGAGAACTTGAACCCTGGAGAGGAGTTAAGAAAGGAAACATGAATAGGACCTAGATCCAATTATTAGCACCATGAAATTCACACAAATCCAAACTATTCTGTAATCCTCACTAAAATGAGCTCAAACAGAGCAAACACGTTGTCAGTCACATAGACTTGTAAACTGGCTGTACTTCTCTTTACCCTGTTGAAACCCAGGACTATCTAGAGAACATCAATTAATTATCAATATGTATGATGTTATGTCCATAACCAAAATTCAAAAAGCCACAAACCTGGAACAATCTCCTCGGTAACCGCGGCTCCTCCAATCACATGCCTCCTTTCTAGAACCAAAGTCTTGAAGCCGGCCTTTTGAAGGTATGCAGCCTAGAAAAAGAAAGACGATCATTGTCAAAAAGAAATATTAAAAAATCTGACAAAAAAGGAGACACATTTTATTTGAAAGTGAAGTTTCAATTGGTTAAAGGTTCATCACTCACTGCAGTTAATCCATTGTGCCCAGCCCCAATGATGACTGCATCATATTCTTGTGTGAGAGGATCGGGACTCGTTGCTCGAAAGAGTTCACTGGATGTTGAGAAGCATCTTGGGGTCACGTGACTGCGGTAGCCAGTCACACACTTCCTAGAAAGTTGCTGGACTGCTGCACTCGCTCTGAACGGTAGTCGTAACATGGCTTTTAAATTTATGATAATGAAAAAATGCACAATTTAATTTAGTAGTGACATTTAATAGATCTTTGAGAAATATGTACGTCAGCACTTTTCATTATTTTGAGTGCTTTCAAGTTCTTTTTAGAACATTAATTAAATTTAGCAATATTATTATTGTCACAATGCAGCGCTGAATGGCAGGCCATACATCTTATTTCAACACAAATTTAAGCAAATACCGGAACAGTTATTGGCATAAAACAAAGAGAAAACCGGTCCAACGACACCGTGAGTAGCTAAACAATGGTGGCTCAAGTCCAATGAAGATTTTCTTGGATGAATCATAAAGGTTCAAGGTTGTCCGGCCAACTGAACTCCAAAGCATGGTTTTAGTATTTTATTTTGCCTAAGTTAAAGGCAAATGATGCAGAAGCTAGCTTACCCATAACAGTAACACTGTCCCTACACACCTCCCTGAGGTTTACTTATGAGCCAAGTTCTAACATTATTCAGTTCAAGTAGACCTTACCTACCTGTAACCTGTAGAGTGAATGTGTGGGGTAAAGGCGAGGCCTTGACCTGGCTGACCGGCTATAACCGGCTATAAACGCTCACAATTAATTTTATACAAATAATATAATACACACACACATCACGCGCGGCCGATCGAGTGGCACTGCAGTGCCAGGCAGCTGATCAAGGTTAACCTGGCGAGCGAGGTCAGCAGGTTAGAGTCCCTTGCAGTATAAAGGGACTGTACAACAGGTGTAGTGCGAGCGCCCTCTATTTAAAAAGCAGATAAAGAATTTTGGGCGGGTCATTTAAATTTGTGGAACATTATGTGCATGTCTGCATGATTTTGTTCTACAACTTCGTTTTTACACCTTAATAAAGGGAAACGAATAAAAACGTTTCAAATAAACAATACAATAAATAAAGATATATTGACTAGATGGATAAAGTTACTTAGAAAGTAACTAAAGTACCCAAGTCGTACTGATCGGGATTGAGTTTTTAGTAGCAAGACCCCCAAACACAGATTATAGTAAATAGTACAGAATTAAAGGTACTAGTACAATGTACTTAATTTGGTAGCGAAACAGGAATCTACTTACAAGAAAAATACTAAAAAATTAAATAAAATCTTTAAAAGAAATAAAAACACATGTTTTAAAGGTTTTTTAAATACCAGTACCTTGAAAGTTCGTCACTGTTTTTTTTTTTTTCAAAAAGTGGGCATCATGGGACTGGAAATTTAACAGATGACTGTTAATGTATCTTTCTTGATATTTGTGCTCATGAATCTGTATTTCTTTGACAAAAACCAAAGTATGATATTACCTTTAAGTGAAGAAAAAACTGTTTTCTCCATGTCACCTATCGAGGGAACTTCTATATAATTGCAACCAGTCCAAAAACAATGACAACAAAAAATAGGAGAATGCATATAAATATGTCATACTTTTATTACAATCCTCTTTGACAGTCCATATATCAATGCTCAAATTATCATACAAGTTATGTACAAAAAAGATTTCAAAAGTGGGTGTTCATCACTGCACTGTGTAGTGATAACTGGCGAGGAAGGAAATAATTATACACTTTTACTGAGAAGAAAACCCTCACGGTTATTTCTATCACTTCATTTTTACTTCGTTTTAATAAAAAACAGGTTTATATATAAAATACATATACAATCCATGTACAATGACAATTCTAGTATTTGGGAGAAGTGGTAGCATGAAAGTGTGTGTGTATGGGCTTTGTCAACTGTAATTTATTTTTGCGGATGATGATACCTTGTGGGTTTCTTATCCTTATTTCTACAAAGTCTTAAGTTTAATTATATTGTATCTATATTGTTAAACTTAGACTTATTTTAAGGTTTCAAGCTGGGAATACTTCACCAATGCTGAATGTTTTATAAAACTTTAAGCCCCCCCAAAAGGCACTCTCTGAATAAATTCAAGCATCTGAGATTCTATTTGTTTTGGTGCTTTCCTTTAAAAAACCCAGGCTTCTAGGTCATTTGGTTCAGTCAAACTGATTGTTAAGTTAAAAGAGGAATCCATTGGGGATACCCGTACCCCTGTGTTCCAATAAATGGAGGTCACTGTTCCAAACCCCAGCCTCTCCTCTTGGCTCAACCCTGTTTGTCTTCTTCCTCAGCAGTCTCTTCTGGTTCAGGCAGCTTGATAGCAGGGAAGCTGAAGCTGTCTGCAGTCCTGATTAAGTCCTGGGATGCCAGTATGTCCTCAATCTCCAACAGTCGGTTGTACTTGGCAATCCTCTCCCCTCGATTGAGAGCGCCAAACTTGACAAACTTGGCTCCCACTCCAACAGCCTGGTGGAGATTTAAAATTGGATACACTTTTTAGGACATCATTTTTAGAAAACAACCCTTAGGAAAAGTGCTATGTAGAACAAGTCTTACATGAACAAAATGCTTCACAAGGATTTTAAATTAAGATTAAAATGAAAGAAATGTAAGGAAAGAAAAAATAAAAAGCTCATTAAAAAAATGTTTAGTTTTTATATGATGGCAACAAAATGTCCTTCCAATTTAAACACAACCGGTATTTAAAATCTGTGGTGTTTATTAGAAAAACATTATTACCAAATCAGCCAGAAAACTGTCCGGGCTTTCACCAAGCACACTGGATATCATCGTCACTGATCCCGTCTCTGTAAAACAAAAGGATGAACGATGATGTTGTCAATTTAGGAATTCATTTAAGATTTACAGTACGTTCTTAGGATAAGAAATGGTTTTAAAATAAACCGGAGGTATATCTACATTGACAGGGCTGTGACTGTACTTGCATAATAAATCCTGATATCATATCCCAAAATGCTAAAAATGACACCTTTCCTATACTTTATAGTGAACATGCAAAGTGATGACAAAAAGCATGAAATCACAGTTTTTCCGGGAATTGGGAAAGGGAATTTATATTGCCACTGCCAAAATGACAAGAGTGCTATGATCACCATACTCCTTTGGATATGATGAATCTTTCAAATAATATCCACATTGGTGAAAGTTTTACCTTTGATTAGTTTTGAAATCTCGATGATATCGCTTATGACCGTCATCTGCTGCAGTTTCAGGGAGATGCCGCTGGAACGCAGGTCTCCAAAGCCCTCCTGGACAAATTTCTCTGCTCTAGGGTAGACGTGGTCACCGATGACAAAGCACTGCTCGCTGAAACGATCACAAAGCTTGCTCCATGGTGCAACATCCTGAAAATTCAAGAAAGAAGGTTCTGTATTAAAATTGGTGCTTCTTCTCTTCTTCTCGGGTCACTACACAAGTCCTGTGTCAATTGGTGCTTGGAGTCTGAACACTGATGTCATCAAGGATATGTTGCTTGATCCTTCAAACAATCGTTCCTGAAGCGGTTTACTATCATACTTTGGTAGCATAACAAAACAGAAATCTTCACGATTTACCTCCAGAAAAGAGTAAAACCAATTAACCCAAAACAATTTAGATCTTCAGAAGATCAAAAATCATGTGAACAGATTAAAAAATACCATAGGCGTTTTTCACTGTTTTCTCAAAAAGTGGGCAACCGTATGGGACTGGGAATTTCACAGATGACTGTATAAAACTGTATCTTCTTGCCCATGAATCTGCATTTCTTTGACAAAAACAAAATTACCTTTGAATGGGTAATTTCCTCTTCATAAGAGTAAAAGGTCAATCTGTTTAGCTAGTCCTAGATCAGGTTTGCAAGCAACAATCATTAGTCCAGCAATTCTTGGTTACTACTTAAAAGTGACCATAATTCTGATTGGTCCTGATTCAATCAATTAGCCACACACCTGTTTCTTTAGGGGGTCAATGAGAGCTATAATGGCTGGGTAACGGTTGATAAGATCAGCATAGACTTCTATTACATCATCTGCCAACTTCAGCATTCCTTGCTGTACCTCATATTTGCCTTTCTCCTGGAAAATAAAAGTTTGTAATCAGTAAAGAAATCAACAATGAACCTATGATAGTTGAGTGTCATAACTAGATATGTGTGGAGTAATCATGATGACCTCTAGTCTAAAAAGACTGTCAATTGTCAATATAAGTATTGTTTACTAGCCAATTTGTGGTTGACTTAAATCAGCATAAAAACATTTGCTTACTGGGTCAAACAGTTCCTGGGCAGCACAGTTCAGAGCTAGGTATACGTCTTCACCAGGGGTCAACTCCAAGGCAGTGATGGCTTCTTGAGCCAGGTCAAGCAACTGCTCCGGCCGGTCGTACTGTGGACAGTACCCACCGAGGTCATTGACATATGACCCGGCGACCTGGCAAGGGGACAAAAACAAGGAGATTAGTATTAAGTATAAATGTGCTATAAAGCTTCATACTTTAATTGCATATTCCCACGACTGTCAGTAAAACAATAAAACAACTGTTCTGAGACACTCTACCGGCGCTGGTGTCATCAGGTGTCATATTAGCCTATCCAAATTTACGATGGCATTATTTAATATCTTCTTGACATAGATCATTTCAATATCACATGTAGTATTTGAAAGATGTTTTTTGGCTCTTTCCAGTCATAATCATGTCCACATTTTGGCTTTGTGCGATTTTGTGCTACAAGGTGGTGCTATAAATATGTAAAAAAAAAAAGAAGAAAAAGAATTGCTGGAGCAGATAGAGGTTGCTGGTTCAAATCCTGCCCAAGTAAATTTTCTTTGTTCACCTTTTATTGACTTAAAATTCAGTAAGTTTCCCTTGTGGATATTTGATAATAATATCATTGGGGTAATAACACGGTAATATCAGTAATATTTGGACTTAGTCAAATTAAGGGCTGTTATTACCGGTAATATCGGGTAATATCGGTAACCGGTAACAATTTGCCCAGTGGGTTAAAGAAAACATAAATAGGACAACACCAATAATCTAACTATGACAAAGATCTATACTTGTATAAACAGACTGATTTTGATTAAGAAAGAGAAAGCCTAAAATGATGACAAACTTACCCCCTGCTTTGGAAACAGTAACTTGCTCACTTGATGGTGAACGGCTGTCAGTAGCTTCATTGACTGCAAATCAAGAAACAAGAAACCCATCAAGATATTTGATGGACAACACTTTAGAGGCTCACATAAAAAACCAAGAGCAAAAAGTGCAATTTGCTTGGGATGAGGTTTTCCCAAGAGAGTATGAAGGCTAAGGGAGTGGGAAGCTGCCTTGAACAGGGGCCAATGTCATGTAGCTGTTAAGCACCAAAATATTGCTCAGCATAAAATGTCTCACTCAATAAAACATACTACCATTCAAAATTTCATTTGATGGTCAGCAAACAACAGCCAAACAACAATCACAAGTGATTCACAACACATGGAAATTTGGTTGTTAATTCTGTTTTCATTAAGACAGAAATTTCAAGGTAAGCAAATTTCTGTGCTAAGGGCCGTGAAATTGGTCCCAGTTAGGGTGAATAAAGGGACAACGCTATTTGAATATCTTGTTTTATCCATAACATTTAAGAGGAAGGGGAAGAACCAAAAAGAAGGACCAAAGGGTCTGATGGCTTGAATTCCTACCTCACGTAATGATTTCCCAGGTTTAGGGACGAGCAGTAATTCCTTGATGAGATTCTGTTTGCCTGGGTAAGCTTTCCCAGAGTTCAGGAGATTGACCATCGGCAAGGGAAGCTCAAACTCTTGCTGATCCTGAGAAAAAGGGAATAAATACAAATTATGAAATCAGTATAGCTGATTTCTCCTACAAGTACATCACTGACCCTACAAGCGGAGACTAGGTCCTACAGCTAGGGCCTTATGACAGCCCACTCCAGCTTCCCATACTGATTATTAGGACAAAGCACTTTAACAAAGAAATTAATATATCATACTTTAAAATCTAGTTAAGCAATCATTTGGCTTTGCTAAACTTACTTTTTGTTATAAAACCACAAGGGAAGCTAACTTGATCATTTGAAGTCATTTAAATAAAAGGAACAGAGAAAAGGTATGACCTCATTAAGTTTGCTCTAATGATGCTCTGTAAACTTGAGTTATTCAGCATTATGTTGGCAGTGGCCCACACTGTCAATCATTTTGTCCAATAGCACTGCGTACTTGTGCTAAACATAGCGTGCATGCATGGTGTGACGTCATTAGTGCGGAACGCTATTACTAGTCACATGAAACCAAAGGGATTTGGAACATTTTTACCTGTACATTGCATAAACCGGCAATATGCTGAAAGGTTTGGATCTTTGCGAGTTTTGCAGCTGCTAATGTGACTGCTTGAGAGACGACACATGCTGCATTGCATCCAGGAAGCATAGGTTCTTTGGGCTCCTCCACAACCACCATGGCAGACTTGGCACTCCCTATCAGGACAAAGCAGGCAGAAATACACATAGGTATAGCCATTAAAACTGACAAGATCAAAAGGAACAAGAAGGAACAATGCCACAGAACTGTTTGGGAGGTTTATCTGAAACAGGTTATGGGAAGTAGCAATGTTACACCTCGATAACTAGAGCTCAAGAGATGAAGGGAAAAGTGATGGACCAAAAATATAATTATCAGGCTATAAAAGAGAACAAAATATAGGCAACTTCCTAGAAACATAAAAAATGTAATGATAACAAAAAGTGAATGAATAAATCTTAAATATTATGGAAAAAAATCCTGTTTCTTAAAGGTAATATCATAATACAGATTCATGGGCCAAAATATCAAGACAGATACAGTAACAGTCATCTGTGAAAATTTCAGTCCCATACGGTGCCTACTTTTTGAGAAACCAGTGAAAAACAGCCACAGCATTTCTTAAGTCTTTTCTCTTTTATTTTTGATCTTTGGAAAGATCAAACAGATTTTCGGTTGTTGTTTAACTGATTTCTGGATCAATACACCATTTCAGGCGGAAATATGTTAACAGTATGTTTCTACCACCACCATCTTCATACCCTGTAAGTTATATGTAAATCTGTGAACATTTCTGTTTTGGTTTCTTAGAAAAGAATGATACTACCTTTAACAGCCAAATATAAGGTAGTAATGTGGTAATTCAGACTGGCTGGGTTATATTGTAAATGAAGTTTGACTGGGCATACCTAGCTTTTTCTTGCTCTTGGGTGATACTGTCTTCTCCTCCTTATGTGGTTCAGGTGGCAGTTCTATCTCTGCTGCTTTCTCTCGTTCCCTTTGTTCTTCTTCCTCTTTCTCCTTCTTGAATCGTTCAAGAATCCCACTGAATCATCAAGACAATATAACAGCAAAAACATCTCATAATTTATGCGAGGATGTTGTAAACCCCTTGGAATGTGTCATTTGGGAGTCAAGTACAGTACATGGTTGTAACTTCTATTTCATGTTGTGTACCAGTACATGGCCCAGTACCCAAATGCTCAAATCATTCGCATCTGTTGCCTTTTCTGTAGCATTTAACTAGTCTGTAGTTGATTTCACAAAGCCCTACGATTGATCTTAACTTGAGCTACGATTAGGATAACCCATCGCATCCTTCATCGGGCTGCAATGCATCATAAATCCTACAACTGATAGGAAGTTACGATGAGTTTGGTGAAATTGACCACTGAATATATGTAACTAGACCTAGTGCTGATGCAATGGTATATACTTGGACTTCCAATGTAATGCTGTGACATCGCTTGCCCAGGCTCTATAGGGGAAATACTTATTGTGGGAGAAGAAGGTAGAGGTTGGTTGAAGAGACTGGATCATTAAAAAAAGTTTGTAAATTATTTGTTATTGTCCCCCAATGCGCCATCAATTATCTCTTATAGGAGCTCACTGTCAAAACCAGTTGCTCTCCAAATTGCAAAAAAAAATATATACATTTTTGCACCCTAAACAGAAAAAAAAGCAAAAAGCATTAAAGCAGCCTACCAAACACGTTCATCAATCTCTCCCTGATTGGCCGGGTTGATGCCACTAACAGCCTCTGTGATTGGTCCATGGATGAAGCCAAGTGCAGCGTTGACGAATGCCTGTCTCTCTTTCTCGTCTGTATCTTTTCTTTCCAAAGGGGCATTCTCCATAAGGGTGCTTGTACTTGCCATGGTGACTGTGGAGAGATGCTTCAGGAATCAAGTAAACATCAAAAGATTTTAGTTAAAGTGTTAAATTCAAATTCAAGCTTTATAAGCGACTCAATCATTGAGTCGCCATAAGCTTTGCTAAGCAGCTCTATCGAATTCTCTCTTGTCAGAATTAGTGTTCTCACCAACTGACATATAAACCTGAAATTATATGCTGGACGGTGTATGTGGATTAAGCAGTGCGTGGAAATGGTGATGAATCTTATCTTTGAATCCAAACAATGAGAATCATTGATACCTATAATAGGTATAGCTTTAAACCAAAATTTGTCTTTTTAACAATAAGATGTACAGTGAAACACCACTACAATGAACATCACTATACCAAACATTTGGCTTTACTGAACATTATTAGTTATGCTTGGGGCCACAATTTTTATTTACAATGTATGGGCATGCTGAACATTGTTCACTATAACGAACAACCTCTATAACGAACAACTTCTGTGCATCCTGGCGCGTTTGTTTTAGTGGCGTTGCACTGTATATAACACTAGTATATATGTTTCTTTGTTCAGAAACAGAGTCGAGTCAGAATGTTACCTGTTCAAGTCCTTTGACAATACAGTGCACTTCAGCTTGTAATGTAGGCTGTCCTCTACTGTCCATAACCTCTCGTGCCATCACTTTATGGACAACTGGGGGAACAGATAGGGACTCAAAGTGCTCTGACTGAAAAACACACAAAGGTCATTTCTGTTAAACATGTTTCAGGGGTTTTATAATCAAACATTAAAAAGTATGAGAAAATGTTAACAAATTGTCATACAAATTTTAAACAAATTTTGTCTGTCTATATAGTATGTCCTTACCAATCGACCGTACACATCTGGTGGATTCTCATAAAACATCGAGTTGAGGATTTCTTCAAGTCGTTCTGGTATGCCATTTTCTTTGTAGAACTTCACGGCTTTCTGCTTGGCTTCATAGAACTCTCGAGCGTTTCTCTCTGATGCTCGGCTGGCACACATTTTGAAATCCACTTTTCTGCAAAAATCTGCAAAACAACCAAAGAATTATTCTAAGTGAACAAAGATAATTGATGCAGGATTCGAACCCTGACATCTTTATCACCGTACTGGAGGGTGCGGATTCGAATCCGGTTTCAGTCAATTTAGGCTGGCCAGTTTCCAACTTCAAAGCATTATTTGCCTAGGCTTATTTTGCCACCACCAGCATTCTTCCTGCAAACACTACTTTGCCTTGCTCTGATAGGCCAATTATGTTAGTTATTCCGGGGCATAAACGTACCTCCAGCAAAATAAGTTAACATTAAGAGAAAGAAGGCATGACGTGCATGTATTTTGAATTAGAAGAATGATGGTCCCAGCAAAATATATGTTTCCTTTTAATTAATTTTCTGAATAAACCATCCATGCTTTAAGTATTGGTAATTGGTAGTGTCATGATGGACACCTTCCCCAAAAAACACCCAACAAGTCAACATGGTCAAAAACTAAACAAACTGCTAACGTTAATAGTGCTACAGAGTACACACTACGGGCATAAACATGTAGGCCCTACTTATTTCTTAGTTAGGATTTATTTTATTTTCTTAAGTTGTTTCTTATTTAGGTCTAGGCCCTAATGTTAACGTTATTTATGCTAGACACATCAACTGTCACAAGTAATAACGCAGTAGCCAGTACCATTAGGCCTAACTACACATTAACTGGCCCAGGGGTTGATTTCACTAATGTTTGCGATCATCGTTAAAGCCCAAATCCATCGCTTAACGGAAAATTGCTACGCCTAGCGATTGATTTTCCGTTTAGCGATGGATTTGGGCTTTTAACGTTAGTTTTACTAGCGATGATCACAGGGTGAACGTTACACTGACTTAATAGATAATTAATAATAGGCCTAGTAGTAGGCCTAGGGCCTAAACTGCAAAGTCAGTGCACATCACACTAAATTACACAGATGACTGCACACACAACACGTACATGACACAGCAATGGCCAATGCTATGCAATGAGCAAACGAGTCGAGTAACGTTTTATACAGTACTTTTGTTGGGGGAGGGGTCGCTTTGACTTAATTCCTGCATCTAGAATATAACACATTTGGAAACAAAGTGGGCCTATTTCCTTTTTACCTTATTTTCAAAACTTTTTTTGTGATCAGAAAGCGAAAACGAGTGTTTTCAGCTGACTTGCGAGTTGCAAAGTCGTCTCGCTCAGTAGTTCGTGTACGCCGCCATGTTGGTAACCAAGGATTCAGTTAGGATTGTGGGTAATCAATTAAAACATCAAATGCATCTAATAAAACAATGAAGCGATATTTAAGAAACGTGGATTGAATTTTGATTATTAACAAAACCTCAAAATTTGTTTTAAAAAATGAAAACAATAATGGAATGCAGATTTTAGAGAAATTAAAAAAGTTTACCGGAAGTTACTCCATAGCAACCATCAACTTTGGGCAGCTGAATGTCATGATGCATAAAGTACCACGCGTTGCATTACATACGACATGCATTGCATTCACTTCGCGGGGGCAGGATGTACACAATGTTATGACACTTTGGTAGCCTACATTCTGACATTGCATTCTTTATATTTCTTCATTCTTTCTGAGCGAAAAGTGCTAGATGTGGTGAGGACGATGTCGCAGTTTTAGCTTTACAAATAATAAGTGTGGTCTAGTTTCTTCGTCTGTGTTTGAACAAGATTGAATTGATAATCGGAGGCTCATAAATAGGCCTAACTTTGCTCCGTCAGTGTGTCAATTGACTGCACCTGCACCGTGCATGTGTGCGGTATAATTCCGGTATAGGCCCTAGGCCTACGTTGTTTTGGGTGTCCAGCCTAGTTCCAGTCGATGGTTTCAGTTACAAATGAACTTCACTTAGCAATCAATGTAGATCTTACCAAGGGATCGCACTGTTGTTAGAATAGATACAGCCTCATCGGTTGGTTGCCACAAACTCCTTCATTGCGGAATCCAAGGGCAAGGGCCAAGGCGGATTGAATCTGACTCTCTGAGTCTGAGATGGCTGCTCATCAACAACAGAGCAGACCTAGCGGCAGAGCCCCTGTATCATCAAGTCGACAGAGTTTTGACAATGATGAGTTCATGGCTGCTGCTATTGGAGATACGGCCTGGCTGAAGCAGTCTCTGAGATCAGGGAGAGATCCGTCACAGTATGACAGAAATGTGAGATGATTGAGAGATTATTGTCAATGATTTTCAAACTTTTCAGAAGGCTTTGAGTTTGACTTGTTGAAGTTTATCACATTATTTATGTTATATTAGCTAACGTTAGCTTATTATCTATGTGCAATTAATTAACTCCATGCCAGGCAGTCGGATTATGCCAGTGTTACAACAAGTAATAGGGCCTACTAACTATTTAATAATAACACTCATTCACCATTTAAATTATCATTTATTACACCCACTGAATTATAATTTACAATCTTGTCTTTTTGTCACCAGGGTCTAGCAGCCATCCACCTAGCTGCTCTCCACGGCCGTCTAGAATGCATGAAGCTACTGGTTGAGAGATACCACGTGGATGTCAATCTCCCTAGCACGACAGGCTGGAGACCCATTCATCTGGCTATCAACAGCCGGACGGGCAAGAGGTCGCTGAACTGTCTGCAGTACTTGCTAGACCATGGAGCCGACGCCTCTCTGTAAGTGGGTGTGTCCAGCCTGGAATTTCGGGCAGAGAGAGCAGTAATGTCAGACAAGTCGACCGCGGGACAACTTGTCTTGACTCAAGACAAATCGACCGCAAAGACAACTCGACTCCAAGACAGCTCGACTTCAAAGACAACTTGTCGACTTGTGTCAAGTTGCCCCGCAGTGGTCTTGTCTGGTGCACAGGAGCAGTACAAACTCCTTTTTCAGATTTTTTTTTTTAATTTAATAAAATTAAGCCTTTTAGCCTTCGATAAAGATTCTGCTAGGATCGAAAAGCTCCAAGCATTTTTTTTATTTCATCTGACAAAACCAGAAATATTGCTTAACGTCATCCTTTGATGGATTTTGCGCACGTACACAACAAACAATGACAACGTTTGGAGTTAGGATTCCTATCAGATGAAACATTTTCATCCAAATTGATTATGTCGACAACTTTCAAATCTCTCACCTCCCTGTGTTAGATAGTCGCTCCCAGATCCTAAAATTGTACCTGTTAATTTTCTTCATTTTTACCTTTAAATCGTTTTGCAGTGTGAATGATGATGAATTGACACCTGCTCACCAAGCAGCTATAGAGGGCAGTGTTCGGTGCTTGGAAGCGTTGATCAAGGCCAATGCCGCCATCCACTTGCCTGATGACAAGGGCCACCTGCCACTGGACTATGCCAAGATATGGGGTCATCGGAAATGTGCCCGGTGAGTGGACAAAAAGGCACTAACTTTGTGCTCCTTGGATTTTAAAATGAACTTGATTGACACTGACTTGTCGAAAGCTTGATTTAAGCAGATTAAGATAAAAATCGCAAAAACTTGAGCATCCCAAGAGTGTCTGCCTATTAAATTGTACATTTTTAATTTTCCCTCTGCAGAATTCTAGCATCTGAGAGCTGGAGACAGGGGAAGGACTACCAAGCCGGAGAGATGCAGAAACTGATGTACCTCCGCACCTTGAAAGAGGACGATGAAAGAGATGAAGAGGAATCCAAGCTGGCAGAGAAGGAATTCTACGGCAGTCTGTCCTTCACAAACTGGCTGGATGACCGAGGCCTGAAACCAAAGCCAACTGGACCACCACTGAAAAGAGTGTCCAGGCCAGAAGTATCACTGAAAAAGGAGGATACAGCAAGGAGTAAAAACACTCCGTACAAAGCCAACAGTATGGCTAAAGGAAGACCACAGAATTTGACGAAGGAGGCATCGGGCGTTGGCAAGGAGCAGCACAGGGGGCAACTGTCTGAGGGGATGCCATCAAGAAATAAACAGACCAAGAAAGGGGAGGTGTCGGGACACAGAGAGGAAAAACAGGTTCCGCGGGTAGTTTTCGCCGCTACACCTGCCACCAGGAAACCACGACTGGAATCGGCTCCAATGCCAGATCTTCCCGAAGACGTCCTGGAGAGAGTCATCGAGCAAAAACCCTCGCCCCACGACCGCCCCCTGGAGTTCAAGTGCAAGAACATCATCGATGCGCAGCACCGGCGACTGTTTGCGGACGACTGCAAGCCCCAGTCCGAAATGTACGCACACATCTCCGACTGTCTGGACTCAAAGCTGTTTCCCGGTAACGCTAGGCTACTGCTGGAATCGCAGGCCAGTTCAAAGTCAAGTCAGGGATCATCAGGCTGGTCAAGTGACATCGACGTAGAGCGAGTGACTAAGATGATGAAGGATTTGTCCAGACCAGCAAAATTCCCTGCCATTGATGGACACAGTTACAAATATTCTTTTGAGGTTTTATGATTGTACTCTGCATGAGTCAGTTAATTCCTCTTTGTAACTTAAAATATTCCTCATGTATAAAATCTGTTTACTGTAGATATTTGTATTTTGCTAACTCTTTTTGTCTCCATGTTGATTTGCACATCAACAGTATCTGGTAGTTGACTGAAATGCAAATGATATGGCTTCCAAACCTGTGCTTATTTTGTCAATTTGTGTGTTTCTTAAAAATTAATATTGGCAAACAAATTTAACAAAATAATGCTTGGAGTTATAGGAGGGCCTGATGCGTTTCGATCCTGGCAGGATCATTTTCAAAGTTTGAATGACTTGGAGAAAGATCCTGTTAGGATTGAAACGCGTCAGGCCCTCCTAACTCTAAGCATTTGATGTATATCAGGTCATTTTGGCAGATAAGCAGTTTACAGCAGTTTATTACTTGTATTAGATTTAACAAATGTTAAAAGATCAATATCTAATAATACACTGTACTGCTTTTTGCATCAAGAATTATTCAGTCAAAGCAACAATGTCAGCGATGAGATTCAGAGGATGAGAATGGAATTAATTTGACAGAAAGTCAAATGAGCGATGATGAGCGAAATTGAACAAGTAATAAATTCATAGACAAGATTTGTTACAGACTTGTTACATGTTATTAAAACTACTTGTACCATTGAAGATTTTCCCCCTTGCATACATAGTGCCAGCTCACACAAGTGAACATAACCAGCGTAATAAGCCAAGGTTAGTCATTAACAAGATCATTTACAGATTTTCGTATAACTTTCAGGGTATGAAAGTGGTGCTGGTATAAACATACTGTTAAAATATTCCTGCCCGAAATGGCATATTTATCCAGAAAAAGATTAAAACTAAGAACAAAAACAGTTTTGATATGTTTTTTTCGCTATTTATGATATGACTCAGATGTCCGATTGAGCTCAATTTTTCACAGGTGTCTTATTCTATGTACATGTACATGTACATGTTCGATTACATGTGCTGTTCTGTGACCTTTACCAATCATATACATTGTATCATGCCTTTATCAATAACAGTTCATGTTTTGCATGCCAATGAAGAAAGATGGTCACCAAATAAATCGGATGGTGTAGAAGAAAAATTTTGTGATCAAAACATTGTAAAACTGAATGTTGGTTGTTTGTTACAGACTTTTCTCTCATAGAAAAGAAACATCCCAATTTATGACAAAACAGGTTCTTTTTTTTGTAATGGGGCAACATAATACACAATGACTAAACCAAGCAAGTCAATCAAGCGTTAATTGTCAACAATCCTACAAACATAAACAGGTTCAAACATACTTTGTTCTGCAAGCATTCTGAGATTCAGAATTGTTATTAAACTCATGTTTATTATTAATAATATTCCAGAGACAGAAAAGGGCATTATGTTTATTGTTTAATAACACTATGTTTTCATAAAGCTGTTTAATAAGAAATAATTTCACATAAAGTACTGATACAGTTTATCACAATATCTCTGAATGCTGTATTATCTTAGTGTCAAACGTTCTCCAAATTGATTATCCAAATAAGCTTGCTAGGCTTCGGCTCCAGAAATGGTTCATTTGACTATTTTAGTGACATCAACTGATAAAGAAATAACAAAACATGTAAACAAAACAGCAGTCTGTCGTGACAATATAACTGTCATTTACATTTGGTGACGTTAACTGATGTATGGTAATAAAACAAAAGAGCATTGTTATAACAATAGTGCTATGAACTGTAACGAAACTGTGGTCAGCCGTCATAATAGTGCAGTCTGTCACAATAACAGAGATTTAGACTTTTTAAAAATAACAGAGCTTTCGGGTACATCAATACAGCAGTTGACTGTAACGATGATGCATTCGGCTATATAAATGATAAAGTTTTAGCTATAAGCTAGAACAATAGCATAGGGAAGTAGGGAACAATAACAGTTTAGCATTATGCTACACATGTACAGTGGAGCTGTCCCAATATTGTGTAATCCCGCATGTCCCACTATTACAGATCTTTGGACAGAATCCATGAAACAGTTAATGCTTCAAAATTGACAGTTTATAAGACGGTAGGTTTGCGGTGACACCATGTAATCTCTTCTGTGAGAGTGTGTGGTTCTGAGAAGAACCTTTGGAATAATCTTGACGTTCCGAACAGTGCGCTCTGTTCGTCCTCAGGAGAGTGACTGGCTTGGGCATGCATCCCTTGATTATAAACAATCAATCACAAGTGAGCTGATTGTAAACAGCAAAGTGGAAGGGGTACAAGTATTAAGTTCTCCCCATAAAACCCCCCCACTTATTTATGAAGCAAGGTGGATCCTACCAGTTGATTGTCACATTTCACCTTAGGAGAGCCTCATGTCTCAGCAGTATTTGATACCGTGTTTACACAAAGCAACTGTAACCATCTTTTCTTAGTGACTAAGAGTACCCTAGTGTGATTACAAACGATCCACTCACTGCAATTCCATGTAATGTACAATGTACATTACATGTACAATGCACTGACATACACTCCACTAAACACATATTCCACGGTGCACATTGAGCTTTGTTTAACTTGCTAACAACAACCTGTACATGTGCACCTCACTTCAGACGTGTTAAGAGTACCGACAAAATGTTCAAAATCATTTACAGAAATCAAACATGGTGCTAGTTTTTACAGCTTGGGGGCAAACAGAGGACACGCCCATTTGACCCTCACTTCTCCTCCCTCTCATGTTGCTCCACCCCCAAAGTGGCGATTGGTACAACAAAGTTACCGGTACATGTAGTTACCAATTTCACTGACACTTCACGATCATCGCTAAACCCTGATCGCTTCTTTGTGTAGCAATTTTACGTTTAGCGATGGATTTGGCAAGTGAGTGAAATCGGCCCTTGAGATCAATGTTTAGGCCTACCCAATAGAAATGATATGCGGTAAATGAAATAAATTACCCAAATTGTTACAAAACTGTTTGCCTGAAGCATGAACAAAAACAGCAAAATAAAACAATATCAGAGCCAAAAACGTATTTATAAACTAGCACAAAAGCCATATGGAAATTTAGTAAAATGCATCCTACATCCTGAACGGAACACTTGGACTTGGTCCACAACCAACAAAACTTACAATTTATTAATTATTAGTACATATTATTTGCCAGCTGAGAACAGCTGTTTGTAGAAAACACATCTTGTCAAAAGGAGATTTTACTTTAAACAAAAAAAAAACCACAACTACCAATAACATTAATTGCTTATGCTTAGAGATATCTTATATTTATCAGTGTTACTTTACACTTCACCATTAGATGGGTTAGAGTCACACATACAGATTTCTTGTATCTGTGTATTCTACATGTTCTATATGACATTTTATTTTGTACATTATGACAAATTGTAACACATATATTTCATTAGATAAAGCTTATTTAAAGCATTTTACGAAGGCGCTGGTACCATTGCTTTTACATCATGTAAACGTATGAGACTTAATGTCAGAACTAGGCCCAAAGTCCAAAGACTTTTAATACACTAGGGTGCTGTACTGGGCTAGATTATGGCAGATTCAGAATGGTTTCCGGACAAATTATAACTGAACTGTACACTGTCTACACATACACACAGTCATTTTCTGTGTGTCCAACACACACTGCTGGAATTTTAGATTTCTGATACTGTTAATACCAACCAGAAGGTGCAAGGTTTGTTCGTGAATTTATCCTATTTTACTACTGTATCATCCAATCGCAATACAGTGAATACACTTCCATTTGCAGTTTGTAGATGGGTCTGTCCACACTAATGGGGACTTTTAGTGTGACATTTAGAGGGAACCAGGGACATAAGTTGATACATCAAGTAATTTGCCATGTTTTCTCTTTCACTACATCCCACATTCTTGTAAGAACTTGGCCAGCCAAAAAGCTTGATAAATTCCTTAGTATTGGAGATATTACAGGGGATCATCTTCAAGATATTATGTTTGTAACATGGACAGACATTTCATCATAAAGTGATGGGAATTAGTAGTGAAATGAATTAATTATCCCTAGTTTTGTTTCTACAGCAGAGCTATCCATTGAGGGATTGCCACTGGCCAATCATAGTATATAACCATTGGTATTTTAGCAACTGGAGGGTCTACACCTTCAAGATATTATGTTTGTAACATGGACAGAAATTTGTCACAAAATTTCTGTCCATGTTACAAACATTGTTTAAGACGCATCCTAATTTCTTAAATATGAAATAGGTTGCTTTCATTTTGAGTGATGACAAGTTAACATTGGACAAGTAATATATATGGAACAAGTCTGCATTAATTATAACAAGAAAAATACTTATATAACACAAGAATGTCTGTCCATGTTATGAACATAATCGTTGATTTCATCTTCAAGATGACCTTGTAATTTCCTACATATCCAGCGAATCAGCCTATTTATTTTCAGTACAACCACGAATGACTACAGGAATATTTAGGAAACAAAAATTAGCAAAAAACCTGATCTTAAATCCACTCTCACGTTACACCCCAAAAGTTATCTTTTGTACACAAAAGGTACCATTAGTGTGGACAGACCCAAATACGTATAGTAGCCGGTGTAATTTTCTGATTTTAGTGTATTTGAAAAAAATCCATCTTACTCCCAGCACCCATAGAAGAATAGAAGAGACTCCTGCCCGCCTACAGAAACTTTTTTTTTTAGGGGGAGGGTAGATGAATATGCCAAGAATGAAAATGATTTTTGATGGCTTACAACATTTGAATTAAAAATAATCAGAGACAGAAGACAAATGTGCCTCCCCTCCCACTCACCCCAACATTTTCCTTTTCCCCCTTTTTACATGTTTCAGCCTCCTTATTCCACCAATCTGAAAATCGATTTTGGTAAAATCTCATTCAATAAACCAGGTCAAAGCTCTGTGCCCCACTCAGCCTATCACTGCTCACAAGCAAATGCTGCTTAGACTAGGATTTATAGAATTATGCAGGTGCTTTATCTGTAAAAAATCGAAATAAATCAATAAAACCAAACAGTGTGTACCTACATCAACAGCACCACATTACAAAGAAGTGAACTCCTCCATGGATCAAAACAACCCTGTTTAACGCAATTGTTTAGACAAAAAAAGAACAATCCTCAGTGAAACCGCTAATCTCGTAGACACAACCCCGAAATAACCCTTACAAGATCAGGGGTTGATTTCACAAAGCCCAATGATCAGTCCTAACTCGAGTTACGAAGGATCACCCATGTTGTATCCTACATAGGGCTGCAATGCATCATAAGTCCTACGATTGATAGTAAGTTATGATGAATTTGGTGAAATCGACCCCTGGTAACAGGAGATTGTCTTTAATACAGAGTTTAACATCATGGAGACCATCTTGACCTCCCCCGATACAACCCTTAGGCATTAAATTCTGTAACTATGGCAAAAAAGGCATCCTACCAGCACAACACCGAAGCACAAAATGGGGTCCACTCCACACACGCCGTTCGTTCAACATTCAGAAGCGCTTAGATCTCTCAGGAATGATGGTCTCTTTCATCATGTCAAAGACCGACAGAATTCCACTCCGCTTGCTACGTTTGCTGAAGTAACTCGTGACAACGTCCTCTTTTTCTGAATAAAACAATAATCAAAAGAAGCTAATTATCAGGGATGAGATTGACCAATGATAAAAAACATGTAAAAATAACCGACAGGGCGCAAGAAAAAAAATTCACTCTGAAACTCTCCTATACTTTTGAACACAGCCTGTGAGGAATAAAAATCTGAAATCCAATACAAACAATTCTGAAATCAGATAAAAATCAGAGAAATCTCATCCTTGCAATGGGAGAACCGGTCTTCAAGTCAACAGCACACGCGCACGCACAACAGCACAGACGCAAAACGATGTGCGCATGCTCACAATTGCGTGCGTGTGAGCTGTTGACTCGAAGACCGGTTCTCCAAAGTCTCCCATTAATGAAGTTAAATGATGAAAATGGTTATAAATACCTCAATGCTGATCATGAAATGATTTTTGCCATGGGAAATAACTTCAAACAAGACTCTGAAATTGACCTCTTAAAAAGGCAGGAAGGATTTATGTTTGGGAGGGGTAACTTACTTGTTTCAGTTGGCGCGTGCGTGGTAGGAAGTACGTTATCATTGGCTGATAGTGAGACGAAGAAACCAAAGGGAACCAGCCACAGACACATTGTGAAGTATGCAATGACCTGGTAACGAAATTCACCAAAGAAAAAACGACATAGAGAGAGAAAATAAAACGGATTTTTCTAAAAATTGCAGCCAATGCAGAGTTTTTCTTGCATATTTCTGGTGAGTTTTGTCAAGATAGTTCAGCTGGCTTTTCTCACAAGGGAGAAAGGTACTACCCAAGTAATCAGGCAGATAACTAGTTAAAACTATCATTTGAGTGCCATATTTCAAACCCTGGAAACCTTACAGAGATCATCATCAAATCTCGATGACAACATATCCCTTGCTTCCCCACCCCACCACTAAAAAAAAAGTGAAACTTAAACAAAGTAGACATTCACTTACCTCAGAAAATGGATGCCACACATCGGCAAAATACTGGAAAGCTATGTAATGATTGATGATCACAAGAACTGCAAGGAAAATACATTAGACAATGCAATTTACATACTCTCCCATTATTTCAATGTCACAACCATGACTACTCAATTCAATCAACTCCTGCTGTTAAAGAATCTTTAATTTGTAAATTGAGAGATATACTCAGAGTCTCTCAAAGTTTTCATTGCGTTGCAAATTAATAGGCCTAGGTTTTTTTTAAATTTGGTAACAATACTAAGTGTTCTCTTGATTTACTTTTGCATGGAGCCAACATTGTCATTGTCACTGCTTTCTGGCAAAACAAAAACCAAGGACTAGGATGGGAAGTGTCAATACAAGTAATAAACTGCAGCAAACTGTTCAGCAACCAAAATAATGACCTGAGATACAGTACACTGTATATAATGCTTAGAGTTAAGGAGAGGGCCTGTCATATCAATCTTAGCACGACCTTTCTCAATTAGCATTTAGCCTTAATAGCCATTGACAAAAATCCTGTTAGGATCGGAACGTTAGGCGTTCCTGAATCCCAACTCTGAGCATGAGAACTATCAAGTGTCACTTTCTCCACAACTCACCACAGCTGAGGATGAATACTGGCGATGTAAGCTCTATGAATGGGAAGGTACGGAGGAGTAAGGAGTAGACACCCACTGAAACTAGACCCGTTAGGGTCAAATGAAATGGCAGATCTTCAAAGAGGATTAGTCCAATGTAGATACCGGCTGTTGCCTGGCAAAAAGAATCATCAGGAAGGATATAAATTACAGTGTTATAAAGAGGAACGGTCAAATTGAGGCTCATAGGATTCTCTGTGAAATTAATGTGGATAGGTGGCTATGTTATGTGGAACTGGAAGACAAACCCAGGCCCAGGATAAGCACAGTACACTATATGGATATCACAGAACAATCAATGAGTTATCCAGTGCTCCTATGCCAGGTGCCTGCTGCTAATAAAAAGTATTTTGTCATCAATGTTGACCCTATCCCCAATGCACCCATCAAGCTCAGACAGCTGACAAAAATAAGAATATCACACCTTAAATATATCGGTTCAACCTGGTGGCAAGTTAACCAGAGAAATGCAGATTCAAAGAAATGCAGATTCATGGGCACAAATAATCAAGAAAGATAGAGTAATCTGTGAAATTGCAAGTCCCATACGGTGCCCACTTGTTGAGAAAATAGTGAAAATGCCCAACTATTAAAAATCTTCCAAAGATCAAAATTGTTTTTGGTCATTGGTTTGACTCTTTTCTGGATAAATACATCATTTCAGGCAGAATACAATTAACAGTATGTTTCTACCATCACCATCTCTATACCCTGTACAGCTGTAAGTTATAAGGTAAATCTGTGAAGATTTTTGTTTGGGTACATGGCTACATGCTACCAAAGTATGAATTATTATAGGACCTTTAATAAGGACTAGGCTTTGACACATTTTACAAAATGTTGTTGGCTTTTGCCAGATTAACAACTCTCCTGAATTTCAAGGAGGATAGTAGAGGATTCAGGCATTCTCATTGCAAGGCAAAAAATTGTCCACTTACAATTATCCCCCATCGTATGACTTTCAGGGTGATGACTGTGTACTCTTCAACCAGCTCAGCAAGGTAGTACAAACCAGCAGCTGTAATATTGGTAATAATGGTCCAATAAAATCAAATTGTATAATAGGCCGCATACAATATACAGGTTTAACAAATAAAAAACAACCTAAAAAAGAGGCATTTTGATTATTTATTTGGCAAACTTTCTATATTTCATAACTTTCTTTTATTTCACTTCATAGAGGGGTTCAAGTAACATTCTTCTGTCACTCAATTTGAAATTTGTAGATTTTAACATGATTTGACGTCTGAATATTTTAAGATTCACTGAAATTACTAATATTAATTTATTATCTAATATCAGTCTTCGCTTTTTTTTTTTCCATTTAATTTTTTTAATATCATGGTAAACAATCCGGTATCCATCATCCAAATAATTACTGTTAACTATATGTCATGCCAATGAGGAATCATCAACAAGCATTACATCACAATTCACATGCAGGCCTACTTCAAGTTTATTTAAGGGGATAAAAGTATGTACAATGACTGAATAATTCTTACTCATCATCATGCTTACTTCTAGATTTAGAAGGCTCACGGAGTAGCCTTCTAAATCTAGAAGTACATCATGCTCATACTCATACTATTAGTAGGTCTTCTAATTCTAGATTCTACACAGCGAAAAGTCCCTTACACGAATTGGCACGAAACGGCCGCAAGAGGGCGTCACGATCATCTCATTATGTGACGTCATCGCACTGACCAAAAATGGAAGTTTTCATGAATGAAACTGACGCACATGGGCACATACTCAGCGATGCCCACTCTAACCATAGTTACTTCGACAGACCTCGCCACGATCTTTCGAATGGTACCAAAAACATACAAATTTGTATATTTCTTCGACCTTTTGACCATTTTTGGTGGTGTCACCCGACGTTCGAGAACTCACGGACACCGCGATCGTATTTGAACTTTGGTGAGCTGTATTTTTGTTGTCATTTTACCGCGAAACCGCGCCACCGTCTGAGTGTGATTGTTGGGTCGTTGAATATTCATATAACGTGTGTTGGGTCTATTGGTTGTGTATGCTGAGAGCGCCATATGAATATGCATAGAATTGCATGGCCACCCGGAGATGTCGTACGGCCGACTGTTGATCGTTGCGTAGTCGTACACCGCGTGTGTTTGAATAGGCACATCGCGTAATGCGTGCCCCGTACGTGTCTGCAACGGCCCTGCGTGCGTGCGTAACGAGTTGGGCCAGCACATGGTTTCCGCGACGTCACGAGCACGGCCTCGCTCGTTGACCAATCAGCGCGGCGCTTTTCACACACGGCACTGTTTCCATCCGTGTTACAGTGCATATGGGGAATTTTTCGCTGTGTTCTAGAACTTTTAGAACTAGCCTACATGATCATGTAGGAGGAACCTTTTTTTCTACTATAATGTAGTTTACTAGTTAGGGCCTAGTTCTCGATGTATCGTATGCACAATGCAGGCCTACAATGCTCAGACTAAGCTCAGATTCAATTTTCAATTTCAATTGGATTGTTAAAAAAAGGGTTAACAAAACAAAAACAAAACTTGTTTAATTTACAATTTACAATTTAGGCCTACAGCAACAACATCAACGAATTTAACAAAACCAAGAGTTAAATATGTAGCCTGATTTCTAGCCATAGAGTTAAGGTACCATTCTAAGAATTCCATTCCCCAGTTCCCCTTAGTAAGTCAAGCAGGCCCTAAACAAGGGTGCCAGTCAACTCAGTCCGTAACCAACTCGGTCCGAGTCAACTCGGTCCGTGACCAACTCGGTCCGAGACCAACTCGGTCCGAAGCAAACTCGGTCCGTGACCAACTCGGTCCTTGGCCAACTCGGTCCTTGGCCAACTCGGTCCGTAACCAACTCGGTCCGTGACCAACTCGGTCCCTATGGGAAAACGTACACAAACAAGAATCCAGTTTGAAGCAGCAGTGTACAACATGTAGGCTACTTGCATTAATGTTTTTTAATGTCATCATAACATAATAATTATGTTTTGCTTGTGGCTGAAACCGTGAAGAAATAAATTATGTCTTATTATGTTGATACCATTATTATTTGATAAAATGGCACAATACAATTTTATTTAAAATATCAATTAAATTAAACACGAAGTCAAATACCTTATGAAAACGTGCTTTTTATGTTTAAAATTAATAAATCAATTAATGAATAATAATGATGATTGTTTTGTGTTTTTGTTTTTTATTTTTTAGCTTTGTTTTAGTTAATCTGTGTATATACATGTACATATATAAGATTTATAATGGGCAGGTGTTTGGGAAGGCACGTCTTTTGATGACAGTTTTTTTTTTAAATTTTTTTTTTAACTTTTTGTCATCCCTGGGCAGCACCTGCCAATGTATTTTTTTAATGTTTTTAAGATAATAAATGAATAAATAAATCAATAGGCCTAATTAAATAGTTAAATTCACGCAATTTGGAGACTACGTAGTCATTCTGCTGCAACAAAATTACAAGACGTTTTTGCGTGCATTTTCCCATAGGGACCGAGTTGGTTACGGACCGAGTTGGCATCGGACCGAGTTGGTTACGGACCGAGTTGGTCACGGACCGAGTTGGCTTCGGACCGAGTTGGCTACGGACCGAGTTGACTCGGACCGAGTTGGCTACGGACCGAGTTGACCTGAAACCCTAAACAATTTGTGTTAGGCCTACACAATTTACAATTAGGCCTACATTGCATGTATTTCGTGAAAAAATTACAATCAATCAACTTTTCACTCCGTACTTACCAAGAGCTAATGTGGCCAAACACACATGTACAAACGTGGCTAACCAACTTAATACGAAGAGAAACCACATTGTGAAATATGAAATTTGCTCTCGTTAGTAGACTTTTGTAGACTAGTTGATTTATCGACCAGAGTATTTTTTTTGTCTTTTTGATGTGATGGACCGTGGAAGTTGATTTCACATGCACCGAGTGAGGGCGTTCCAAATAATTAAATTAGACTAGCTTTAATCCTTTCAACATTAGGACCCCTCGTCATAATAAGCGACCAGCTTCCATCATCAAGATTAAGAAAAGCCTATTATTTGCATAATGAAAGACTTTATCCCATTAGTGATAACATGATCAATTAATCTGATTATTTCTCCCAATTCAATTTGATCTGTGAACTTTATTAAATCATTGCATTCACTGATGGGTGACAAAATAATTTGCATAAAATTAATTTCACACTTTGCACTTATAACTACGTACAATAAATTGAAGTTCCATCAAATCATTTTTGAGTGATTGCATAATAGTACGTTTTATTTCTTCATTATCTTTGGTCATTAAAAAAAACCCAATATTTAATGATTTAATTTGAAGTCTTAAAATTAAAGTAATCAAACAAGCTTTAGTTGATGTAGAAAATAATAAAATTGCTCAGTGAAAAATCTCATGATCAAATTTTAAAATACAACTTAGTGATTAATTGGTATAAATTTAATGATGATAATCATGATAATAATTCAGTTAATAATCATAATTATGCTGGTAAAGAGTTCAAGTGTTCCCATGATGTTGGAAATACAGTACTAGTCCTTTATATACAGATCAAACATCAAACAAAGCTTGCAAAGTTAATTAATGACTCATGGCTAAGTCATTTACTACATTTAACTCTTAAAAGGCATGAAATGTCTAATCAAATTTCATAATTTGTTTTTTGTCAAAGATTCATGAGCAAAAAAAGATATAAAAAGGATACTGTATCAGTCATCTGTGAAATTTCCAGTCCAATATGGCGCCCACTTTTTGAGAAAACAGTGGAAAACACTCATGGTATTTTCAAATCTATTCCCCACTGGAGTTTTGATCTCCCTGAAATAAAAACTGTTTTTGGTCATTGGATTTACTCTTTTCATCATTTCAGGCAGAACAATATGTAATGGTATATGTTTCTACCATCTTTTTACCTTTAAGTTATAGGTAAATGTGGAAAATTTCTGTTTTGGTATGGTATATATGCTACCAAAGTATAATAGTACTTTTAAATTTCAAGTTGTAAAAATGTTTATTTAAAATGATTAAAACTATGTCTTTGTAAAATCTTGTGTAATAATAGCACACAGGCATATGGCAAGTACTTTAATTCATTCAAAATGCAAAGCAATGAATTTATAGAAAGAAAATAGAAACATAAGATACTAACAGATCTACACTATGATATATGCTGGAATTGTTCAGTTTTACTATAATCATGTCATAATCATGATTAGTTGATTAATACACAAGCTATTGCAAATGTCAAACGTATACAGGGTGTCCCAGAAAAAACGCAACACTGTGTCGAGACCCATTATGTTAAAATAAAACGGTTTATCACTTCAAGATTCACATATGTGATACAGCCTTGTCTTGGCTATCACCATGTACAATTTAAGCATATTGGGGCTGAAATTGGCGAAAATATGACCAATTGAAGGAGTACTCCTTAAAAACAAATTTGTAAGCATAACACGCATAGTGGTCAATACACACATAATGTGTATGAATGAAAGATGAAAATCGGGTTTTGAGGTTGCGTAATTTAGTCTTAGTTTTTTCACTAAATTTTAGTCCAATTTTGCTCAAATTCTACATGGTGATAGCCAAGACATAGTTGTATCACATATCTGAATCTTGAAGTTATAAACAGTTCAATTTTTATATAAAAGTTCTCGACACAAGTGTTGCGGTTTTTTTTGGGACACCCTGTATATGGAAATTTAAGCCTTATAACCAGTGAAGCACCATAAATGGGTAGCAGCCAAGCCAAGAGGAAACACGTATACAATTACTCGCATAAAAATTCTTTTTAAATTTTTATCTTCGCTTTTGCACTTTGTTTTTGACACTCATTATTGTATATTTTCTTTATAAATTCATTTATATGTTTCTCTGGTTTTATAATTTTTTGTGTGTGCACAAAACACGCTTAGATCTTTTCAAACTATTTGAAAGAATTGTTTCAGATGTGAATTTACTCAGTGATGGGACTGGGTAATTGTAAGCGTGAAGGGGTGTAAACATAACAAGATTGTTCATTTTCAGGTAAAATACTAAAATGTTCCAAGAAAACGGGCTATGCTGAGTTGGTGCCCAAATCTTTATACAATAGGCCTAATGTCATCAGTCACTAGTCGTCCATGCCATTAACTGTTCATTTGTTGGATGCTTCTCACTCCTTACCAATGAGAGCTGCCATGATGATCATTCCCATCATAATGCCATTAACTAGGAAAAATGAAACAAACAATTACAAGGCTGTGATTATTATGTACTTGCATAAAAAACCTGAAAGCATATAGCCCCAACAACCGAAATCATACATTTCCTATACTTCTGCACAGGCAAACTGAGGCAAAAAAAAATAAAATCAGGATTTTTTCTGAAAATTCACACCCTTGCAATAAGCAAAAGATTTGAGAAGTACATGGCCAAGATGTGTTACGTTCCTTGAGAAAGGTCCTATTTTAGTTTTGGTGCAGGTTTCATTTCTCATTTTCATCATCTTCTTAACACAACAATGATTGGGACATTCAAATTGTTTGGTTACCAATGTACGTAGGTCAAATGGACTGCCTTCCCTTTTGTTGGAGACAACATCGTGTTATATCCACCACGATGAATAACTTTTCAAATTTGTTCACTTTTAAAACTCAAAGTGTTCACAATTTCATTAAAAGTCTACTTGATAAACGTTGTACTGACCTGCTATTTTTGATGCTGCCCCACACTGCAATGCAACATCCATGACATGAGTGCAATTATCATGGATGCCCAAGCCGTCATGTTCACATTGGTTCAATTGCTGCTCAGACCCATCACAGCGGACGTTACTCAGGAAAATGGGCCCACGCCCAGTCCAGCTGTCAAAGTAGGTGACGACTGATTTGTAACCGAGTTGCCGACAAACCACCTCTGCATTTGCCATAGTCCAGCTCTTGTTGCAGATGGTTCCCCAGCGTCCATCTCTGTAGATACGAAGCAGGCCTCTGTCACTTCTCATGCCCAGACCGTTAGTGATTTGCAAGGGATTATGATCTGCAGCTGTTAGGTGAACAATAATAAGAGTAACAATTTAAAAATCAACGTCCAGCTCCATTCAGCGCACCTGCACATGATAGTCTTGTATGATGGCATTTGTGTAGTAGACTAGCCAACAGATACAGATGCAGATATGAGGTGTGCCACATTTACAAAGGAAGAAACCGATCTAAAAGAAATTAATCTATATTGCATTTCATGAACGAGGCAAGTAAAAACAACACCTTATGTGAAACTTGAGTTGCTGTTTTCTTTCGTCTTTTGAACTCCGAGCCAATTCTGAAGACTTTTTTGGAATGTAGGATGAACAAAATATTGACTTTGAACAGCAGGGCAGGCCGGCAAATGGCACCCTCGGACATCTCACCATTTTGTAATTAATTGGTCACTCGATCAACCAATCAAAAGATCTTTGAATATATTGCCATGGTGAATGAATAGAAAATGTATTCTGAGGCATTGCAACATGTATCAAAAATGAATACAAAACTTATGGGCGCCTTATTCACGGAGCATATCCATCCTGGATTTGAAGCAGTGCAATCAAACCAAGGCTTGGATTCAAAATAGTCTCGAACACATTTTATTTTAGAATTTGTGTTACCTTTTCTGAAGGGTATACAAGGGAGGTGGCAAAATTGATATGCCATGAATAAGGCCTATTGTAGGCAAGAAGCTGCCTCTTGAACCAGTTGAAAGTTTGAAATGAACTAGGAATTAACCCTGTCACATTAGCACACCCTCACCTACTGGTCCACTGCAGTTGACAGTGGTAGCTAATTTGCCATTCTGGTAGCAAGTTCCACCCCGAAAGCACTGGGTCAGCGATTCCTCGTTACCATCGCAACGCACGTTGGTGAGGGCTGGCTTCCAAGTGGTGTTCACACGTGACACGTCAAGGGCGTAACCATAACCCAGAGAGCGGCAGACGACATCACCTTCACTCAAGGACCAGCCGTAGTTACTGTCACAAATAGAACCAGCTGGCTGGTTGCTGGCTGGCTGGTTAACCTTCACTGCACCATTGAACTGGGACGATCCAGCAAAAAGTGCAACATCAACCCTGTACTTTTCTGTATTGAATTAAAAACAAAATGTTTGATTTACATGATTTTAAACTAATTGTGCCAACTTCATTGCATTTGTAGTCTTTTTAGCTTCAATAATTTAACAAATATTACAGACCTCTGTACAAGCTCCGGCTTCTTGTCTGACCTCCTCATACATCTTACCTTAGATATTATAATGTACTCAATGTATACTATAATAACATTATAATAGACATTGAAAAGTGAACAAAGAAAAATTTACTGGAGCGGGATTCGAACCGGCGACCTCCTGAACACCGTACAGGCGCTCTACCAACTGAGCTATCCAGCCCTTCGTTGGTGGTGACCCCAGTAGTCAATTATCGTTGTTCGTTTGGCAGTCAGAAGCCACAAAACCACGCACACACCGCCCAGGGATCGTTTCAATGATACAGGCAGCGTGTATCATTGAAACGATCCACGGTGTTCAGGAGGTCGCCGGTTCGAATCCCGCTCCAGTCAATTTTTCTTTGTTCACTTTTCAGTAACATTATTTAATAGTTTAGAAATAAACCTAAACCTGAACCTGAACTGCTTGACAAATACAAGCTTTCAAAATATCCTTTAAACTTGTTCATAATAAATAAATCCCCGAAATAAAAAAGACCAGTTAAATATTAAACATTTCCGTGATTATAGTACCATTGAATCTCTTGCAGATGGCACCAGCATTCTTCCCACTTGGGCAATTCTTTGGGAACCATCCTGAATTGGGGCATTTTAGCATGTTGCTATAGGAAGAGTTACACTGCACTCCTGATGTCAGGAACCCGTCGAAACGTTGGTCAGTCCAGGCGTCAGGATACTCCCCAAAGTAGGATCCCCCGACAGCTTGGAGGGCGGAGTCATAGGGCGTCCGATCCTCACCAGTGCAGACAACCTGGGCATCTTCTAAATCCCAGCCATCATCACAGATGGTGTAAATGATTGTGTCATTCCCAAATTCAAATCGGATCTCGACTCTCCCTTCAGAGAAAGATTCGCCACCACGGAGTATGACTGTCCCAACTGAAAGGGAAAGCAAATGTAAAAACTATTATTATGCAAACACGGTAGTCACAATCAGATACGAAGTACTTCCCTTCACTTCTACCCTTGGAAGTTAGGATTCCTCTAAAATCTTGTCTACATAACAACACTGAACACAGATAGACAGCTCATGGTTTAATAGATTGAGACAAATTGGCTTCATCTCAAGGGAATACTTTTAGCATGTTTATAGTGATCGGACAAAATATTAAGACAACCTGGTAACATGCCCAAACAAAAATGTTCACAGATGATTTACATCACTTTCAGGATATGAGGATGGTGCTGATAGAAACATACCGTACAAATATTTCTGCCTGAAATGCTGTATTTATCCAGAAATTAGTCAAACATACAGAGACCAAAAACATTTTTGATCTGGGGGTAAGATCAAAACCATTCTTTCTATTTCATAAGAAAAATCGGGTTGATTTTTCGCAATTTTCTCGTGACTCTATGTCCGATTGAGCTTCCACCCTCGCAGTGCCTGGCTACAAAATTTCACTCCGGGTAAACCCCCCCCCCCCCCCCCCTTAGCAAAAAGCTAGATCCGCCACTGATCGCAACTCAACTAAATGAAATCACAAAGCATTATTACCTTGTTCGTCATTGCAACGGAGTGTCACAACTCCGGCAGTACACTCCCTGCTAACTCCAAACTGGCTATGCTGGCAATCCAAAAGGGATCCCTCATTGCCTTCACACTTAACATCTGCGAGCCTAACAGCCGTGACCACGCCCACTGACTCTCTGTAAAATCCACTCACAAATCTGAAGCCCTGTTGGATGCAGATTACCAGGGATTCACGAAGTGCCCAGTTCTCTGCACAGACTGGTCCCCAGGAATTGGAGCCCGAGTGGTAGATCTCCACACGTGTTATGCCATATCCTGGTCTCGTTGAAACAAGTCGGACCTCGCCATCATTCTGACCTGTATGAATTTGAGGGTTAGAAAATAAAGTACCGGTATATGCTAAGCCTCTGAATCCAAATATCTCATTTATAAAAAGATAATTTGATCACATGTAGCAACAGGAGTTATGGGCTAATGCTAGAGCTAATTATTGTTAGTTTAAACTAACAATAGTTTCAAATTCATTGAAATGCGATTGGAGTGGGATTTGGACCGGAGACCTCCTGAATACAGTACAGCCAGGCACTCTACCAACTGAGCTATCCAGCACTACATTGGTGGTGTCCCTATAGTAAAACTAGTCAATTATCTTTGTTCGTTAGACAGTCAGAATAGAACTAGAAGCCATGAAACCACGCACATATTGCTAAATCCCAGGGATCATTTTATTGATACTCGCAGCAATACAACCTGAGAACAGTACATAGCTTTTTAATTAATATAATCATCAAATAACCACAAGGCAAGGGAAACTGACTGAAAAATAACCACAACGGCACAAGGGAAACGTGAAACTGACTGAAAAATAACCACGAGGGAAACTGACTGAATTCAGTATTTCCCTTGTGTGGATATAGCCTATTTGATAAGTTATCTTCGATTCGAATGCCAATTAAATCTAGTCTTTCCTCCATGCTCGGGGTTGATTATGAATAAAGTATGGTAATCCTGGGTTTTAGGTGCCTAAATAATTTTTGACATTTTTGGCCCTCCATGACAGTGTGCTATGCATGGGATGAGTTGGCTGAAGTTGTATGTACATAATTTAGGCACCTAAAAACCCAGGATTACCTAAAGTATGGAGGTAGAACTAGAAATACCTCCATGATAATGGAAAAAGAAATGGAGGAGGTAATAAAGTTTGGTCAACACATAATTTTACCATTACCGATTTAAAATTGAACATTACATTTTAAACAAATTCTCCCCTCAATCATTTCCGCATTGAAATGTGGGTGTGTAAGAGTTGCATTTTAACACACATTTTTTAGGTAATTGTCTAACTTACCTACTCCAATTTGGAAAAGGAGGCACACTATTGCCAGCATTTTCAAAAGCCATGCTTGGCGCGAAGACACCCGCGAAACACTCATCTTGCAAACTCGTCTAGTTATACAGGCCAAAAAAGTCACACTACACTTCACAACAAGCTGAGTTTTTATAAGTTCAAGGTCTACTGAAGATAAGGCACACCTTCTGCGAACTATATCCAAACGAAAATGTCCCCTTGATTTTATCGGCCGCAGGACAGGAACTGGTGATTTTAGTTTTACCATAGACCTGCAGGAAACTATGGTGGCGCAGGAGGGACATCGCACATCACAAATATCTGCAAACATATTTGTGATGTACGACAGTCGTACATCACAAATATCTGCAAACATATTTGTGATGTACGATGTTTGCAAATATTTGTGATGTGCAAACATCGCACATCACAAATATCTGCGCATATATTTGTGATGTACGAAAAATCGTACATCACAATTCACAAATATTTGCAAACATATTTACGATGTACGATGTTTGCAAATATTTGTGATGTGCGATGTCCCTTCTGCGCCACCATAGTAAACACATGTCACTGGAGGGATTTATTTTGACTTTCGCTTTCGCCGCGCACTCGAGTCAAATTCATTCCGTGCACGTGTGAATTTTATGAACAAGTCTACGGGGTCTAAAAAGGGCCACATACCTGTATTGCTCTCCAAAATAATTAATGGTCTCGGGGCGGGGCCGGGTGGTTTTTATGTCTGTGGGTACGCCCCCAAAATTTAATTGTGCATATAAAAGTACGACCCAGCGAGAGAATACCATTTCTCAGGACCTGTCTACGCCATTGCGTTCGATATCTACATTATGGTCTGCTTGACCACTACACGCAAGATCAGCTGGTAGGCCTATTGGTCAGTACATGGAGATAGTATTTCTACCTCCATGGTCAGAATAAAATAAATACAAAAATAAAATACAATCGAACCCATCTGTTGCATAAGAGGCCAAGTGAATTAATTGCCCCATATCTGCAAAACCCACAAAATAGGTCATTGAGCAATGAGGCGTACTGCATTCAATACATAAATTTGTTTTGTGCATAACAAATAGGCTCCCCTAAATAAATAATGTTTTTTGACCACATAGGCCTACATGTACTTCTGTTGGATATGCTGTATCCACAAAGACTTTAAACATTCTTTTCAAGTTATGGCAGCTAATGAAATTTGTTTTAAATCTCTGAATTGGCGTGGCATCCCATGATTATGAAACAAAACGTAAAATACCCTCAACTCCTTAAATGCCAACTTGTGGCTGGGCATATTGAGACCTCCGTATATTCAGGGTAAAAAAAGAAGAAGCAATTTCCTGTAAAAGTTCACGTGTCGGGTACCTAACCTCCTTGTGCAAAGTTTGCATAGGAAAGCGTACGCATAAGAGGTACCTGACTGTACTTTATTATTTTTTTTTTTATACACTGTGAATGTGGACCGCCTTGCAAAGGGGGCTTTGAACTTTTTTTTAAGTCAAATCCATGGTCGAATTTGCGTCTAACATCGGGGGACATAGTCCACTGAGATGTTGTAGATGTAGTGACAGGGCCTTGTAATGCAACGGCTTTTGACTTTGTCAGCGAGAAACCCCGGGAAAGAACCAGGCACCAGGCCGACGTTACTGAACCGTGTTCATTTTCTGTTCACTTCCTGCTTGAGCTCGTGAGTCGTGTAGTGTGTAGTTAGCTGTCTGTCGTGGTGGAGTGATTTGGCAGAAATTGTGCATGACGGCCGACCCTACTCCCCAGCGCTGGGACTAAAGGACGACATTCATTGCAGAGTAAGTTGATATTTCAATTATTTTATTACTAGGCCTAACGGTTAAGCCTAGGACTGGAGCCTAGGCCTATTTCATTTGTCATTTTGCCTTTGGAGTTAGGCCTAGACCTAGCTGCAGTAACTGTAGCCCTATATTACTCCTGACGTTGTTGTCGTATATAGGACAACAACGTCAGGAGTAATATAGGGCTACAGTTACTGCAGCTAGCCTAGACCCAGTAACTGGGGCGCTAGACCGACCGTCAACCCCAAAAGTCAAAAAAGGGAGTTCAGCGCCCCAGTTACTGGGTCTAAGTTAGGCCTAATTTGTTTCATCAGATCTAGGCCTAACTACAACAATGTCAACATGGACATGTATGGTTGTGGGAATCTACGTATCGACACGTCCGCATAGTATGGAAATTACCAAAATTAATATTCATGCGATGACGTAGGACCGCCATTTTGTGTGGAGCAGAGCCACACAAATTAAATTCCGTTTTTTACGTTCTCGTCTGGACATTCGTCAGAAAAGGTCGATTTTCATCAAAAGGAATGATCGTGAGTACAAATTAATATGCTGTATTTCATCTTTGACTTTCGTAAGCAATAGAGCGAGTTTCAATTCTGTTTGTGATGTTTTTGGTGTAAATTGGGGACATTTTCGGCGAAAGTGCCGTGAAATTTTGTTTTTCCTGTGTACGACACATCTGGACCAATATAAATCACTGGGGCGCTAGACCGACCGTCAACCCCAAAAGTCAAAAAAGGGAGTTCAGCGCCCCAGTTACTGGGTCTAAGTTAGGCCTAATTTGTTTCATCAGATCTAGGCCTAACTACAACAATGTCAACATGGACATGTATGGTTGTGGGAATTTTTTTAAAATTTGCCTACATTGTACAAGTTGCAGTTGTGAGTACGAGTAGCCTACAAAGTGTACATTTCCAAATATAGAAATAGGCCTACCTAAATTAGTGCATAATGTCAATTGATGTGTATGAAAATATTTGACTCTGTTGCAAACTTAATAAAAAAAAGTCATACAGGAAAGGAAGAACTTACTGCCTAGGCCTTGAACTCTTTTTGTACTCAACCATAAGGCCACATAAAAAAAATTACTTGTTTAGCGTCCCCGCCCGACCTCCGATATGAGCCCGACCTGTATTATTATTATTTTTTTTATTTGTCTCAAAAAAAATAAATATTGGGGGAAACAATTATTTCTTGTATGTAAAAGCAGTGTGCGCTAATATCTACCGTAATTTTCGGACTAAACATCATGAAGGCCACCTGGGGTAGAAGCCGCAGCATGCGAAAAATGTACAAATTTAAGCGGAAGGGACATTTGATAATCAACGTTCCGGAAATTTGTACCGATGTGGCGGACTGAAGGAATATCAGCCGAGCGCATGACTAGAACTACCGTAACCCGACTTGAGTCAAGTCTACACTTTTACTTAGGTTTCTCTAGTCTACTGAAATTTCCAATGGTCAGATATCTAGCTTGGAAGCTTCTATGGTCTTCAATATCTTCCTAACATGTTTTCTGACCATGAATACCATGTATCTTTTCTTCCACAGGCATGTTGCCATTCTATCCTTAAAATAAAAAAATAAAAATAAAAACCTCCCTCCCTACCTAGAAAATCTGGAAGTGGTGGACGCTAAACAATTTTTTTTTTTATGTGGCCTAATCCTTATCATGGCCATTCATTAAAAAAACCCCAATAACCTCATACAATAGACCGCTTAGTTCAAGGCTGTTCACTTTAAGTTATTATTGGGCATAAATTAATTGTGTTCACTAGAACTAGAACTAGAAGCCTCCTTTGTGAGCTTGCGGAGGAGCCCTCTACATGTAGTTCTTGCACACAAAATAAATTGGAAAAAGTTCAACAAATGGTCAGCTACTTGCTGCTTTTAGAAGTCTGATTGTGGACTTTTTCAAAGCATTTTTGTAACAAATTTTAAAATAAATATATTCGATTCACCCCCACTGACCCCAGCTCTGTGACCTAGCAGTATGGCATCTGCACTAGTAAGCAGGAGGTTGTGGCCTTGTCATGCTTGTGGGTTCGAATCCCACCTGAGCCAGTGCATAGTTTTTTCATGTGTGCCCTCTAAAGCATTAAGTAGGCCTTATGCAGTGCTCATTCTACATCGGTGAAGGGCAAGCATAATTTGCATACATTTCTATGTCTCGGATGAAAATCATTAATATTCAAAATTTAAAATGTTTCATAGTCTTAGTGCCATGTATTATGTGTATTACAAGTTTAGAACTGACCATCATCAAGTTTATTTCCCACAAAACCAGAAGTTATCGACTTTGTAACACTTTCCAGTAAAATGATACTTCAAAAAATTTTGCCCAAGAAAAACCTGTTGTTAGTAGGCCTAAGTGCCTGATTTGTTGGCTACATGCTTCAAAGCTTGTTGTTAAATTGTGCGCATCTCCTACCCCGACACTGCCTGATTCAATGCACATGTACATTGCTACCAAACCAGCCAAGTTTCCTGAAAGTGGCAAAGACAATATTTACATGCACATAATTTTGTTGGCAGGAAATGTTTAAGTTAATTTGACACATGGCTGCTGTACCAGTTTCTAATAAATGTGTATACATCCACCTAGGTACAGATAACTTTTTAATGAGGCATACATGTATGTTTAAATGTCACTACCCTCATTAAAAAACAGCAAATTACCATTATACACTATATTTCCCACTCAGAAACACTCCCTTTTCACCTTTAAATGAAATGCACACAGTTCACCCATTGAATGATAAATAATAATTTGAACTTATCAACCATTGAAGAGATTGTAAAATTGTGCCATACTCATATCCGCTGTGGTCATTTTCAGGTTACTTACATGTACCCCCCCCCCCCATTTAGTCATTTGACCCCTTTGGCATGTTTGGGAGAAAATTGAAGGTGTCTGTCTGGGGATTTAAAGAGACCTGTGTGAACAAGGTGACCTTTATGAATCTTTCAATCTCACAACCTATAAACCCGAGTCTAACATTCTCTATACAGTATCTAGGCTTACACTCCAGGTGTACTGTGTCACATGTTTCTGCTGTGTGTAACACACTACACGTACATGTACTGTACATGTATGAAGAAAATAGTGTGGGTAGCCGTGTCAGTCTATCGAAATAATACAGAAAATTAGGGTAGCACTTAAAGACTAACTAAGAGAAAAACTTAAGCTATAGTCTTGAAGTGCTGCCCTAATTTTCTGTACATGTATGCATTTGATGTGTATGGTGCAAATATAGATGCACACTGCCAGTCCTTTATACACTGTATGATACATATTACTTTACATGTATGTAATGTGTAACATTAACTTACACATAATCCCCACAAAATTGGATATTTCCTCAGTTTTTCCCTCGTCATTATCAACCAGTTGATCTTCCTTGCCAACATTAGCTCATGTACTTTGAAATCAAGTTGGTGCCAGTCAATCATTCCCGCTGGTCCCTAGACATGCAATACGTACAATCACTGTCTGCTGGGGGGACTCTGTACCCATTTTCTTTTTCCTTTTATTATAAAAAAATTGGTTTGTAATACCTGTAAAATCATGGGGGAAAGGCACATAGTCTGTTGAAGTTGAATATTTTTGCTGGGTATATGAGGATGCTACATGTGCATCCACTGTGACTGCAGCATAGAAGAGAATTAGGTTGAAAAAAAGTGGGCTGAATTCCCCTCTGTGCAACATTTGCAAATTCAGACCATTGCCAAGACTCCCATTTTATTGGAAAAAAAGTTTGCTTTTCTGGTGTCATCTCAATTTTAGTAAAGAAAGAAAGAAATGTACTGAAAGGAAGGAAGTGAAGCGGAAAATCCCACCCACCTCATGATTATTGTCAAAAGAGAATGCTCACCAATTAAGGTGGACACTCATTATTTCTCTAAAACGATAACCAAATCATGCAAATCAGAAGATTCTGGCCTGGAAGCATTAAGCTTTAATATGAAATACATTTTTCTGTGAATAGTCTAGGCAATTTCTATGTATTCATTCATTCAAAAGTCATTTGATTGTTTGCGTTTCTTTGCAGTGCAAGTATTTTGTTAGCAAGTCAGCTTTTTTTTTTTCTGAGACGAAGCCAAACTGCCATGCCGTATGTGGACAGACAGGGGCGCACTTGCGGCTACATGGACATTGAGGACCCGGAGCAGAATGGAAGGTTCTTCCGACGATACTTCATGATAGATCAAGAGAAGGGACTGTTCTTGTGGTACATGGATAATCCTTTGGTAAGTTGACTGAGCAATGCGAACTTCAGGGCATGTTTCAGGCTTCATGCAAGTCCAAGCCCTGTCCAACACATCTCTTATTGTCCCCATCACAAGCCCCAAGGAGGCCCTACCCCCAGGTGCCAGCGAAGCATGGCCTTTCTGCTCATGCCTCAACAGACTTAGAACTGCTGCTGGCCGCTGCAAAACCAACGTTGCAAAATGTGGGAACAGCGACACCGAAGACACCAGGTGCATACATGTGTGGAGAGGAGCAGACCATGCAACATCTCCTTGTCTGCTCACTTATGCCAGAGCCATGCACACCCGAGGACCTGATGGCACTAACTCCCCCTGCCATACAATGCACCCAGCACTGGAGTGGACTTATCTAGTGACTCAGTAACTAGTGTAGTGACACGAAAAGAAGAAGAAGGGCATGTTAGACAGGTTTTAAAGTTTGCGATAACACCGCGCACTCCTTAGTACACTCGACATTTTGAACAGTGTGCTCTGTTCATCTTCGGGAGAGGACATGGTGTAACTGCAAACCTTATACCTGTATCTACATGATCTAGCACTCCCACTGTGCACAGCATCAAGTCTCACATTCATTGCATATTGTTTTGTTCTGAAAGCTTGAAGCAGATAATATTTGATTTTGTCCCCTTTGGAAAAAAACAAGAACCATAACTAACGAAAAACAATATGTCCTTTGCTGTCATTTCTTACTCTTTCAGAATCTTCCTGATGGAACTGCACATGTTGATGAGATACAGCTGTCCTCCATTTCAAACGTAAAGTCCAATTTTTTGAATGATTCATCCTTACAATTCCAGATAATGCACTGTACATAGACATGGCACCTGTTTCAAAATCACAGGCGTATTCCCCATACATGGTGTACATGTTGGAGCTTTGGTGGCAACTCAGGGTTATATAGGGTTATGTAGAATCATACTTTATTCAGGTGCAGTGTGTTTGTGGGGACTTTGATACAGAGTTGATTGCAGAGTAGAAAATTCAGTGCAAATGTAGGCCCCCCACAAAATAAATGAATTGGTTTATGAAAAATATGATTGATACAAGTAATAAACTGCTGCAAACTGCTCATCAGCCAAAATTTATAAAATGCTAAAGGAGGGCCTGACGCGTTTTGATCCTGGCAGAATCTTTATCGATTGATTTTATCAATTGATTAATTAACCATTAATTAACCATTCTCTATCCACCTAACTTAGATTGCCTATCTACCTAGAGTAGATTACAGAGAAGAAAATTCGGTACAAAAGTAGGTCCCCTACAAAATAAATGAATTAGTTTATCTATCCACCTAACTTAGGCTGACCATTTGATTTCTGATGACTTTTTGAGAAACATTCTAAAAATACAGTCATAGACTTTGCGAGTTCCACTCAAAATTGCACTGTACTCAAACTACACATGTGTGTACATACATGCATCTTATTTGAACCTCCTGTATTTTCTCAATGTGAACACGGTAGAGTGACCTTATCAGACATGGCAGAAGTTTGAATTTTTCTGTGAATGTCAGTTTCTCAAGACATGGAAGATAATTAAGCTTGCAAACAGAAAAGAAAGAAAGAAAGGAAGAAAATGGATGTGGTTCTTTCCCCTGTGTTTTTTTTAAAATCTTTGCAGAACTTTTAGTTGTAGAGATTCTTTTAGTTTTCATTCAAATTGTGTCAGTACACACTGGTACATGAATGGAAAGTGATAGACTAGTGTCACTGCTCGCTAAACATTGAAGGGAAGTCTGAAGTGGTTGCTCTTCACAACGTTTGCTAAATAGCCGTTGTCATACATTACCTTGGTCAAACTCGGTCACTTGCATTATGTATAAAACATGTGGTATTACTAAGTTGGGCGCCCTGCCCACCTTAGCAACACCACATGTTTTACCCATGTTTCAGTTACAATCTGAGCAAAGCCGGAATTGTCCATTGATCCGAAGAAAATATCAAGTGAATTTTCGCCTGTATTGCTGAGCATGATGGACACTTAATGCAGATTTTCTGGCCAAATGGGAATGTACATTTGTGGAAATGTTAGGCCTACTTGTTGATATATTTTATTTTTCATAAATCAATGCTTTAGTATTTCACAGACATTCTACTAATTTGAACTTCCATCTCCACTCTATTGCAGGCAAGAGATGCCACCAAACAGAGGCCAAAAATACAGTTCTGTTTTGGTAAGTGAATATTTTAATGGTTTCAAGTTTCTGAAAAAATGAGAACTTAATGACGTACAGCTTTATGCACATCGTGCACAATGGGAAGTTGCACCAATGTTGTTAATTAGAAAACAGAGTATGTACACATTTTTACTGGTACAGTATGTAAGTAATGGCTCACCAGTACATTTTTCATTACAACCCCAAATTCCAGCTCAGATCTTTATGACAAATTTCTGTGAATTGAGATCTTGTGGCCAGTACATGTATTGTGTACATGTTGATGTTGTAAATGTCACAACAGTATGGTATTTTAAATGTACTGTACATACATACATGTACGTGTATTGTACTTGCACATGTATCTAGTCTGTACCTGTCCTTCCAATCAATGTATATTTACACATTTACACATTTACCTACAGTTGTACATGTACATCTACCTTCAGGCTGATAAACTAAAAGAACATTAAATGATAATATGAAACATTCTTGGGTTTATACAGTATGTTTATTTTATGACACATGACTCCTACTGTATGTACATTTGAATTCAATTTGATCACTGTTCATGTATTTGTGGTTGTGATACCTAATACTTTTGGCTAAAATTTGTTTTAGGCTTTCTCTTGAACTTTTCTGTACATTGTTAGTATCGGGACATAAACATTCCATATACAGTATTAATTACTTTTGAAATTACTTGGGTAAAGTGTATTTTGGAAAAGCTGTGCTAATTAAGGAATGAAGTAGGCCAACATTTAGAAGTAATCTATACACTGACATTTGCGGTGTTTGTATGAATGCATACTGTACATACCTGTACAATGGGGCATGCAGTCCTTTTTCTTTCCTTTTTAAAATGTACATGTACATCTGAGGACAAGTTCTTAAAGTTCTTTTCATTTTGTGGATTCAATGGGTGTACAGTATAATTTATTTTCAGTCTACTGTACAATTGTGCAAAGTACAGTATTCATGGTTACCAAAAGCACAAACTACAGGGTGTCCCAGAAAAAACACAACACTTGTGTCGAGAACTATTATATAACAATTAAACTACATGTATTTATCACTTCAAGATTCAGCTATGTGAATAATGTGATACAGTTATGTATTGGCTATCACCATGTAGAATTTGAGCAGAATTTGACTAAAATTGAGTGAAAAAACTAAGACTGAATTGCCCAACCTCAAAACCCTATTTCCATCTTTCTTTCATATACACATTACTGTATGTGTGTATTGTCTACTATTATGTGTTATCCTTACAGATTTGTTTTTAAGGAATACTCTTTCAATTGGTCATTATTTTTGCCAATTTCAGCCTGATTTTGCTTAAAATTCTACAGGGTGATAGCCAAGACATGGCTGTATCATATAGCTGAATCTTGAAGTGATAAACAGTTTAATTTTAACATAATTAATGGTTCCTGACACAGTGTTGCGTTTTTTTTCTGGGACACCCTGTATGAGCATTTAAAATGCTAAGAGAAATTGTTCCATCACTGTATGAGAACTACATGTGGGGTCATTTCCTCTAGTAAAACCAGGTCATGCATTGCCATACAGTCAAATGAGTCAATGTGTCAGGCTGAATGTGATATGCATGCCCCTCGGAATATTCCCATAGCAGGTGTATTGCAACGTGCCCTGCATGATGCATCCATGGTTATGTCTTCATTGCACTAAAATCTATTTCCCTACGTCTGCAAGTCATGCACTAACCATTCCTAACATTGCATGCTTTCAAGAATGGTTCATCATCATGGGAATTTGACTCCATCAAATTTGCGACCGCTTTTTTTTTTTTTTTATCAAATCTGCGACCGTTTTTTTTTTTTTATGAACACAGTGCATTTTGTACTTCATCTCTGTGAGATCTAGTGGGCCAGAGCAATGATAAAGCATTGAAATTACATTAAGGTTACTATGCACTCTGGTGCACATGATTGGCCAATAAATTGCACATTCTTTTTACTTCCAACCAAAAATGCCTCGCATAATTGACTTCTTTGTCCATAAATTATGCACCCACTAAACTTACTAGTCAAGGAGCAAAGTTATGAAAACCCTCTTATTAAGGAGTTAGCTCAACACCCACTACATCTATGGTTTGACTTCATAAAATGGAAGTTTATACCATTAACAGCTTTGCTAGGCAGTAGTATGTGACTTCAAATTGTGGTATCACTTCAGAGAAAATGTGGTATCATTTGAGGATCAACAAAAAACAAGATCTACTTTCCCACAATGCAACAGAAAAAAGGGTGTGTTCTTATTTTCTGCCCCCCAAGTCCTTGATATAAATGATTATGTGATAATATAATTCATAATCCATTCACAGAGGAATAACAATTAAAAAAATAAGTCAGAAGCAAGAGCTTAAACCCATTTTTTGAATTTTCTTTTGTTTTTCTTAATTTTTTTGGGGAAATATTACAATAATTTTTGTGATATTACACAAAAGTGCTACCACAATTTGAGGTCACATAGAACCTAGAAATGTTCCCTGAGGTCTGCTACATCAATTTCTTAAGTCAGACCTTGTTGTCGGGGTTGAGAACTCATGGTCCGTGCTCCTTGTCTATACGGTATTATGTCCGTGTGGCATATTGTATACTTTCATTGACTAATGACACTTCAGGTATAAAAAAAATTATGTACATCGATATACATGTGCATTACTATTATACATGTGCATGTATGTATGTAGATTCACATGCACATGTACATGTACATGTACATGTACCAAGCAGATGTACATGTAGCGTGTACACCCAGATACATACATGTAGTGCATTGTACAGCACCAGGAAATCAGTTGAAAGTCAGCCTGCTCAGCCGTAACCTCACACGACTGACACTGTTTTGTTATATATGGGGCTGTTTTGTTTAGATGATCCCCAGCCTTAGTGCTGCCAGCGAACCAGGAAATAACCAATTGAATCTTGGAGTTGAACCAACCTAGCTGTCAAAGGACTTTGGTGATGAGTCCATAAATTCCCCCCTCCCTCCTATCCATGCCTTGCCTCCCCTCCCATGGCAGGCAAGCCTTTGCCAAGTGTAATGTAACTCTAGGTACATGTACATGTATTGACACACCATGTGTGGATTGTTGGGCTCAATCTTTGTGCTTAAAGGAAGGAAGAGCTGAACAATCTGATACAGTATAGTGTACATATACACCCAGGAAATAGAAATCCGTACATGTACAATCATTCAGTGCAGACCAATTATGGTCATACAAAAGTTGACCAGTGCATTTGCAGTAAGCTGTAGAATTACACATACTGAACACAATTTTTACAATCACACATATACAGGGGTGACATAACATTCTTTACACAAGAATGAGTATAGGGCCTACATGTACATTTTACTCAGTCATGTCAGTGCAATCATGACAATGATTATTTTTTTTTTTTACATAACTTACATAAAAAAGAATTTGAAATTGTGCCATTATTGGATTTACATGTAAAATGAAGCGAATATATGTATCCTTTTCTCTCCATCAATCCAACACTTTGTATTTCTCATGTGTTATACACTGTATGTACAGTACATGTGCATGTACAGTACATTTGTACATAAGCCATCAGGTACCCATGTAGAGTACAAGGCCCTACCATTCTAAGTCCCTCAAAACCTTGCATTTCTTGGATTGAAGCTTGGGAAACTTATAATCCAGGGTTAAACTGAACATTTTCCACCTGACAAATGAAACTAGCTTCGCTATGCAGGGAGACAAATGCACTAGGGTACTCCGCCCCGTGACCAATGTGGCCTGGTTCGAACCCTGGCTTGGGTCATTTGTGAGTAGAGTTCTGAGTTGGTTCTCTCCTGTGCTATAACTATTTAGTATTTTTGTCTTACGTGCCAACTCCGGTTTTCCTTCCTGCACAAAAATCAGTCACTTTTGATCTCCGGCTGTTTTCCGTAACATCTGTGGGCATATATAGGCCTATGGGTTGACAGTGGCTGGCAGCCAAGGGCCCCATGCATACCAGCAAGTCAATCGCAATGTAGGGTTCTGCATCCTTTGCAATTCAGTATCTCTGCTGCAAGTAAGAATGATTAATCTTTCAAATGATTATCATTACCGGTATTATAATTGTATTTTGTTTGTTTTTTGTTTTGAATTTGATTTTTTGTAATAGTGGTGACCATACCATCAAGGCATTATTACTTCAAAGCAGATAATCAGCAGGACATGGAGGAATGGGTGCTCAGCTTAAACAAAGCCTGTAGAGTAACGGTGAGCAATTTATCAATGGAGACCTAGAAAATAATTAACTTATTAAACTGTATATTGCGTGGGTTTACTTGGGCATTCCTGCATTGACATTGTAAATTTGTGAGGTTTGGACACGGCTGTGGTGGCCTTGTGCATTGGGCTTGAGATCTTGTGCATAGGTGGCAAGTGCTTTAGGCACTCGCCTCTCACCAATGTGGCCCGGGTTCAATCCCGGCTTGGGTCATACGTGAGTAGAGTTGTGCGTTGGTCCTCTCCTATGCTACGAGGGTTTTTCTCCGGGTTCTCTGGTTTTCCTCCCTCCATAAAACCAAGCACATTAGATCTCAGACTCCGTAATCATAATGGATTGCCGGTATTGCTGGCAGCCGAGGGCGCCGATGAATACTGGCAATCCTGATTACGTTGTAGAGATTACATGGCAGAGCTTGTGTTTTTGAGCAAGCCACTCTTGGTGTTACTACAGGGGCAGATCCAGGGGGCTGATCCAGGGGTGTGGGAGGTGTATGCCCCCTTTCTTGCAGTAAAAAAAGGTACTGTACAGTATTCCAAATGTTGCTGGTTCACATCCCGCTCCAGTCAATGTAGAGAGGGAGAGAGACTCAAAAAGTGCAGAAAGGAGAGAGAGAGACCAAATCAATTGGGCAGTTCACGTCAGGTCCGTCTTAACCTTCTAGCAATGATCACCCCGAAATGCATCTGTTGCTATTGAATTGGTGTGATTTGGTGCATTTTTTTTCCATTCCTCCACCTTTTGGAGAATCCTGGATCCGCTCCTGATTATCACATTGCATCCCTCTGCCATGTGCTTCAAAATGCTGACCTGGCTTAAATCTACAAACTTGAGTTTTATCCTTAACCATGGTCAAGCGGTGTTTATATTTTCATTGTAAATCTGCCTCTCGATACCCTGGCAAGAGAGGAAATGAAAATTTTTTGGCCTTTTTCCAAACCCAAAGTCCAACAACATGTGTCCAACAAAGAGAAGTGCTTTCGGTGGTTGGGTGCGTGCAGCACGTGTGGGCGATTGTAACACGTTGTGCCGGCGCTTGTGCGGCATTGCTTGGCAGTTGCTATGATGGGCGTGGCCGACTGGATCAGTTTATTGACTCCTAATGGGAGACTTTTGAGAACCGGTCTCCAAGTCAACAGTGCACGCGCACACAATTGTGAGCATGTGCGCGTTGTTTTGCGCCTGCGCTGTTGTCCAGGCACATGCGCTGTTGACTTGAAGACCGGTTCTCAAAAGTCTCCCATTGACTCCTAACAAATCACAGAGTATGTATTTGGGGAATATTACTGTAATCAATGAATCGTTTGCTCCCAGGTTCCCGTGCCCGATTCCAGCAAGTCTTCCACTTCCAGTCCACTGAAGCTGGACATAGCCAGGGCCAACAGCCAGTCCAACACGTCCCCAAAGTCCCCTGTCAAGGGCATAAGCTACACCACCGAGATTGTTGGAGGTGTGGTGCATCGGAAGGCAGTAGAGGTGTGTACAGAAATCATTTAATCAGTCTATTACTTTATCAATCACTGAATCAATCAATAAATCATTCAGTACAGTTAAAGGTAATACCACACTTTAGTTTTTGCCAAAGAAATGCAGATTCATGGGCAAAAATATCAAGGAAGATACAGTACCAGTCATCTGTGAAATTTGTGCCCACTTTTTGAGCAAACAGTCGGAAAAATGCTCACGATACTACACACGTAGGCCTACAGTGTATTCATAGGAGTTTGATCTTCCTGGGAACAAAACTGTTTTTCTTTCATATTTTTTTTTATACTCTTCTCTGGATAAGTACGGTATTTCAGGCAGAACAGTTTTTAACGGTATTGTTCTACCATACCCTGTAAGTAACAGGTAAATCTGTCTTGGTATACTACCAAAGTATGATATTACCTTTAACATTACTCACAAATCTGATGATCAAATTCTGTTAGAACAGCAGAAATTTGTCTTGATGGCCAGTACATAAGTCACCATGCATGGTCTTTTAGGTTTTACATTGTAGGTTACATTTTGAACTAAATTGGCCTTAATGTGTGATATCTTAGCTGACTGCATGTATGTCCATGCAATATTAGTGTTGCAGATGACACGTAGTAATCATGAACATTTGATATGTGATGGAAATTTATATATTGGTCCTCTTACAAATTTGGGGCACAGTTTGTGACAGCATCCCCTGTTTAGGTTGATCAGTTATCCATAGTGCTGACTTTCCGGCCACAAGGGATTCTGTGAGGCTACATGTAGATGATAAGATGCCATATTCCCTGGGTGGCTCTCAGCTCTAAGCAGCTTGTTCTGCTTATAACATGAAATGAGGAAATAACTAGAGGAATGCCCTAAGCTTCTTGTAGCTTGGCCCACACCCATTGTCTTGCTGCCCAAAATTTAACCAATAAATCTGCGGTTTACCAGTAAGCCGCCCAAAGCTGGCTTGTTCCCCAGCCTCATGTGGCTTGGCCGACTGACAGAAACATAAATCACATTAATCCATGAAGGCATTAGCCATGTTAGCATTCACATGGATTTAATTAAATAGAAAGAAAGGAAAAAAACATACTGGCGAGGGAGTTTAAGACCCTGTTGACTGGATGTACTCAACAGAGTTCTATTAAGTGGAAATTCTATGTCCCGCGGAGAGTGTACATAGACCTGAAGTCTAAGCGGGTGAGTGACGGCTATGTGTGCATGCTGCATTTAAGGCTCTGCATGTGTACTGTATGATCAGGCTGGCCCCTGCAGTGTGTGTGTGTGTGATCACTGGAGATGATCTTGTGTTCAGAGACATAGACGAATCCCACCAGACCTTCAATGGGGTAAAGCCCTGTTCGCACTGGACAGAGCCGATGAGTAAATGAAAAAATGGGCAAATTTTCACTGCCGTGTCCACACTTCGACTCGGTAACTTAACCGTGCAGCGCGGAAGAATTACTGAGCTGTCAATACTAGGCTCATGAGGATACCCGACTCGCACTGTCCGCACTGGACTTTTTGTCTCGGGAAAAGTGTCGAAATGGCGTGCGGGTCAGGAAAAGTATTGAGACAAAGACTTCCCAAGATGTTCGCACTGGACTTAAGATGGGTAAAGTACCCAGCGTCTCGGTAAAAGTCTAGTGCCTACTTCTGACAGAGCTTTAGTGAGCCAATAACTACTTCACATCTAGACCCTTTTGCAAATACATATAAGGCCTATGGGATTTTGAGTACCACATTTTAGCTCAAAGTGTACTACAATGCATACATACATACATGTGTACCTGTACATCAACCATGTTGGCCAAAGGGTCCACCAGGTGTAATCTGCACCCCCAAATGACACAACTGCTCCACAGCGATTTTCCCGTTTGGTGTGCAGACTGTGCACAAGAGGGTCTATTGTAAATTAGAGATGGGAAGTATGGTACACCAAAGGATATGGTGTACGTTTGCTTCTGGCTATAGTTTGGCTAGATATGTGCGGTCCAGTCGGATTCGTCTATTTCTTTGATTGGTGGATTTCAAATATAATGTTTGTTTGTTGGAAAAGTACATACATGTATTCAAGTCATAGTGTACATGTATGTGATCAAGTTTTACCATTTTTTTTTGCTTGCAAAGGTTGAACAGTTCAAAGTGCAAATATTATTTGATTTGTCACGTGACAGAAATTAATTCTGTAATTGGTTTGTGGTTGTTCGTGGGTTTTTATTTGATTGCATTTTTTTTCTGTGCAGTAATTTCCCACTGGGCACCCCTTCAAACTTGTCAAAGCAAATTTTACTTGAAATGATCTGTCCATACCCCTGTATAAGAAATAAATAAATCAACTTGTACAGTATTTTGGGAGTTTCTGACTCACAAAGTTTTCCCTAGCAAATTACATGTACCAGTGCGCCATCAGCATTTTCCCCAATTAATTGTGGTCTATGTGAGTCCAGTGACTGTGCTATGTCCTTGGTTTGTGGTTATAGTACTGAGAAGTTTGTTCCTGCAGTGGTTTAGTGTTAAGTGTGGTACATTTGCTTTGCAGGCCTTGAATTTGGTTCTGAAAAGGGCAAGGCCACTTTTCCATTGCAAGGGCCACTTCCATTGGAAAATCATAATGTCTATGGAAACATTTGAAGGGGGCACGAAGGCCAAGAACCAGGGAACGAAGGCCGTGGCCTCCGTGGCCTCCGTTAAATTCAAGGCTTGCATTTGAACCTTTGCAGCTAGTCTGCTTCCTGATATTGTTGGGCTGCCGTACAGTGCCTTGTGTGTGGGTGCTTTTTACTCCTCTCTCTCCAAAATATTTATTTTGTTGTCGAAAACCCATCCCCTGCAAAAAATTCTGAAAGTGGCAAAGGATTAATGTGTCTCATCATTGCTTGTTCCTTCCCTTGTTTGTTTTGTTGTGGCAGCAAAAAATAATTAAGTATAAAAATAAAAATGAAAGACAAGTTGTTGCAACCAATGTGCATCCTGGTTGCCCAAAAGAATTCTTTTTGAAAAATCTTTTAGAGATAGGTGTATCAGGAAGGCTCTTAAACTGCAGGTTAATGAATCAGGGCTCTTGCAAGATCTATGACTTTTGGTAGGCCTCATGGCTCCTTTGTACATGTTCTCCCTGGTTCATCTGGTGTATGGAATGGTGAAACACACATGTAAGCCCAATTTTGTTGCCTTGTGTCATGTGAAAATCATGTACCATGAAGAGATCCATACCCTAGCTAGACAACCTCAGGGTTTGCAAACCAAACATGATTGTATCATATTGGTTCACCTTGGGGATCCCTATTCTCCAAGCTCTATGAATTAACCTCCAATGCCTGTGCCAAGTTCACGCCTTCCACAGTATACCAAGGTCCATCTCCAGTATCCAATTTTTGTTAGTTGTGTCTCTGTAACAATTTGCCGCACAATGTGCTTCATGGTCTAACTACCGTATTTATCTACGCCATGAAGAGCAGCGAGAAGAGATCGAGTCAGCAGAGTTTACCGAGCAGCAACAACGCCCTGGCCCAACTCGGCATCTCCCAGCAGGTACCGGTTTGTACTGGGCTCTCTAGTATGCTGACTCCCCTTCACCCAGCAACCCTCTTGAATTTCCCTGAAGCCTTGTTGTGATGAGAATGCTTTTGCAAATCCGCATGTTTGTGTTTGTGCGTTTGTACAAATTATTGTAGCTTGCTTGTCTTGATCTTGGTGGACCTGTTTCATCCAGAATGGAATCTCCATCTTCTTGTAGCTAGTGATCCCATGCTTTGCTATGGTCTCTTCGGTCCACACTCTTGCCTGTTGAGCGGAACGAAACCAGATGTTGGATCACTGAAGGAGAACCATGGGCCTTTCTCAAAGCTTTGCTCCGGCTAAGGCTCCAGCTCCGGCTCCATTTCATGAATCCATTCTAAAATTAGGAGTATCAATAATAGAGACTTTGGCTCCTGTTCGGAAGTAGATTCTCTGGTTTAAACAAGAAAACCCAGAGCTTTATCTTAAATGAAAAAACACAACCTATATTTTTAGCATGTGGCATGTATGGATTACAGAGACGAAGCCGGAGCCGGAGGCAAGCTTTGGGAAAGTCCCCAGGAGCCCTGGATTTCACAAAACATTAAGACTGATCATCAAATGAGTTGACACCGTCGCAATAGTGATTTGTTTTGTGACATCACACGTTGCTGAACGATCAAAACCAATTCACATTTTAAGGTCAGTCTTAGTGCTTTGTGGAGTTGGCCCCTAATCTTTGGGAAATAAACAGGTACTTAATACCCAGGAGTCGATTTCACCAAACTCTTTGTAACTTACTATCAATCGTAGGACTTTTGATGCATTGAAGCCCTACATGGGATTGCGATGGGTTATCCTTCGTAGCTCGAGTTACGATCGATCGCAGGGCTTCGTGAAATCGACCCCTGCTGTCTTTAGCTATCCGAAGTTCAAGCATCGCTCGCTCAATGTACAATGGGAATGTAGTGTAGTCGGTCTAGAGGTTGCATGGTGTGGTGACATAACCCATATACCAGGGCATGTAATGAGAAGTTGAGCATACTAGTTTTTATAATATTTACCCTTTTGAAGTCAGTGGCCCTTTGCGTTACAACCATAAAAGTCGGATTATAAATCATGCAGTCATTACCATAAAAAGCTAACACTAAGGTACAGGTAATTGTTATTTCAAACAGTACTGTACAAAGCATTTGGTCTGATATCAAAGGGTTGGACATCATCTTGTTCAGGTTGCCCCCAGCCAGTAGTGCAACCACTGTGAAGGATAAGTCCTCAGTATATTGGCATGATTGGAGAGGAACCATTGGCTTTGGGTTTTTTTTTTCTCCATCAAAATCGTGAAACAGTAAAATCATTGACTGTTTTGAGATCATGACAATATTTTGGAGTGGAGATTCTTGTATATTGCCACTAACTGGTATTCAGCCTTCACATTGCCTCAATCAATCAATAGACAAAGGCATTTGCACGTGGTCTCCTCCTCAAATTATACACTGATGGAATCACTGTTGCTGCTCCCACCACAGTCAGCCTTTCCAGTGCTGCTGCTTTCAGTTCGGTGATATCATTGCCTACATAGTTTCTTCCTATGAATCTCTTTTCAACCCCTCTGAGCATGTTGAGAAGGAAACCAAATGTAGGGGCTTTCCCAAGTGTGATTTGAATTTTTAAATTGTAAATTCCCAATCAGTTGGACTGATGATGAGCTCTCTGCACATGTTCAAATGTCATTTGTTGAGTATTTTCTGCATGTACAAATGTAGTTGTGGGTACAGTATATTGTTGCATATAGACTGTACGCTGAGTTTACAGCTTGCTAGACTTGTTGGGTAGGCCATGAGCCTGTACCGGAGTGCATGAAACTCAGTGAACTATTCCTGGAGACTTGACACACTTTGCACCATCCTGAAGCATGAAGCATGCTCCCTGGGAACACCTCCTCCTTTTTTTTTGGTAATCACTGTTCTGGTCTGACACTCCTGAATATTCATTGCATGCAAATATATTCAAATGAGATTGTGACTTCCAACCAATCAAATTTGCTTAAAGCTTCACATTCTGTCATTTGAATGTATTGTTGTGTATGTTGACAGTTTATTGCATCTGGTGTTAATGTGGTAATCAGTTTGTGATACATGTCAGCTTTGAGCACACATGTATCAGGCTGGAATTGCACCTCAGAATGGCCAATTTTCTTTTTTGTACTTTTAAGGGGGCTTAAACATTACAAAAACATTAAAGGTACTACAGGTACAGGATTGGTGACTTACCCAAGCAGAAATGTTCACAGATTCACGTATAACTTTCAGGATATGAAGATGGTGCTAATGGAAACATGCCACTAAAATATTTCCGGGTGAAATGGAATATTTATCCAAAAATGAGTAAAACAAAGGCCGAAAAAAGTGTTGATCTCGGGGAAAGATCAAAACAATTTTTTATGTTTTATAAGTGACTCAGATGTCTGATTGAGCTCAAATTTTCACAGGTTTATTATTTCATGCACATATTGGATCAGACAAAGTGTGAGCGCTGTTCTGTGACCTTTACCAATCATGTATTGTACCTTTAAGGCAAAGATTAAAGCAGAGCAAATGTCTGTAGTCGTGTACCAGCCAAGTCAGTGTCTTTGTGATGGTGGTTGATATTGTACTTAAGAAGTAGAAATAGTGTAGTACAGCAAACAAATCTTTAATAGTGCTGATTAGGAACTCCATGCTCTTCCTATGGTCTGCTTGTTTCTTTTTATACCTGTAGACATGTACAACATCTTTTAACCCGGGGGCTCATGGAAACCTAGGCTTCAGCATCTGCTTAGGATCTGTCTCGTAGTTTATGGGATCTGTTGATCAATGCCAAAGCTCTGTTCTCTTGTTTAAGCCGTAGCCAAAAGCCTCTATTTTGATGCCTGTTTTCTTTAAAGTGAATGTACAAAATGAATACCAAAAGCTGTAAGCAGAGCCAAATGCGACATTTTGAATAATGTCGTAGATTTGACAATGGAGTCTTTCAGCTTCCTGCTGTTTGCAAAGCTTGAAAATTATTCATGGGAAAGTTTGTTTGAGGATGTGTACATAATTGAACATTTAAACCAGAAAGTGTATAAAATCGTAAACCAGAAAATGTTTATCGTAAACCATGATGGAAAAACTGGAAGAACACTTGACAAAGATATTTCAGATATCAGATTGCAAAAATTGAAAAGAAAAAAAGGAGGAAAAAACCCAGAAGAATAAAAAATGAATGAATGAGTGAAACTGCTGGTCTAAATTGCCGACTTGTGTGAACAGCACGAATCATGATATCACTATGAACACTACGAAATGGTTTTAGGCGAGTGTATGCAGTAGTTGGTCATTGGGATTTGCAAGGGGTGTGGATAGCATCGGAGGGAGGAAGTGGTCAGGATCCATAGAGTTAAATAAAAAAGTAGAGTGTGCACCTTGCTCGTGATACATTCGATCATGGCCGGTACCATTATCTAAGAAAACGCTCGCATCCTGTTTCCAAATTGTGCGTACATTCGTACCCTGGTTCGTCATGTGCGCAGCCAGCCAAGTGAATTAACCGGGCAGGATGGTTCCACACATTGCGTTACCCTCAGTGCGCACAGTTGAGTAACTTTGAACTGCAGCTGCTCAGTCACCCCACTAAAATGGTGGCTGCACGTCCATGCTGGAGCGCCGACAACACGCATGTTGAATACGAGGCGTGCACTCTAGTTTTTTATTTAATTCTATGTCAGACTCACAAGCCTTGGAGTGGTCTAGTTGAAGCAAGGTTGAGATGCAGGTGGCTTCAAGCTCTTGGTATTACCTCCCTCCACCCCTTCACCCTTTGCATCCCTGTTCTGCATCCTCCAACCCTTGACCCCATCTTCTCTCTTGTTACACAGTATGAACAAAGTGAGACGGACAGCGAGGATGAGAATGCCAGTCTCCGGTCCAAGTCTTGGCCCCGTTCCGTCTCTCCGACTTGTGGAACTGACAGGACCATGATCTGTGCATTTCCTGGCAGGAATATCATCAAGTCTGGGTGGTGCGTCAAACAAGGAGCAATGGTAAGCAACAAACAAACAAACAAACACCCCAACAAACAAACAAACAAACACCCCTCCTAATTAAGGCCTAAAAAAATTGTTATGTTGGCGTAACCCGACCGACCCTAAAAATACGGCCGACCCTGTTTTTTTTTTTCAAGGGAAGAAATTTAATGATTAAAACCTATATAAATCAGTTACAAATACGTTTGAAACTATTTATGACCGTTTCTCATTGTTGTATTCCATTGTCTTACGCTAGCGCTCGTGGAACTTTGGAGTCACAGCGATCGAACATGCAGTGGATTGCGCAAGCCAATTTACTACACAGTAAAAAAAAAAAAAAATCCCGACCTACCTACAGTACCACAACATTTTTTTAGGCCTAAGACAAACGAACATATACAAAAAGAAAAATCATCTTTTTATTTTTATTTCCATTTTTTTTATTAAAGGTAATTTCAAACTTTGAATTTGTCAAAGAAATGCAAATTCATGGGCAAAAATATCTTTATTAAATGTTTATTAATAACAGAATCCGAGTTTTTTCCGAGATCTTTTCTTATTAACCTGCTTTTCTTTTTGGTGGTGTTTTTGACATTTGAATTTTTCTTTCTTCTCCGCCTTGCAGAGGAAAAACTGGAAAAGGCGATTTTTCATCTTGGACGATCAGGGATTAGCTTATTACAAATCCTCAACGGTATGTGCCTGGTACTTCTGCAAGATGCCTCATATATGCATTTCTATTTGCTTTGATTAATAATGATTCCCATAAAATGTTGTGGATTTTTTTATTTGTTTCAAACATTCCAAGGAACTTTTGCGCAAAAGATGTTGAAACTTTAACGTTACTTGCTACATTAGGTTGATTTATTTTGTCACAATGTGTTTCACATCTTGAAAAATTGCTTGGAGTTAGGAGGGCCTGAAGTTTCGATCCTAGCAGGAGCTTTATCGAAGGCTAAATGACAAAAGGACAAGAACATGCAAGTAAAGATACACATGAGAGGATCGGAACAAAAAAAAGGGGGCGAGGGGTTCAGAGAGAAGTGTGAACAACGAAAAGGGACAAAGATGTCTGGTGGTCTGGTGGTAGGCAAAATCAAAGGTTGACAATGACAAAGGCGTGAAGATGCATGAAGGTTTGAGGGGAACAGTGATGAAAAGGGTAAATAAGGAGTATCTTTCTGTGATTCTCTCATCCATTCATGTGTATCGTTACTTGCATATTCTTGTCCTCTTGTCATTTACCCTTCGATAAAGATCCTACTAGGATTGAAATGTGTCAGGCCCTTCAAACCTAATTTAAAAAAATAAATTTCAGGTCATTAATTTGGCATATGACCAGTTTAATTTGCAGCAGTTCATTACTTCTATTTTTTTTTTACCTCCTGATTATAGTCTGACAAACTTTTCTGACTTAATTTTCCCCACAGGATAAACTTCCTCTGAAGACGATATCCAAGAAAGACATTTCATTGTGCAAGATGTCTGACGTAGGGTAAGAAGAGTTAAAGTTCTAGCCGAAGTCTCCCTTGTAAGGGCAGGGCTAGTTTTGCTAAACGCAGAATGAACTTGCTTAATAGGAGTTGCTGGTTAGTGGTTTCCAACACAGGTTTTTGTATTGTATGTATGGCTGGATACCGGCTGCAACTTCTTTTGCGCTTAGCATACTGTCATTTCACAAAATGTCTATTAGCTTTGCTTTCCTGATAAGTGCCCGAGTAAAATTGCAACACTGATTACATATCTCTGAATTGAAATGAAATTGTTCCTTCTTTGTCTCCATTGAATTATACTTGACGCTGTCTTTTGTTTTTTGGGTTACAGTTTGTCGTTGCAAAGAGACAACTTATTTGAAATCGTCAGCCCCGCAAGAACGTTTTATATACAGGTGAGCATATCCACAACAACCGAGTGATTTTATCTGATTCTTGTGCAAAAACATGAGTAATTTACTGTGACTTTAGATACTAACATTTTGGTAAAAGTGGAGTTTTCTTCAGAAAGCATGCTTTTTACAGGAAACCATAGGCAGGCCTACGAAGCAAAATGTCATGACGACCCAAATTCCTTGGGAATTGTTACCAGTGGGCTTCGTCGAAGAGCTAGACAGTGCCTTTTTGAAACGGAGGCTTGGCTCCGCCTCCGGCTTTAGCTTTTGCTTCATTTCGTGAATCCATTCTGAAATAACGGGTATTAAAATAGAGACTTTTGGCTGCGGTTTGGAAGTAGAAATCTGTTTTGAAAAGGAAAAAAGAGCTTCAGCTTCGATGAAAAACCACAACCTATATTTCGCAGCATATGGATGACAGAGCCTGAGCCTGAGCCTGAGTCTGAGCCTCTGTTTCGTAAGCCCCCTTAGTCTGCTAAATGTGACCATGATGTTTTTCTTTCCTGTGCCGAACGAGCCTTGGCCTTGAATTCTGTTGTTCTTTGGTGGAAACTTTTTCTTCCTTTCTTGTTTCTTGTGTTCATGTGTTTGTTGTTCGATTCCTGATGCAGGCCTATTCCCCGGATGACATGGCTGAGTGGATCAACTCTATCAATGAACTTAGGGGACCCAAGCGCTCCAGCCAGCCCCAAGCAAGTGTAAGTACACACCTCACGTAAACAGGACTTGTAACTTGGCAATGATAACGCTGGACCGGTGCAGCATGTGCTGCGCAATGCACGATATCCGCATAGAATCAATCGTGACCTCGTCCGGGTTTTAGTTGTGTCCTAGGTCCTACTTTTTTGCTGTCAGCACTATGCATAAATGGCTGCCTTGAATTGGTTTTTGTTGGCAAATCACACTGCCAAAATTCATCCGCGCAAGTGCCACTCTCTATGACGAGCTGCTACATGCAGCACAAACATCATGCTGACATATGAAAGGTGTAGCGGATTTTACAAGTTTGCGGCTGATTAGGGGCCAATTTCATAGAGCTGGTTATAAAGCAAACAAAATTGCTTAAGCATAAAAAATCTTCCTCGATCAAACAGGATTATCAACCAAATATTCATGTGATGTCTACTGCTTTTTACTTTTATTCGGCCATTGTTTGCCGAGCATAACATTCACAAGGAGTTTTGGCTGGTATACTGCTTTGCTTTTATTTACCAAGATTTTTGGTGCTTAAGCAAATTTTGGTGCTTAAGCAGCTCTACGAATTTGGCACCAGGTTGGTCAAACAGAATTCAGGATCATTGAAAAGGGAACCAAAAAATTGTGTGTTTTGAAGGAGAAATCAGAGGTTTTTTTCTAGATGAATTGGAAATAACTTGAAGTATGGACTCCTGCATGTGGCCTGCATGTTCCTCCTTGTTTTTGGATTGTTTTGTTGTATTCCCATATTACCAAACCCTACCCCCCCCCCCCCCCAAATAGTTCTGAAAAGGAAAATACTGGGCTTGGGCGATTGCAGCATTTCCAGAATTGATTCCGATTCCAGGCTGTAATAGCGATTCCACTGGGAATCGATTCCAATTTTCGTCGGCAAAAATAACTTGAAATAATGGCAAACTTCGGAAGTTGACGTGCGAAGTTCATATCGAAACAGCACTATTTGTGGTTTTGCAGACAAAACACAGACAGTGCCGCACGTGGTTAAGTTCTTCGATGTGCAAAAATCATCCAGGCTTTATTTCTTTGAAGAATCGTATCAGTTGGTTCAACGATCCAACAACCCAAGAATGGCTCAACCATTTTGGAATCGAAACTCAAAACTCAAAATCGATCAATTCACAGAATCGATTCCTCAACAGAGTGGAATCGCGATTCCGATTCCAAATGCTCATTGATTCCTCCATGGAATTGCCCAAGCCTAGTAAATACCCTAACATCATTTAACATGTTTGCACTGTTTAGTTGTAATGAATTTTGAAACTTGTTCTGATCTCGTTCTAATTGGTTCATTATGTGGATAGGGGAGTATACAATAAGTTTGTTCAGGTAGTGTTTGGCAAAAGGCTGATTGTGTTGTATGGTCACACATGTAGCCCATTGTTGTTAAGTTTTGATTTTCAAGCCAGCTAATGTGCAGTTTTTTGTGATCGTCTTGTGTAGCATCCCATGTACTATAGCGACGACGATCTCGAAGATTTTGTGTAACCTACCCATGCTCGAAACCTTGCGTACCCGCGTAGTACCTCACGTATGTACACCCAGGCTCTGTAATTCTCATTTCTTTTTGGCAAATTGGCATGCTGCATCAGGCTGCTGTGTTCTTCATGCGAAATCACTTTTTGCAAATATAATGCATGCATGCCCAATGCTGGGCTTGGTGCCCCTAGCCTCGCTCCAGTTTGTTGCCCGGTGTACACCTGATCATTGCCTTGAGATGCCCTTCGTAATTGCCTCGCTCCCCCTGCCAACTGCATAGCATTTCTTAATTATTGCCTTGGTGCCCCTTCAACTTTTCAAGGTTAATATTTCGTTTTTCCTTGAAGTGCCCTCTTGCAAATTGAAATAATTCCATTGCCCCGTTAAAAGCAAATTCTAGTTGTTGTGCAGTTGTGAAAATTTCCTTTTGCGTTTTGGTTTGGTTTTGCTTTGAATAGACATGTTAGAAGGGCCTGGGGCTGATTTCATAAAGCTCTGCGACACGTCGCAAATCGATTTGCGATGCGTCGTATCTGTGAGTCCATAGAGAAAGGATGCGTCTTAACTCTGCGACGCCTCATAAGTTTTATGAAATCGGCCCCTGATGGGTTTCGACCCTAGCAGGATCTTTATCGAAGGCTAAATGACAAGAGGACAAGAACATGCAAGTAAAGATACACATGAATGGATAAGAGGATTGTCTAATGGTCCCTATCTTCTCATCCATTTATACTTGCATGTTCTTGTCCTCTTGTCATTCAGCCTTCAATAAAGATCCTGCTAGGATCGAAATGCGTCAGGCCCTCCCATTTTCAACCATTTTATGAATTTCAGGTCTTTATTTTGACTGATGCGCAGTTTGCAGCAGTTTATTCTTTGTGTCTTTGTTTAGTTTTTTTATGTTTGTTGTTTTGTTTTCTTGGTTTTTGTCTGTTGGCCTGTTTTCTTTCTGTCTAGTGTCCATTAGTGTTAGTAGTGTCTTCAGTTTTCATGGGCTCCTGAATTTGAATTATTTTCATTTCCCGTCACCTTCATTCTGCTATGACAAAAAGAGTTAACATTTTTGCAATGACTAATTTGTAAAACATACAATCTCTTTGGGCATGTTGGGTATTGGAAAAAAGTGATCAAAGTCAAGCGAAGTCGTTTTGCTGGTAGCGATGTTTCGGCTGGTGGAACCAATAGGGTTCATCAGGCAACTAAAGAACTGGATGCTGTGGTATCCGACTGTCCATTATATCCTGTTGGTCGGTGTCCAACTGCACTGTGTTAAGCAGACTGTGGACGGGTCACTGAAGCAGACGTGGTATGGCTCACCCTGCGATTAGTTAGGGCCGTGTCGCTTTGGCGGTCCACGCCTGTGTTCACCATACCATGTTCAGCGGACTGTGTCACATGCTGCGGACGTTGTACGCCTCCCTAGGGGCGTGTCCTCGGCGTGGCTACGGCGGTCCGCATCTGTGTTCAGCAGAATCTCTTTGGGATTCCCCAAAGTTTGCTGAAAGTCGCGTCATTCCGATCCACCAATGGTGAAGTGTTCGAATTGTTTGCTAGGTTTGCTATTCAACCCCACTGACAAAAACAGACTTGAATATAGCGCATGTTCGCAACTGTTTTGCCATGCACATAGGCTGCCCTTTACAGTAGATTTGCTTTCAGCTGTCTACATGACTACATGTAGTTGCAAATTAGCCTTGTCTGCCTGTGCTTTCCTGTATTGACAGCAGGACTAGAAACTCAAATAAAATGATCTTCATATTGGTTAGGATGGTGACTCAGCCTAGAGATTAGCAGAAGTGAGTGCTCAGCTAGATATTTGGTTAGCGTTATAGTTAAGGCTTTACACTACCTCCAAAAAATTTGTTCAGGCGCTTGACTTCAAGCTGTTGTATACGCATGTATTAGTCAGGTTCCATGCTAGTTTTATTGGAAAAAGGTTTGTGTTTCAATATGCATCGTTTCACACCTGCGTGTGACTAAGAAAGTGTTTCTGATGTCACTCTTGATGGACAAAAACATAGTTAGGGGTTTGGCAGCCAAAACGCTTTTGCAAAATGTAAACAAAAATGGCGGATGGAGTCGGAAAAAGTGTTTCTTTTAGCATCTTGGAATATGCTGAAGATTAGGACCGGATTTCACAAAAAGCTTTAGTCAGATCATAGCATGCGCATTAATCTTTTTAATTGCTAAGCAAAGTGTGATGTCACAATTCTACTTACTATGGAAACAGGAACAACTCATCTAAAAAGATGAATCGTAAATCTTTGTGCAATCGACCAGAGGAATGGTTGCGCCAGTGTATTAACAAAATTTCAGAGGCGAAGTTGGATCAATGAATACAAGTCACTGCACACTACTGTTTGTGTTGCAGCTTTGTAATCCTGGGGGCCTATTTCATGGTCCTGCTTAGCACACAAACTTTGTTTGCTGACCATGAATTTCAAATTTCTAAAAAAATTGCTAAGCATTTTTTTTGTGCTTAACAGCTCCATGAAATTGGCACCCGGTGTCACTGTTGTCTACTTACATTTCTGTCATTTTAGACCGACAATGACCGACCGTAAACCAGTCTCTTTCCTCGGTTCTCGTTCCATTGAACTCGAACCAATGACATAATTCAAGCAGAACTGAAGTCGCAAAAATGCAAAGCCAATAATTAACTAACCAGAAACATGTTCAAGGTTACATGTCCACCAAAACCCGCCCCAACCTCAGTTATTCTCTGTATTTTGTTGCCATGCATTACTCATACCCGGTTTGTTTTTATGTTGCACGTATGTTTTATTTTAATGTGATGCCGTTTGCATGATGACAATGTAGAAGACTGGCAGAGTTTGTTGGTTTTTTTTTTTTTTTTTACTAACCATTCATTTTTCTGCATTTTCTATTCTGGACATTTTTATAATCATCAAATAGACCACAAGGGAAACTGACTGAATGTTTAAGTCATTGAAAGGTGAACAAAGAAAAACTGATTGGAGCGGGACTCGATCCGGAGACCTCTTGAATACCATACAGGCACTCTACCAACTGAGCCATCCAGCCCTACGTTGATGGTGTCCCTAATAACCAATTATCTTTGTTCGTTTGGCAGTCAGAAGCCATGAAATCACACACATACTGTACTGCTATATCCCAGGGATCATTTCATCGATACTCGCAGCAATGCTACAACCAGAGAACAGTACATTTTGACATTTTTGATTTTTTCTCAAAATTAGACGTAGAGACCCACTCAGAATGAGGCTTTCTACAAACTAAATGTCCACTCTCATTAATTTGGTTTTAGCAGAAATTTTTGCCACCTTGCTTATAAATTAAAAACAGGTCCAGAGCTCTGGCAGCCTTATAGCTTGCATGTCATATTAACCCTCCAAATATTTTATATATTTGTTTAATATTTTGTTTTGTTGTCCCATTATTAATAGAAATCTGTATTTTTTTGTTTGTTTGTTTTCTAATTGATTCACCTTGCATGCTTTAGACCTTTTCGGCTACATCCAGACATTCCCATCCCTGCTAATGTCAGCTCTGAGATTTTCAGTAAGTAAAACGAATCAGTCCCTCTGAAAAAGGGAAAGAAGAGATTTGGGTCGGGATTTTGTGGGAGCAGTCGCTGGCCGTCAAGGCTTGATGTTTAGTTTTTATGGCGAACAGTGAATATTTCTGTAGGAAGACCGACTTTGGGCGGATTGACACACTGTATGGGTTTGCAGACGAGAGAGCATCTTCTGCCGGTGTGAGGCTGGTTTTGCAGCTTAGCACAAAAAAATTGCTAACCATGAAATTTCTGTCAGGAATTGACAGGATTAACAAATCACGTGTGATTGTTCTTTGGCTGTCGTTCGTTGGCTAAATGGAATTTTTAATGGTGGTTTGTTTTATTGAGCAAGACATTTTACGCTTAGCATTTTATTCTTGTGCTCAGCAGCTCCATGAAATTTGCCCCAGTCCTTTATGGATTGGCATGGGCGGTGTTTAAGATGAACAAATCTCTCTGGATGAAGTCAAGAGTCCTGTCCTGGGGCCAATTTCATTTAGCTGCTTAAGCATAACATTTGCTTAAGCTTGAAAAGTCTTCCTTAATCAAACAGGATTACCAACCAAATTTCCATGTGAAGTTTACTGCTTTTGACTTGTATTCGGCCATTGTTTGCCGAGCATTTATAACATTCACAAGGAGTTTTGGCTGGCATACTAATTTCATTTACCAATGTTTTTTTGGTTCTTTAAGCAAATTGTGATGCTTAAGCAGCTCAATGAAATTGGCCCCTGAAGGTCTATGATCGGTCTCAGCGTCATCTTTTATCATGCACTTCCAAATTCTCTTGCTCCGATCTGCTTGTTATTTCCTTACGATTGAGGAGTCAGAAATTGGCAGTGTTTGTAGATTTTTGTTTCAGCAACTCTAAGTGTTAATCAAGACAAATTGTAGTTTTGTCAATGCATTTCTAGAATGGTGTTAGAGTAGAGCACCACTTGTAGCTCATGAGGTAGATGTACTCATTGAACACCTGACTTGATGGGATGATGCACATAGGAGATGTTATGTAGAGCCTGTTTGTTGGGGCAGGTGATCAGTGATCTTGCAGATCCACGGCCCATGCAGGATACACTAAATTGGGACCCAGATCAGCAGGATCACTGATCTGGTGCCTGAAACAAACAGTTTCCAAGACAAGTGCACCAAGTGTCCAAATCTTCTCTGTTCTTGTGTCGAATGTTTGCAACCACCTACCAATGGGAGACTTTTGAGAACCGGTCTTTAAGTCAACAGCGCACGCGCAAAACAACGCGCGCATGCTCACAATTGTGCAAGCATGGTTTGCGCGTGCGCTGTTGACTCAAGACCGGTTCTCCAAAGTCTCCCATTGATGCAGTTTTCCCTCAAGTTGACTGATACTAGACATAATCAGAAAATACCTACCCCCGGTAGTAGTCCATTGGTATCCCTAGACCAAAAAAAATAATAATGCCCGACCTGTTTTCTTTCTTTCTTTCTTTCCTTCTAAATAACAAGCTCAAACTGAGTCTCCCTTCCAAAATTCTGGAGTGCACGCGGGATCTGTTGTGCGAAGGCAAAGCAAAGACACCCCAAGAAAGCAGCGACACTGTCAGATACTTTAAAACGTCCAAAACGCCTCCCATCGAGATCCGAGTTGACCAGCCGCCCGAGGACCAGTCGGATGACCCTGTGTGGGAAAGAGAACGGACCGAGGCTGAGGGACAGGATTCTACAAGGACTAGCCAGGAGGTCATCATGGACTTGGTCATCGGACCTGAAACCAGCCTCTAATTGACCGCCGTACAAACAGTCACTTTGGGATTGTCTTAGCATACAGAACCTAGGTCAATGAAGTCCATGTCCAAAAGGCTAAACCAAGAATGAGTGCTTTCACCGAAACCTTCTTCAGCTAGAGACAAACCCTTTCAATTTGGGCAATGGATATCTGCAGAAACACCAAGTTATTGCTCAGCCTAGGGTCTCCTTGTAGTAAGGGTAGCAACAAATTCACTGTCGCTCTAGAAAAGGACTCTTAAGCTCCCCAAACCTTTTCCTAAAAGATAGAGCACAAAATACACATTCACACTCCCCAAATCCAAATGAGCCAAGGCCATGTCGGAAACTATGGAGAACACGGGGTAATAAGTATTCACAGGAATCATCTTGTTCAGTTTGACTTGGTTTTTGGAGAGCGGGGTGGGGCAGGGCGGGGCAGGGTAGGGCAGGAAGGAATTGAGGTGGGGTTTTGTGTTACATGATATGTTTCGTCACCATTATGTACATGGCAATTTTAAACTGCTGCACTCCCCATGGTGAAGAAGAACTGGATGTCTCTATATACTTTTCTTCTATCATGCTCTACCATTCCCATGCGTTTGAACTCCAGACGAACTAACTGCTTTTTATTAGAACTTCTTAAAAATCATTTTGTTTTATATGCACCTTCCTTTGCCTGAATAATAATAACGGGAAAAACCTCCAGATTGAATCTAGAAATTGTGGCCAAGATGAGCTTCCTAAAATCCCACGGTTGAATTTCTCCCACCGAAATAAACAATACATTTGATAATGAAATTGATAAACCAATAAGCGAAATATCTTAGGGCTGTTCAAAGCAGATAACAAGCCCCCAAATTGATTGGATTTTCAGCAATTTAAAGTTAAAAATGTCAGCTCAACATTGTCCCGATTTTTTTTTTTAAGAATACTTGTGTACAAGACATTGATTTTACTAAACAAATTTAATGAAGTTAAAGGGGAAAATTATGTGAAGCTTCGGTCATCTTTTCAGTAGAGGCTTGGGCAAAGAAATACTACATTTCACTCATCTTTTGGCAATAATATTCATTGCTCTGGGTACAAAGACATAATTATGATAAATCCATTTTAATAGCTGCCATGTGATCCTGATAAAAACGTTATCGCTGTACAACCGGTTCTAAAACACATAACTTTACAAATTTGGCCGTGTGTCAAATCTCTGGCTACGACTGCAAAGAACACACAAGTCTATGGAAATGGTTGCTGTCACTGGCTAGTGGATGCCATAGGTGCGTGTGTAATTTGCAGCCACAGCCAGAGATTTGCGACACATCCTATCTATGTACTTAATGCTTTCATTCACCATGCTTATAATGTCACTCTTATACCAGTAAGCCAATTATTAGTCAATTTAAAAGCTGCATTATTAAAAAAGTGTGATTTCTCAAAACGGTATGTATATTTAGAGTTGGATAAGAGACAAACTTTTGTATTATTTTGTAATTAAGATACTTATTACCTTTAACATTACCCTAGAATAGCATATTATAGTTTTTACCATAGAAAAGGCTCTATTTTGTATCCTATCTCGCTGTACATAGCAGAATAATAATAATAATAAAAAAAATGGCTATATGTTTCATGATACTCGGTCAAATATTTTTGTTTTCGTACGAATTTCCACCAAATCGGCAGCAGGCTGTCCATTATTTTGCTGAAATGACCCACGAGGATAGACTTACTGTGTAGTTTAGCGGGGTGTGGCGTTTCATCACATATTCTATTCGGAAAGAAATTTGTGTTCTTTATTCTTTCAACCTGCAAAAGAGTGGGGCAGTCTTAGGCCTATCAATTAGTAAATATCATTATTTTTTTATAAATGCCAGCAAATCCTGCTCCATGTCTATGTGAAGTTACTCCCAATATCACAAAGACAATAAACCACAAGTTGCGTTTCAGTATGATTGCTTAATAATGCGTATGTTTATGTGCTAGTTTGCATTAGTGTTTATCATGTATTTGCAATGACTAATTGCAATTGTTGGTCTTCCAGAAAATAATGTGGAAGAAAATGATTCATTATGATGTGTGTTGAATGTAGGCCTACATTAGACACAGTAACTGGGACTAGCTTTACAGTCAGCATGCGAAGCTTATAGTATGAATCGTGACGTCATCGTGACGTGGATTTTCATAGGCCCTATGAGATAGAGATTTTGTGTAGTTTGGTTACATTATGTGTGATGGTTTTCGAGCGATGGCAGACTTAAATCGGAACGGTAGTTCGCCTCTCGTTTAACGCCTTAGCAATGATGCTACGAGACCTTTGCATCAAGCGCACGGTGCGGCTATGCAGGACATCCACACTCCGTCCGCTCCGAATACGGTACGCACCACCTGCATCAAGAGTCATCCCTAGTTGAAGTCATCGCATACAATGTGTCCAAGGAACCGCACCCATCCGCAGTTGGACGTCAAGTGCAAGAGTATACGCACGCGGCAGCCATTACGCATCCGCAGTCCCACCTTCGTATAGGGACTGCAGTTGATTTCACAGAGATTTACGAATTTGTTGATTTGTTGATAGATGAGTTGTTCCTGTTTCTATAGTAACTAGTATTGTGACTTCACACTTTGCTTAGCAATTAAGATTGATGCGCATGTTACGATCTGTCTTAGCCTTTCGTGAAATCGAGCCACAGTGTTGTAAGCTAAGCAACACAAACTGACGCTTAGCGTCCCGGATAAAGGACCTAAAATCACGTTCGTCTTTCGAATGTTAAAATTTGAAAAATTGTGGATTCATGGTCACGAAAAGTTTGAAACTCACGAAATGAAAGACACATATTGAATAGGAAACTTGTGTTTTACGTGCAAGTTTAATACAAGATTTCAAGGTTTTCATGGTCTGAAAAGTAACAGAAGAGAGTTTGCTATGACACCGCTGGGTTGAGAAATGTCATTTTTTCAACGAGCAGATTCGTCCAATACGGGTACACCACTAAAACCCTCTGCTTAAAGTGGAATACATTCAAGAATGACGTTGCGGAACTTAATTGGTTGGCCTATTTTAGGCTAATGAAAAGATCTTGCTATTTAAGCCACGAAATTAGCCGACACATCGACCTATCAAAGTTGTCTTTGTAGTTTATGAATATCAATTAGAGTTTTTATACCCTTCGGTGGTGAATCTCTTTTTCATTAAAAGGTACAGCACAAGATTAGTAATATATCTTAACAGATTAACGTATAACTTTCAGGATATTGTGCTAGTAGATAAATACCAATAAAATATTTCCACCTGAGATGGTGTATTTATCTATAAATTAGTAAAACAAAGACCGAAAACAGATCAAAGATCGAACCATTTTTTGTTTTATAAGAGTTGGATTTTCGCCATTTTCTCGTGATTCAGATGTCCGATTGAGATAAAATCTTCACATGTTTATCGTTTCATGTATTTATACATGTTGGATCAGACAAAGTGTGAGTGCTGCTTTGTGACCTTTACTAATCATGTATTGTACGTTTAATACGCAACTTAATGTTTCCGTCAAAAGTATATCAGAAATTATGTCAAAACACTAATGAAGAGATAAATTTAAGGTTCTCAAAACTAATTTTGTGCGTTGTTGGATAACACAGAAAAGTCTTCAATACCTAACAAATAAACAACTAAGCAAAATTTATGTAAAACATCAATTAGTGAACGATAACATTTGGTGCTTAAAAGGAAATAAAAATATAAATACATGTACTTCTTAATTTTGCCACTAAGGGACGATCCCAGACCCAGTGTCAAAACGAGCCTGCTCAAATCGCTCTAAAAACTTGTACTTAAAGCTCAACGTTCAATAATGTGAATTTCTTAAAGGTAGTATCATACTTTGGTAAGAAACCAAAACAGAAATATTCACAGATTTACGTATAACTTTCAGGATGTGAAGATGGTGATGGTAGAAACATACCGTTAACATTAATTTGTCCGCCTGAAATGGTGTATTTATCCAGAAATTAGTAAAAGAACGACCGAGTATCTTTTTGATCTTTTTACAAGATCAAAAATAAAAGAGGAAAGACTTAAGAAATACTGTGGCTGTTTTTCACTGTTTTCTCAAAAAGCGGGCACCGTATGGGACTGAAATTTTTACAGATGACTGTTACTGCATCTTCCTTGATATTTTTGCCCATGAATCTGCATTTCTTTGATAAAAACCAAAGCATGATATTACCTTTAACGCTTTTAACACTATTACACAATATGATCAATACCATTTATAATTGGCATATGCAAGCAAAATTTAATTATACGAAAAATATTAACTAAAAACTCACCAAATAAGTAAATCATTAAATAAAAATCCTTAGACTATGAGGCATTTGTAAACCCAAAAAGAAATGTTCACATATTTACGTATCATCTTTCAGGATATGAAGATGGTGCTGGTAGAAAGATATATCGTTAAAAATAATTTCCGCCTGAATGCTGTATTAATCCAGAAAATATTAAAACTGTAGTTTGACCTCGGGGTAATAAGATCAAAAACATTCTTAATGTTTAATAAGAACAAAATGAGTCGGTTTTTCGCTATTTTCGTGTGACTTTTATGTCCGATTGAGCTCAAATTTTCACAGGTGCGTTATTTTATGGACATGCTTGATGAGACAAAGTGTAGGCCCTAATTGCTGTTTTGTGACCTTTACCAATCATGGACTACGTTATGGCATACCGAATGTCGCGGGTTCTAATGCTACCGACGTCGGCTTTCTTTGATATCTTGTTGCCCACATGCATGGTCAGGTGTGTTTATTGTTTAAGTCCTTTTTATTTACAGAGGAGCGCCAATTCCCGTGAAGCATTTTCTAAAATGTTCTAAAATCTTGAAAATGCCATGCCCAAGTTCAATTCTTTGCCGAAATTCATGTTGACAATGGACTTAAAGGGAGCATATAGGATTTGCAAGGCCTCCAAAAACAAATTATTGAGTACAGTAAACAGTACGTAAACAGTGCAAAAAGTCACCATGGGAAATCTTGGTTCATCAGATGCTGGGTTTTTCAAGCAAATCAAGATTTAGTGTCTTTTCCAAAGATCGTTCGTCCGAACGATTTTTGGAACAAATATCATTCATGTTTCATGTAAGAAAAATCAAGTTGGGTTTTCGCTATTTTCTCGTGACTTAGATGTCCGATTGAGCTCACATTTTCACAGGTTTATTATTTCATGTACATGTTTGATCAGACAAAGTATGAGTGCTGTCCTGTGACCCTTACCAATCATGTATTGTACCTTTAATATGAATAATCGGGTGCTCAAATAATTATTTCCAACCTGTCTATAAAGACCACCTGTCTATAAAGTCAATTTTTCCGTTTCCCTTGAGTGTTCTTTATAGACAGGTTTGACTGAACATGTAATTGCTTCAGATTCTTTCTTAATTATTGATACTTAACAATGATAGTAAAATACCTAGAATTCATTCTGTAATAATAAGAAATAATATCTGAATTTTTTCCGACTGATTGTAAAAATGGAATTGTTTCAAATGCCTTGTAACAACTCCTTTATATTCCTTTCCTCATAATTTCCAATCATCTTTCCACCATAATATCATTCCTTTCCAGTTTGCCAGGATTTTCGAAGACGGAAGGCTGTGGGCGCCATATGTCTAAAATGTGTTTCATCTCAATTGAGCCTAAGTAGTCTTGAGAATGTGCACACGGGGAACTGTTGGATTTTGACGCATAATTTTGACGGTCTATACATACGGTACCAATTATCAATTTGTCATTTTTAACCCGTACAATGAACAAACATTATTTTTGAAGAGGAAAATGCCTCAAAAGTACATTAAAAAGCGAAAAACATCAATTAATCAATCACTCAATTACGCTATAATGAATTACCTCTGCATTGACAAAGTGTAACTGATGCTACGGTGGCTACATAGTGCCCTAATGTTACTCCATAATCACGAAACAGGTTCACTTTTCGATATGATTCATTTAACATGCTAGCGTTATGTGAAGTGCGTACAAATTATATCGAACTCTTAAGCGTGATTTTTTACAGAATACACACCAAAAATAAACAATAGATAGGCCCTACATTATGTTTAACTGATACAACTGTATTCCGGGAACCTCACCAATTAACCACTTGGAGCTAGCGGCCACAATCAGTGGCGTCACCATACTTTTGAGTCTGGGGGGCACAAGGGGGGCACTAGCAATTGTTGGGGGGGGGGGGGGCACTACAATAATATATATTATATTTTTTTTTCACCTATACCCAAATCTCAAATGGGGGGGGGGGGGGGGGGGGGCACGAGGTTTTCCAGGGGGGCACGTGCCCCCCTGGCCCCCACCTTGGCGACGCCACTGGCCACAATTCCTCATCGCCTTAGAACTTTAGGCGTTTCCCTTGTGTCGACGTTAAGTTATGTTCGACACGATAAGTTTGCGATGGGCCATGTGTGTCAGAGAACGTGAGTGCGTCGACTGCGCATGCTTTCGACATTTCGTGAAAATTGTTACGAACATTTCGGGAATGGCTTAGGCTATTCTGTTTAGTTACGTAAAATATAAAAACGAACAAAGATGATAATTATTAACTATTGGGAACACCACCAATATAGGGCTGGGTAACTCAGTTGGTAATTATAAGAGGCACTGGTATGATATTTCGGATCACTGGTTCGAATCCCGCTCCAGTCAATATGTTGCTTTGTTCACTTTCCAATGACTTAAAAATCAGTCAGTCCCTTCTGGTTATTTGATAATTATAAATGTATATTTTATGTATAAATACATTGATAAATCAATATCTATTTCTTAAGTAAAAAAAAAATACAATACGACGTTGCTGCTATATACCACAACACGAATATTTAAAGCACAGAAACGTTAATTAATTAATTTATTTATTTATTTATTATTATTATTATTATTATTGCTTTCATCCCATTATAGGCTACTGGCACTGATATAGTTAACTGTACTTCATTTTGAATTTCATTCATTTTGAAATTAATGTTTAAGTTGAACATTCCATAGTTTGAGCACTGAAACTCGGCCATGAAGTGGGCCTAGCTTTGTGAAATAAATTGTCCCCATTATTTTCTGATCGTTCATTAATTCTGAAGTAAGATGCGCATCTGGTGTCTCCAAGTAAAACCGTTCACCGCCAGATTTCAAGTTGAAGTGTGCGTCCATTTGAGACATCAGTACTGGACACAACCTCTCCGTGACTTACCTCAATTCCCTTTACAACGATACTATGTCGTTTCTAATCCAGACATACCTCATACTGTATGGTGACCTAAAGAATTAATGGTCAAGTTTGGAAAAGGGAAAAAACAAATACCAACGAACAAGTTATCAATGCACCAATGTAATTACATTATACACGACATAGCGTTATATGATTCATATTATCATAATATTTCTTGGGTAGACAAGGTATGAGATGTAACAGCATTATATTTACCATGTACTGAGGATGGCCCAGCTACTAAGATTGGCATTGTAGCAGGAGAGGGAATATGTGCCGAAATCATAGTTATTGTAGTAGACTGCTATTTTGACATGGATGTAGGCAGACTGGCCGCATGTGTCAAATGATTTCACCAGCCAGCTCGCGCTGGTAGTGCAAACTCCTTCAATCAATACCCCTTTAAGGTAAAGGAAAGGGTAGAATAATGAAAAAAATAACATCATGTATAGTTGCGTTTGTAAACTAAGCTTGATATTCATTTTAAGTTCGTATAGGCTATATTTAAACCAATATTTCTGTAAAATAGACCGAACCCGGCATCTCTAACTTATCAGCCATAGGTGACACGCCCCCATGTGCCAATTATCTAACTATGGGATAATTGAAGCCCCGGTGCGGTTCTACGGGGTGCTAGGGGGGCTGTAGCCCCCCCCCCCTCCAAAGAAATTTTGTTTAGCCCCCCCGAATGCAATTGAAAAAAGATAAGAATTATAGAAAATACTGGATTTTTTTTCAGTTATTAAGCGCCAAATTACATAACAAAAACCGTGTTGTAGGCTATATGTGCATGTTTTTCGACCCTTAATAAGACATAACAGAAGCCAGTGTTAAAGCCAAAATATTGGGTCTTCTAGCCACCCAAAATATAATGGCTCTTCTTGCCCCCCTCCCCCCCCCAAAAAAAAAAATTCCCATACATTGCGCGCCATCTTCAGCCGCGGCTAAAGATGGTCTTACCTGTAGTTCCCCATTTCCAGCCATTGGTGCTCGGTCGGTCGCACCTTCCAACGGCCGCCATGAACTCGGCATTCGCAGTCAGTGACGAGTTGCATGAGTTGGCATCCAAAACCCAGGGTTCCCTTAATTCATGCCTTGAAGACACACGGTAATACCACCCTTGGACCGCAGGTCCCCCACTAACTGCGAACCCGGTGATCCCCCACGCCTTAGGCGGACAGCTGACGAGATCCACGGTCGTGAAGTCATTGTAATAACAGAAGTAATACGGATATTTCATTTCCATGGCACACCGGTACAGACTGTAATAAACGAAATGATGCGGCTGTTAATTTAAGGGCGTACCTCACCGGGATTGAAATAAATTCGCAACTATTTTGCTCCTCCAGATTTTGCTCCAAGGAGTGACAACTGGTTGAACATGTTTGATTTTTGGTGACTAGTTTTCCAGTATCCTCGACGTCTCCTCGACGTCTCCATCAGTTGCCGTGACGTCGTGGTGAATTATATCCCCGACTGATGAGGCGTCTCTGCGACGTCTCAGAGACGTCGCGGAGACCTGCTGGAGACTTGGAAGACTGATGACGTCTCTGCGACTGTACTTGACACTATTTGACCCACTTTAGAAACCCTGTGACTGAACGTATGCTTACATCCCTCCTGGTCTAGGCAGGAAGAAGTCTCGGACACGTCACCTTGGTGAGCCTGCGCAATCCATTTTTATGTTGGAGATCTCACCGAGATCCAACTCATTTGTCGCCACAGTCGCGGCGGAGAAGCCTCCAACATAGAAAATTACTTGCGCTCTCACCAATGAGACGTCTCTGTGACGTTTCCAGACAAGGTGACAAGCATTTTGTCCGAAAGTCGCGGAGATGTTGCTTCAAGTCTCCAAGAAGTTGCAGCGAGTCTCCGAGACATTTCCGGGCAGTCGCGGTGACTTGACGTGATAGTTTGCCCCGAGGCGTCTCCAATAATTCTTCCTGCCAATATCATGTACCTGACTTGGACCAGGCATGCCAGGAGGGGGATGTAAGCGCGCGTTCAGACACATGGTTTCTAAAGTGGGTCAAACAGCGTCACATAGATTCGCGGAGACGTCTTTGCAACGTCTCAGGAGTCTTTCTGGTCCACAGAGGCTGGTCCCCGCGACGTATTTTGGTGGGTTTCTAGCGCCCTTGTACCAATCAATGGCGTCATTTCGTGTCGAAAATGTATCGTCTGTGTTATCAGTCGGTAGGCCATTGCGTACATTAATGTTTAAATATTTATCGGCTTGCTGGAGTCTGGGATCGCGTTACATCCACCAGTTTGGACGTGGATACGCCACTAGTTTGCATTAGGCTGAAATTGAGAATGGAGGGGTGGGGTGAAATTTGAACAAAAACTCACCTCAACCATCCACCGCCGTTGTGGGTCTGATCACAATCTGCAAGGAATCGAGAACACAGATGTTAATGTCGTAAAATAAAGAGGAGAATTCATTAGTTTAGTCACCGCCAATTTCAAGGGAACTTCGTGAACTTTGCCCTAGCTATGGCTGCAGCTTTTGGACAATGTAGGCCTAATGTTCTTGCATTAGGTTTTTCGTTATTTATGGATTTTCTTTTCGAATTACGGTACGTCGATAGAATAGTCCTGTTGACGGATAGCGACAACCACCACATGGCGTGCTATCTCTATTGTTAATAGATGTTTCTCTATTCCGGGATTAAATGCTAACTTTGCACGCCATATACATGTATATATCATTACTTCCAACATAATGTTATTCCCGGAGCCGGGCTAAATGTGACCTGAAGAAAACCATCAAAGCCAGCATGCGGAGCATAAAAACTGTAACTTGATTTCAATAGAACACTGATTAAGAATAACATGACGACAATTCTACAACGCGACTCATTCAGCAAACACACCTGACGAGGGGCGGGAGACGCCCGAAAATTTGTAAGAATAAAAAGTATGTTAATACAGGGGAAAATGGCTTTAAAAGAAATTAATAAGTTATCAGGAGAAACCCTGTACAAGGTCAACAGTATCATTGAGTGTATCGATAATGTTATTCCGTTCCCTGGAAACAATGTATTTCGTTTAGCAATATGTTAAACGTGGTTATTCAATAAGCCTAAATATTAAAAAAATAACGGACCTTACTGGTGTTATAGGCCTACCTGGGTTATAAACATATACTTACAGACATGTTTCACTGATTGAGTGCAGGGAGGCCTGATCCGATAGAAGGAGTCAGACATGACCTTGTCATTTTCTGCGATGTACGCTTGACATGACACTGTTGGAAGAATACATAATAAGAACACCCACAAGTCTACACTAAAATGCACTAACAGGACTGATAGTTCCGTGGGGCTGTGGTATGATTTTCCGTGTCATAATATCTAATAATATCTACTTAATCAAATAATCTCTAAGCGCTTTACATAATTATCTCTGGTCATCATGTCATAGCTTACATTCCTAAAAGCATCTCAACTCCCAGCTTGGGAGTACAGCCCCGGCTATTTTAAAGTGCTCAGAGGCTAATTAAACCACAAAGCCATCTCTACCCTCGCAGGTACCCATTTACACCTGGGTGAAGAGGAGCAATATGACTGTGATTCGAACCTACAATCTGGGGCCAATTTCATAGAGCTGCTTAGCACAAAAATTCGCTAAGCATGACATTTCTGTCTCAGTAAAACAGGATTAAGAAACACATTTCCGTATGTTGTGTATCACTTGCAAATTGTTTTTTTTTTGCTGTTGTTCGCTGACCATGAATATCAAATAGAATTTTCAATGGTGGTTTGTTTTATTGGGCAAGATATTTTTGTGCTAAGCAATTTTTTGTGCTAAGCAGCTTTATGAAATTAGCCCCTGTAGATTGACCACAATATCTTGAGTTTGACAGGCAAGATCAAACCACTGCAGTGTGACGGTATCCACTAGGTGACGTTTTAAATCCTCTGAATAATGAGATGCACTGTTCTCACCACAGTTCAAGCTCATACTAGTCTACCAGTGTGCTATGGCACTTGACGTGCAAATAATGTCCAACCAATTGACATGACTGATACTTACCATAATTCTGACAATACTTCCCTGAGAAGGATGATGGACAGTCACACGAGAATGACGAATTATGTGCGTTACACGTCCCTCCATTCTGGCATGGCTCTGAATAACACGGGTCAACTGTGGACCAAAAAGTATTTAAATGTTGTAGTTAGTTCATATTTTAAGACCAAGACCAGAGATATGTGACCGGGGACTTCTGCACACCTAGTGTCTGAGATCAGGAACCCGGGGCCCGGTGTTACTAGCTCCTCTGGCGTGCCAAGCTCACCGGATGACGAAATCGGTCAGCTAGGCACGCAACGGACGCGAGCTCAACTGTCTGGCGAGCCGAGCTGACCGGATGATGAAACCGGCCACCTATGCATGCAACGAAAACGAGCTCAACTGTCTGGCGTGCCGAACTGACCGGATGACGAAACCGGTCAGCTATGCACGCAACCTACACGAGCTCAACCTAGGCACGCAGCGAACACGAGCTCAACTGTCTGACGTGCCGAGCTGACCGGATGATGAAACCGGCTAGCTAAGGACGCAACGAACACGAGCTCAATTGTCTGGCGTGCCGAGCTGACCGGATGATGAACCCGGCCATCTAGGCATGCAACGAACACGAGCTGAACTGTCTGGCGTGCCGAGCTGACCGGATGACGAAACCGGCCAGCTATGCACGCAGGAACACAAGCTGTATTGTGAGTGACGAAATCATACGTACATACCGCGATACGGCGCGCGCGGCACGGACAGACTAGGACATTTATAATAACTCAGCACACCAATAAAATGGACCAATTTTCGTCATGATGTGTGCATGCATGGTGTGACGTATCAGCACCTTATTGGTCCGCCACACGTAGTGTAACCTCTCGGCACGCGGACAGTCTATCCCTTGACTCCGGGACCAGGGGCGATTATTTTGTTTCATTCATTAGGTATGGACATACAGTATAATTGAGATAGAGCTAAACGGGATTTGTGTGATAATTACCATGCTGGTCACAGTTGAGACCGGTGAATTGTGGTGGACACTCGCAGCTGAACGATCCGTTAACATAAGGCTGACAGAAATTCATATTGGTCTCATTAGCACACGGGTCACTCGCACAAGGATCTGCAGTACGAAAAAAAAAAACACCACGTGAAGTCATGTTGATGTTTCCCCTGGGTGGGACCTCTTTTTGGGAGGAAATATTGTTCGCCTTATGTGAAGCAATGGGAATATATCTCTTTGAAAAGAAACATGAAGTCCTTCGTTATTTTGCCAAGTTTACATAATTATTTCAGGGAAATCACTAGAGTTGACTTTAAGGCTGCGTTCGAGCGGTTACTCCCGGTAACACGAGTGTGATGCGCGCGCAATACTCTCCGGTGCAGGAGTATACTCCCCAACGATGGAGAGTATACTCTCGCTGACCCGAGTGTCGTACTCCGGCCGTTCGAGCGCTCAGGAGTATACTCGTGTTAACACGAGTAGCTCGCTCGAACGCAGCCTCAGAGTCGAATTAATGGAAACTTACTCGTGAATTCGCAGTTGTCACCAAAGAACGCAATCAAACAAAAGCACTCGTATCCGGATCCACGTTCAGGCATTGTGCAGTTGCCTTCGTTCTGGCACGGCTCGGAGTGACAAGCATCTAGGAAATGGAAATGGAAATCCCAAGTTATTTAAAGATTCTGGTCAGAGTATGGGATGACCCTTCAAGCTACATACTCACTGTTAATTTCGCAGTTGGCTCCAACGAACTCAATCGGGCAGGAACAGTTGTAGCCGGATCCGCGTCCAGTCACTGTGCAGTTACCTCCGTTCTGGCACGGCTGATTGAAGCATACATCTAGCATTAATTGAGAACATTGAATTTCATCAACAAACCTAATCGTTTTGGGTGGGTTTTGTATACCTATAATGCTTTGCAACGTTAAACAGTCAGATGGTATAATATACTCACTAAACATTTCGCAGTTGGTCCCAGTGAACTCAATCGGGCAGGCACAGGCGTAGCCTTGACCATCCCCACTCAATGCACACACACCTCCTTGGTGGCACAATTTAAAAAGAGACAAGGATCTAGGGAGAAATTAATAATATGCAAGCCTTTTTAAACTGAGACCTAACGGATTTCGTATCCATGGCCAAGATCTCGAAACATGGAGTTGAGACGTTCGAACGAGGTTTGGGGGAAATTTTTGGGGAGAATTTGGTACTCACTGAATGATTCGCAGTTGGCTCCAAAGAACCCAATCGGGCAGGTGCAATTATAGCCAGAACCACCTTCAGTCACAGTGCAGTTACCCCCGTTCTGGCACGGCTCAGAGTGACAAGTATCTGGAAAAATGATTACAAACGCACATTAGGTTGACATGTTATTCGGTATAACACATGGCAAAATTGTGAGCTTCAATTAATGTACTCACTGTCAATTTCACAGTTGTCACCGATGAACTCCATCGGGCAAGAGCAGTTATAGTCAGAACCATCATGAGTTACGGTGCAGGTTCCTCCGTTCTGGCACGGCTCAGAGTGGCAGGTATCTATGCAAAAAGGAGAAGAGGGAATTCAAATCAACTGAATTTGACTGCATTTCCTACAGGGGTATCTCACTGGGCTTGAAACTAGTTTGCGACTCCAGATTGTATTTGTTGCAGACCTGCAGAGACGTCTCCGCGACGTCTCCGACGTCTGCAAATTACGGCATCTCCGAGGAGTTACAAGAAGTTTAAACAGGTTTTATTTTTTTAAACTTGTTCGAGTCTCCGCGAAGTCTTTGCAAAGTCTCCGAGACCGTCGTCTCCATCAGTTGCAGCGACGTCGCGGAGACTAATTCTATCTGCGACTGCTGAGACATCAAGAAGACGTCGCAGATACGTCGCGAATAAATGCTGGGGACCAAGAAGACTGACGAGACGTTGCTGAGACCAACGTTAGGAATCACGTGACTTATGATAATAATAATAATAATTAATAATAATTTATTGCATTTGTAGTGCGCCATTTACATCCGAGGATGTTCAAGGGCGCAATTACAGAATCAATTTAAAATAAAACACAGTAAGAATTCATTAAGATTACAGTAAAAAAACAAAAACAAAAACAAATTAGCGCGTTCTGACATATCCCTCCTGGTCCAATTCAGGTGCATGATTTAGGCAGGAAGAAGTCTCGAAGACGTCACATCGACGTCTCAGCAACCTTTCAGAGACCCAGGGCAAACTACAATGTCAAGCCGCCGCGACTGCCAGGACGGTCTCGGAGACTCGCTACAACTAAATCACGTCTCGGAAACATCGCAGCGACTACTTAGAGACTTTGAAGCAACTGTCGTGCAAAGTTCTTGTCACCTTGTCTGGAGACGTCTCCTTGGTGAAAGCTCAAGCCATTTTTATGTTGGAGACAAATAAGTTGGAGACGTTGCGGCGACGTCTCCGTTGTTGAAATATTGCTTTAAGATACTGTAAGGGCGAACTGTAGCAAACACATTGTACTCACTGTTAATTTCACAGTTGACACCGATGAAGTGGTGGGGACAGGAACAATTGTAGCCGGATCCTTCTTCAGTCACAGTGCAGATACCCCCGTTCTGACACGGCTCAGAGATGCAAGTGTCTAGACAAAAAAAAGAGATAAACGTGATTTGACATGTGTTAAGATACTAGTATTGTAAGGTTATTTCTAAAGATACATTACATTTAACTTACTGATCATTTCACAGTTGGCTCCAACGACCTCAGTCGGGCAGGAGCACACGTAGCCAGAACCACCTTCAGTCACAGTGCAGGTACCTCCGTTCTTGCACGGCTTAGAGTGACAGGCATCTAGGAATTAAGAGATGTGTTGAATGTGTTAAGCGAATGAATTCTTAATTTTACCGCCAAGAAATTCTAATCATGAAAAGCTTTATAAGAAACGCACAGATTCATGACCAAAAATATCAAGAAAGATACAACAAGTCATCTGTGAAATTCCCAGTCCCAAACGGTGCCTACCTTTTGAGAAAACAGTGAAAAACGGCCACGGTATTTAAACGTTTTTTTTTGGTCGTTGGTTTTACTCTTTGCTTGATAAAAACAGTATTTCAGGCAGAAAAACTTAAACGATATTTTTCTTTCATCACCATCTTTACATGGAAATAATTTCTTAAAAAAAAAAAAAAAAACCAAAACAACAACCAACTTCCCGGCCATTACTCGTAATTTCGTACTCGGACTCGTCCCCGAACTTGACAAATTGTACTCGGTGAACTCGGTCCAAATTGCAAGCACTCAAAATTAAATTCGGATTTGTTTATATTGATTTTTCGATACTAAACTTATTAAAATAATGATGAATGTATTGCGTTACAAAAATACCCGCGAAATAATTATATTACAACCTTCTTTTTATGGACCGCGGCGGTCATAACAAGGTAAGGAAACATTGTATGCGGGGAGAGGTTGTGCACATGTATACAAAAGCTTCACCCTCTCTAATACTAGGAATTTGGCTACTCTACTACAACTCTGCATGGGTTCACCAGTACCGAGCCTTTCTAACCAAACTAAACGACAATCTTTCCAAAGCTCTAGTTTTACGCACTGAACCTTTAAACGATAATTTTGGTCATGTTGCCCTTATTATTTTATTTTCATGACATGAGGTCATGGATCTAAAAATGGATCCCATTTTATGGCTTATTTTAAAGGTATAAAATACCTGTAAACGTCACAAAACAGAAATCACACTTTGTCTAATTCAACATGTACATAAGTTACAAACCTGTGGAAATTTGAACTCAATCGGACATCTGAGTCACGAGAAAATAGCGAACAACCTACTGAATTTTTCATAAAGAATATGGTTTTGATCTTATCACGTGATCAAAATCATTCTACTAATTTCTGGATAAATACAGCATTTCAGGCGGAAACATACCACCACCGTCTTCGTACCCTGAAAGTTATACGTAAATATGTAAACATTTCTGTTTGGGTATTTACTGTACATTTAAGCTATACAAAAACACCGAATAGGGTGGCCATGGATGCAGCCGTTCAAGCTGTGTGTTCACAATGCAGAGTTAAGGGGATAGGTGTGAAGGGGGTGGACAATATTACGGTAGTTAAAATTATGCACATGTTGTCAGCACCATTTGCAAAAGGTAATTGGTAGAAATAATGACGAATTTCAGAACTCGGATTTTACACGCTGAAGAAAAATATAGGATCTCAAATTATACTTTGGCGAAAAATGGAAAAAAATCAGATTGACAAAAAACCCATTCATTTACCCAGTCCTGTTGAATGCGATTTAATTGATAAATTTCAATTATGTAAATGTGCTTATTTATTTATCCATCTTACATGTAAGATTCATGACATTAGAGATTTTGGTAAAGTTTTAGAACCTCCGATTTTTTTCTAAATGTAGAAACAAAACATTACAATCTCTGCACATTCGTCCATGCCAGATGTTGTCTCTTTTAACACTTTTGTCGAAAAATATCACGGGCAAAAATATCACGGAAGATACAGTAACAGTTATCTGTAAAAAAGTTCTGCACGGTGCTCACTTTTTGAGAAATAGTGAAAAACGGCCACAGTATATTTCTTAAGTCTTTTCTCTTTTATTTTTGATCTTTAAAATATCAAAAATAATTTTGGTCACTGGTTTTACTCTTTTCTGGATAAATACAGCATTTCAGGCAGAAACGGTTTGTTTCTACCATCACCATCTTTATACCCTGTAAGTTAAATGTAAATCTGTGAAGATTTCTGTTTTGGTATGCTACTAAAGTATGATACTACCTTTAATATAGCGTGGATCTTAATGCGTATAATTATTTATTTTTTTTGGAACGGACCCATCTGCTTAATTCATGTCCTGCATTTGTTATGATGGAATTGCTATAAAAACACCATTTTCCTTGCAGGCATGTTTTGCATAATGTTTGTTTTTTCGACTCCGAGAAATGCAACCGAGATTTGTTTTACACTTCTTAATCAGAATTCTCCTGATTAGCATATATTGTTCTCAATTTGAGTGGCCTTCGATATGTTATATCGGAAGGTGGTGGGTAGGGGGTCTATGGTAACAAAAGACCAGTTTAATTATCCGCCTGTCGCTGGAAGGTCGAGTTTCCGGTAGAAACAATAGACAGGTAAGGGCGCACTTTCCAAGCGCTCATATTTTGCTGAAAATCCCGCGGTTGAAGGAAGGAAATTAGACGTTAACAAAAATCCATATTTTCTCCCTATAGACTGTTTTTTCTTTCAATTCAGCGTATTGGGCCACCAAAGTGCTTTCTGATTTTGAAAATATGGTCCAGAATTGCTACTTGGTTAAAACTAGAAAGGTCGCTCAATATCTTCATATGTAATATCGCTCTCTGAAATACTGTGCAAATGCCTGTCATGTAGTTTTAAATATCGTAAATCTGACAATCTATTTTTTCAGAAAACGCAATATTATGTTTTCATTGTGTTTAGTTTCCACATCGTCAATGAATCATGTGGCGTGATTTCTTTCTCCAAAAATTAATGTCCAGCTCGGTTTTCTCAAATCAAAAGGCATATTAAAGGAAGCATAAATTATATAGGATTTGCAAAGATGTGAGTTTCGGCTGAACTTAAACTTAAACAGAAGTGAAGGTCTTAAACTTCCTTACAGACGTTGTTTCATGTAGGCCTACCTTTTTACGCTTTGTTCATCTGGATAGCAGAAATACGGCCAAAATAATCTTGCCCCCTCCGAACCCTCCACGGTTAGACCACGCTTTTGAAACAGTTTGGACGAACGATCTTTGAAAAAGACACTAAATCTTGATTACCTTGAAAAACCCAGCAACTGATGAACCAAGATTTCCCATTGTGACTTTTGCACTGTTTACAAACTGTTGAGTCCATTTTCTGTCTCAAACTCAATTATTTTTAGGAGGCCTTGCAAATGGAAGTATTGGCTTTAGCATTGGTTTCGTTTTGTGAACGAAACCAAACAATTGTAAAACTAGTCCCAGTAATTTTCTAAACTACCTTAGAGACCACTGCGTATGCAAATTCAGCCTCCAACCATTTTCATATATTTTTTCCTGCGTGGTTGAAAAATGAGGGACAAAGCAGACGATTTCAACTCAAATGATAACCACCGACAGCCCTGTATAATAAATTTAATAATTTTGGAATATTAATCCGTAGCTTATTGTTTGCCAACTTACACTGGGCGGAGTGTAAACTCCCTCAGCCATTTGAAAGGTATAGATCTCAATGTGTAGTATAATACTTAGGGAAGCAGACGATAAGGAATTGAGGACACATTGATTTCCCGCCAAAAACTCAAATCTCCAATCCAAATGCATTCAGGAAAGAGCGTACTCTATATATCTGTGCATGCATTGGTTAAAGGTAGTATCATACTTTTGTAAGAAACCAAAACAGTATGTTCACAGATTTACGTATAACCTACAGAGTATGAAGATGGTGGTGGTAGAAACATACCGTTAAACCTTTGAAATGGTGTATTTATCCAGAAATTAGTAAAACAACGACCGAAAATCTTTTTGATATTTTAATAGATCAAATATAAAAGAGAAAAGACTGAACTTACTGAAGAAATATTGTGGCCGTTTTTCACAATTTTCTCCCAAAGTGGGCACCGTATGGGACTGAAATTTTCACAGTTGACTGTAACTGTATATTCCTTGATATTTTTGCCCATGAATCTGTATTTCTTTGATAAAAACCAAAGTATAATACTACCTTTAAGTAAAGAAAGACAACCTTTACAACCCGCAAAGACACACCATAACCTGTTTATCAACAATGAAATCTACTCTTTCCAAATGCAAATAAAATCCAGGAAAAGTGGATATTTACACATTTTGAAGAATATTTCTATGTTTTAATCCCTTCCTTCTCTAATAAAAAAGGATCTATGTTTTGTTAAAAATGATTCAGAAATATGCAACAGCACAGGTATTGTTACAGAGGAGGCATCGCATATCTTAACGGTTTAATCCGTTGTCTTTGTTGACTTTTATATGACAAATCAATTTAGTCAGTATTGATAAATTTCATGATTTTACGTTTGCTTTCCGTTTGTTTGTTTATTTGTTCGCTGTAATATCATACTTCGGTTTTTGTCAAAGAAATGCAGAATCACGGGCAAAAATATGACGGAAGATACAGTAACAGTCACCTGTGAATTTTTAAGTTCCACACGGTGCCCACGTTTTGAGAAAACAGTGAAAACGGCCACACTATTTCTTAAGTCTTTTCTCTTTTATTTTTGATCTTTAAAAGATCAAAAATAATTTGGTCACTGGTTTTACTCTTTTCTGGATAAATACAGCATTTCAGGCAGAAACGGTTTGTTTCTACCATCACCATCTTTATACCCTGTAAGTTAAATGTAAATCTGTGAAGATTTCTGTTTTGGTATGCTACCAAAGTATGATACTACCTTTAATATAGCGTGGATCTTAATGCGTATAATTATTCATTTTTTTTGGAACGGACCCATCTGCTTAATTCATGTCCTGCATTTATTATGATGGAATTGCTATAAAAACACCATTTTCCTTGCAGGCATGTTTTGCATAATGTTTGTTTTTTCGCCTCCGAGAAATGCAACCGAGATTCGTTTTACACTTCTTAACCAGAATTCTCCTGATTAGCATATATTGTTCTCAATTTGAGTGGCCTTCGATATGTTATATCGGAAGGTGGTGGGTAGGGGGGTCTATGGTAACAAAAGACCAGTTTAATTATCCGCCTGTCGCTGGAAGGTCGAGTTTCCGGTAGAAACAATAGACAGGTAAGGGCGCGCTTTCCAAGCGCTCATATTTTGCTGAAAATCCCGCGGTTGAAGGAAGGGAATTAGACGTATACAAAAATCCATATTTTTCTCAGTATAGACTTTTTTCCTTTCAGCGTCCCTACCAAAGTCCTTTCCGTTTTTGAAAAGATGGTCTATAATTGCTAGTTATAAAAAACGTTAAAACTATAAAGGGATTTTAATCTCTTTCATGTCTTTATATGTAATACTGCTCTCTGAAATACTGTGCCAATGCCTGTCATCTAGTCTTAATATCATAAATCTGACAATCTATTTTTTTCAGAAAACGAAGAATAATGTGTTTTTTATGTTTTTATTGTGTTTAGTTTCCACAGCGTCAATGAATCATTAATTGGCGTGATTTTTTTCTTCTCCAAATATCCAGCTCGGTTTTCTCAAATCAAAAGGCATATTAAAGGTAGTATCATACTTTTTGGTAAGAAACCAAAACAGAAATGTTCACAGATTTACCTGTAACTTTCAGAATATGAAGATGCTGGTAGAAACCCACTGTTACAATGTTTCCGCCTGAAATGGTGTATTTATCCAGAAATAAGTAAAACAACGACCGCAAATCTTTTTGATATTTTAAAAGATCAAAAATAAAAGAGAAAAGACTTAAGAAATACTGTGGCCGTTTTTCACAATTTTCTCAAAAAGTGGGCACCGTATGGGACTGAAATTTTCACAGTTGACTGTAACTGTATATTCCTTGATATTTTTGCCCATGAATCTGTATTTCTTTGATAAAAACCAAAGTATAATACTACCTTTAAGTAAAGAAAGACAACCTTTACAACCCGCAAAGACACACCATAACCTGTTTATCAACAATGAAATCTACTCTTTCCAAATGCAAATAAAATCCAGGAAAAGTGGATATTTACACATTTTGAAGAATATTTCTGTGTTTTAATCCCTTCCTTCTCTAATAAAAAAGGATCTATGTTTTGTTAAAAATGATTCAGAAATATGCAACAGCACATGTATTGTTACAGAGGAGGCATCGCATATCTTAACGGTTAAATCCGTTGTCTTTGTTGACTTTTAAATGACAAACCAATTTAGTCAGTATTGATAAATTTCATGATTTTACGTTTGCTTTCCGTTTGTTTGTTTATTTGTTCGCTGTAATATCATACTTCGGTTTTTGTCAAAGAAATGCAGAATCACGGGCAAAAAAATGACGGAAGATACAGTAACAGTCACCTGTGAATTTTTGAGTTCCAGACGGTGCCCACGTTTTGAGAAAACAGTGAAAACGGCCACACTATTTCTTAAGTCTTTTCTCTTTTATTTTTGATCTTTAAAAGATCAAAAATAATTTTGGTCACTGGTTTTACTCTTTTCTGGATAAATACAGCATTTCAGGCAGAAACGGTTTGTTTCTACCATCACCATCTTTATACCCTGTAAGTTAAATGTAAATCTGTGAAGATTTCTGTTTTGGTATGCTACCAAAGTATGATACTACCTTTAATATAGCGTGGATCTTAATGCGTATAATTATTCTTTTTTTTTGGAACGGACCCATCTGCTTAATTCATGTCCTGCATTTATTATGATGGAATTGCTATAAAAACACAATTTTCCTTGCAGGCATGTTTTGCATAATGTTTGTTTTTTCGACTCCGAGAAATGCAACCGAGATTCGTTTTACACTTCTTAATCAGAATTCTCCTGATTAGCATATATTGTTCTCAATTTGAGTGGCCTTCGATATGTTATATCGGAAAGGGGTGGGTAGGGGGGCTATGGCAACAAAAGACCAGTTTAATTATCCGCCAGTTGCTGGAAGGTCGAGTTTCCGGTAGAAACAATAGACAGGTAAGGGCGCGCTTTCCAAGCGCTCATATTTTGCTGAAAATCCCGCGGTTGAAGGAAGGAAATTAGACGTTTACAAAAATCCATATTTTCTCCCTATAGACTGTTTTTTCTTTCAATTCAGCGTATTGGGCCACCAAAGTGCTTTCTGATTTTGAAAAAATGGTCAAGAATTGCTACTTGGTTAAATCTAGAAAGGTCGCTCAATATCTTCATATGTAATATCGCTCTCTGAAATACTGTGCAAATGCCTGTCCTGTAGTTTTTAATATCATAAATCTGACAATTAATTTTTCCAATTTATTTTTTCATTGTGTTTAGTTTCCACATCGTCAATGAATTATGTGGCGTGATTTTATTTTCTCCAAATGTCCAGCTCGGTTTTTTCTTAAATCAAAAGGCATATTAAAGGGAGCATATAGGATTTGCAAAGATGTGAGTTTGGGTTGAATTTGGTACTTAAACAGAAGTGAAGGTCTAAAACTTCTTTACAGACGTTGTTTCATGTACCTTTTAACACTTTGTTCACCTATAGATAGCAGAAATACGGCCGAAATAATCTTGCCCCCTCTGAATCATTCACGGTTACACCATGCTTTCGAAATGCTACTAAATCGTTCAGACGAACGATCTTTTTAAAAGACACTAAATCTTGATTTCCTTGAAAAACAAAGCATCTGATGAATCAAGATTTCCCATGGTGACTGTTTGCACTGTTTACAAACTGTTAAGTCCATTTTCTGTTCCGATCTCAATGATTTTTGGAGACCTTGCAAATCATGTACGCTGCCTTTAAGTGGGGGAACTTTCATGGAAGTTTTGGCTCTAGCATGGTTTCGTTTTGTGAACGAAACCCAGTAATTTGTTTAACTATATACCTTAGAGACCACTGCGTATGCAAATTCAGCCTCCGACCATTTCCATATTTTGTTATATATATATATATATATATTAATTTTTTTACCAATACTGCGTGGTTTGAAAATGGGGTTAATTACAGACGATTAAATGAAAACCACCGGCATCCCTATATAGTAACTAAATAGGAATATTAATCCCGCAAAGTCGTACCCTACATTCGGCCAACACATGGGTGGAGTGTATACTCCTTCAGCCATTTGAAAGGTATCACAATGTGCAGTATACTTAGGAAAGCAGACGATGAGGAATTGAGGACACATTGATTTCCCGCCAAAACAGTCCAAAGGCATTCAGGAAAGAGCATATACACTCTATGCATACATTGGTAAAGTAAAAGGAAGACAACCTTAAAAACCAGCAAAGACATATCATAACCTGTTTATCAACAATGGAATCTACTATTTCCAAATAAAATTCAGCTTTCAGGAAAAGTGGATATGTACAGATTTCAAAGAATATTTCTTTGTTTTTGTCCTTTCCTCCTCGAAAAAAAGGATCCATGTTTTGTTTAAAAATGCTTAAGAAATATGCAACTGCACAAGTGTTGAACATAAACACTCACTGAGAATTATATACATCACAAATCTTAACTGTCTAATCCGTTTTCTTTGTTGACTTTTAAATGACAAATCGATTTAGTCAGTATAGTTTGTCATTTTCATGATTTCAAGTTTGCATTCCGGTTGTTTGTTTATTTGTGCGCTGTTGGTTCCTTTTTTAATCTCCCGTTTATGAAGAGAAAACCTACCTGGACATTTCAGCCATTCTCGAATTTCCTTGGGGTCGTTGCTATGGAGAAAGGTGTTGTAGTAGGTCACTTTGAAGGGTCTGATGGGTGTGCGACTGGTCAAGCCACCGACTCGGACCACGGTGCACAGACAGGGGTCTGGTTCGGCAATGACCCATCGATACGCGTTATGTGAATCAGGGTCTGGTTCCTGCTCAATCCAGCACGGCTTTGCTAGGGAGAAAAATATACACAGGAAGCAGTTTTGTATTCATCGTAAAAAGATGTAAAATGTGATTTTTTCCGAGCAGTTATTTTGTATTTTATGCAAGCCTCCTCATTATTACAGAAAAAAAAATAGAATCATGTGCTCTCTCAAAACTAAATTTGGCACAATATCAACGCCATATTTGTATATGTGTAAAAATATCATTTTGAAAAATCATGAGCCATGCTTGCTATTCAGTTCTAATATGAATTAGTTTATACAGCTAACCCTATAGAACACGTTATCCAATTCACTGTATATGACTATTTGACTCTAGCCGTATTTTGAACAGTATTTCATGCAGCTATTTTGACCGGGAATTGCTTGAGAATAGCATTTATTAAATTATCTTTAAAACACCCTCATCTTATGAAAAAGAAACACACAAACGAACGAAAACTAAAAAAATACAAGTAATACATTGCTGCAACTGCTTCTCATCAACATCAGACCTGGAATATATAGAATGCTTAGAGCTGGGAGGGTCCGACGTTTCTATCCTAGCAGGATATTTATCAATACATAATATGGAAGGATCTTAGATAAAAATCCTCTCAAATCTTATCATGCGAAAACAAAACCAAACACGTACGCAATCCACTCCTTCCAAAATTGGCTTTTCTGTCAGACCGGCACAAAACTCTTCATAACAAGGCTACTGAAACCATATCTTTGTCAAATTATCACGCAGAATGTACAAACTAGCCAGTAAACACACAAACAATATACCAACAAACAGACATACAGGCAAAATTTGGTTGAAACAAAATGATGAAGGCTTGACCATGACATCTTTGATCTACTACTAACGGCCTTTTCACACGACGTTAAGAAAACCTCTCAACCATTGAGACATTTTCTCATGCGTCTGAACTTCGTTAAAAAAATTCCCAAGGATTCACCAGGGACGTGGGTCACTCTCAAGCATTGGTGTGACAAGATGACACTTTTGTAATATTTCGCAACCATGAGAGAATTTCTCAATGGTTGAAAGTTTTTTTAAGCGTCGTGTGAAAAGGCCTATATTGACCCATCAGACTAACAAGGCAAAATATTATCAACATTCAATTAAGAACTTACCTTCGGTATCACCTTCAAACACAATAATTGATAAAAGTACCGCAAAGATATGCGTATAAGGCGTCATCTTGGGTGGAGTTTGTCCAACTCCCTGGTATGATGTACACAAATGTAGCGAGCGATCGCCAATGGACCTGCCGCCTGACTGCTCCGGCGTAGGCGACGGTTTGACTATGCCAGCGAGTCACGGTGATCCCGGTTTCTGTCTCGGCACCCGTCAAGCTCTCCTTGCTGACGTGTTGCATCGTAAGGCGCTTTTCATTAATATTACCACGGCAACAGTTAAACAAATATTCTAATTGGGCGATAAAGTCAAGAAAAAAATTGATTATAATTTGATTATAATTTGACTCAGTGCCTGCGTCATTTTTTCGTGTTTCGTTCCAAGGAGAGGTTTAGCTTTACCATTGTGCAACAGGCGGCAATAAATTATGAAATAATTATTGTGAAAACTTGAAGACCCCTATGTTTAATTGTCCCGGAAAATGATGTTGAATGATATCCTGTGATGCAGTCTTAGCTATATAATGATATTTCAAATATGAACAAAAATATGTAGCGACCGACAATCATTATGTTTTTTCTTGTTTCAATCTAGCCAAACTTCCAAGTTCGGAGCCGTTAAGAATATTAACACAAAGTACACCTTCATTGTTTTTATCAACTTGAATTTGTAATCATACTTGTGGCCCTTAAAAATGTTTATTTCATATTGGCAACCATCATTCTGAATACCGAATCGCATTAAAACGGTTGTTTTCTAGAAACGGTCATTTCAAGTGAACCTTATCTAATAGAAACTGAAAGGAAAACTCGCGGTGTGTCATCATGGCAGAAATAAAAATGTTATCGTGAAAAACACGCACAAAACACCCGAAAACCCAGTATAGGATCTCTGCGTTACGAAGCCGCTGTTGAAGGTACGTGTGAAAGTGACAGAGACGCGTAAAGTAGCTCTGTACAAACTTAAGACTAAATTGGACTTGAATTTGAGACACATGTTCTATATCGTTTATTCAATATCAACCATGCCAAGTCATACGCTCAATCACTCCTGTATAATCATACACCATTCAATAACTGTAATCTCCTTGTAATATTTGCCTGAAACGAATTTAAACCATGCGCTCTGGTTAATTTGGTGCTAACTATATTTTGATAATATATGCACAATCATAAGAACATTAAATAGTAAATGAAAAACTGTAAATAGATAAAATAATACATTCTTTTAAAGATAAGTTGGTATCTTGTGCTCTGAAACTAGGTATGGGACCATACTAGCGCTTTGGACAATTATGCATCATACGGTTAAAATGAACGAAAATATCCCTTAAGGAATTTGGTAACCAACAATCCGAAACCATAATCTATAACCAACCGCACCTTCAATTTCTGGACCTGTGTTTTTGTATGAAGAGGGTCGCGATTTATTTTGAATGTCCACTCTTCTTGAAACTTTTATGCCGATTGTTTCGGTTAAACTAACCGCATTTCAAATACCGTCTATTCGAATATCTCACCATAAAACTAACGGTTATTCGGAGGATTTATTCTTCGGTAAGTCCCAGTACTATTTTATATACACACGCACGAGAACACCATAAGTCCCATCAACTTACGTTTTCTTTAAATAATGAAATTTTAAAGCAGGTATAATAATCAAAACACATTTAAATTGCACTTAGATTGACCGAACACATAAACAAAAGTGATCCTGCGCTGGATTTCACAAAGCACTAAGATTAATCTTAAGATGAGTTGTCAGTAATTATCATAGGGATTTGTATTGTTACATCACACTTTGCTTAGCAATTGGGCTTGATCGTACACGGTCTTAGTGCTTCGAAATCGGCCCCTGGTTAATACCGTCTGCAAAATGGTTTCAGACCTCACGTTTTTTTTAATTGGTTATACTTTCTACTGTGTTCATATCAATCAATGTTATATAACGGTTTAAATCTATGAATATTTATAACGACATGGTTTTTAATGAAGTAAGCCGCTGCCGCTTTCGTTCATTATATTTATAGAAACCTCAAAAAAATTTATAAATATTCAGCTTTTTACAATCACAAAATTTACAATTTACACTGCTAAAAGGAGGTCAAAAGGCCCAACGTGCTAATGTAAAATCCGTGAAAACCTAATCGTGTGGCAAACGTGCAAAAATATTGAAAAATGGCGCACATGATGCAGCTAATAATTTAAAAGAGGAGATATCGATGAATATGATTCAGAAAGTCTATTTCAATTCATTTGTTATGAGTTGTTTTATCACAGTTGATGTTCCTGAAACCTGTGAGGGTTGTATGTCTCCTTACCATTGTCATTCCTCTGATTGTAGATCAAGATCTATAAATTATTACCAATAATACATCACAATAGTTAATTATGTCTTGATCGACACCAGTTTATATCTTATAGGCCTACTTATGTAATATCTTCCAATGCAACGCCTTCTTTATGTTTTAAAACGAACCCACACGTATTCCTTACGATGTCTTTTGGTGTATGCTCATTCAGGCTGCACAATATAATTGATGAAAAAAGAATCGAAGTAAATATTAACATTTTACCTATACAAATTTCACCCAACGTTGGAATAGTATGATAAATAATGCACTGCTGGCTGGCTAAAATTAGCAACATAATCGTTACAAGAAAAAACTGCAAAGTCTATGCGATTATCTTTGGATTTTCATAATATTATGTTAATGGTTACATGGTTGTTCTCACGAATATGGACCCACCAAAGACTTGGATTAAATTGGGCAACTGTACATATCTTTTTTGAAAGAATCCCTTGACTGGCTTTAAATAATTTATTGTAGAAGCTTGAGGCTAGGCTTGGAATTTATTTAGCTACCGTTATTTTGTGTCTTACATGAAATATAGGGCCTGAGATACATGGCGAAGCTGGAGCCTTTCTTCAGCTTCGTCATGTGGCCCAGTCATTTCATGTTGGGGTCTCAACTGGCGGAAACGACAAAAGTCCCAAGCCTAGTTTAAAGCCTGAGGCATTTTCCAAATCTCGGCTCCGGCTCAGGCTCCGGCTTCGGCACTGTCATTCATTAGTGCTGAAATTGATGGGTTTTGGTTTTTCATTATAATTTGAAGCTGAAGTACTGTTTTCTTTTATCAAAGCAGATAATCTACTTCCGAACCCCAGCAAAAACTAAGTACTGTTTTCTTTTATCAAAGCAGATAATCTACTTCCGAACCCCAGCAAAAACTCAATATTTTCATATAAATTATTTTAGAATAGATTCACAAAATGGAGCTTGAGCCTGAGCCTGAGCCTGAGCCTGAGCCTGAGCCTGAGCCTGAGCCTGAGCCTGAGCCTGAGCCTGAGCCTGAGCCTGAGCCTGAGCCTGAGCCTGAGCCTGAGCTTCAGCCTGAGCCTGAGCCTGAGCCTGAGCCTGAGCCTGAGCCTGAGCCTGAGCCTGAGCATGAGCCTGAGCCTGAGCCTGAGCCTGAGCCTGAGCCTGAGCCTGAGCCTGAGCCTGAGCCTGAGCCTGAGCCTGAGCCTGAGCCTGAGCCTGAGCCTGAGCCTGAGCCTGAGCCTGAGCCTGAGCCTGAGCCTGAGCCTGAGCCTGAGCCTGAGCCTGAGCCTGAGCCTGAGCCTGAGCCTGAGCCTGAGCCTGAGCCTGAGCCTGAGCCTGAGCCTGAGCCTGAGCCTGAGCCTGAGCCTGAGCCTGAGCCTGAGCCTGAGCCTGAGCCTGAGCCTGAGCCTGAGCCTGAGCCTGAGCCTGAGCCTGAGCCTGAGCCTGAGCCTGAGCCTGAGCCTGAGCCTGAGCCTGAGCCTGAGCCTGAGCCTGAGCCTGAACCTGAGCCTGAGCCTGAGCCTGAGCCTGAGCCTGAGCCTGAGCCTAAGCCTGAACCTCAGCCTAAGCCCGGGCCGAAGTTTGGAAAAGGCCCTAGATTCGTTCGTAATGTACTGTTCTTACTATAGTGGACACTTTGTGGCGTTATCCATGATATCAGCAATAGCTTAGTTCTTGATCCAGATGTACCTGTAGTCAGTTTCTCCTGGGAACCTGGAAATGGAATGCATTGCATGTTGAATATTTTATTTATACAATGTTTTAGTATGTATTTTCTGCAACAATTCATGCAAATGAGTACATCTCTATAATAAAGTTATTATCTCAATCATCGATTGTGAACTCACCATTTCTTAGCGACTTTCCATCCTGCATCCCCATAGCAAGACAATGTGTAAGTGCCGTAGTCGTAGCCCCTGCTCGTTTCCCCAAATTCGATCCTTATCCTCACATCGACATGTGTTGAAGCCTGGCAGACTTCAAATTTCTCTAGCCAAGTACCAGAAGTTGAACAGATCCCTCTAGCCAGCACAGCTTAGATTGATAATAATTTGAAAAAGTCAAAAATCAAAACGGTAATTGGTTTAGTGAAATCTTTGGTCATTTAAAACAGTATAAGAGTAAAAGATACATTAGCAGGTGCTGCTCAGGGAAGACAAAGGTAAAAAATAAAAACTGTCATCAAAAGATGTGCCTTCCCAAGCACCTTCCAATTAAAAAGAAATATATATACGTATATACACAGGTGAATTAAAATAAAGGTGAATATATTCTAAGAAAACACAAAACAATTAAAACGGCAAAAAAAAAAATCTAGAATGAGACACGCAACAGGAGAAAGGTCTGAGTCAAGAAAATCACACACTTCAAATGTCACGTTAATTACCTTTAAAACATTAAAAGGTTCAGTAATGAGGTTCAGTTCAGTAATGAGGTTCAGTTCAGTAATGAGGTTCAGTGATGAGTTTAAAATTCATCTAAATGACATTATGGGAGGGGATGGGCACTAAGGGAAGGCGGGCAGGCGGGCAGGCGGGCAGGCGGGCAGGAGGGTTGTAATGCCTCATACATATTCGAAATTTTGTTTTTATTCTTACCCAAGTTCTTCCATATCCAGCCGTCCTTTCCTGGATTCAAACACGAAGCCACGGCAGCTGCTCTGGTATCAACACTTGTACTCTTTAATTTACACCATGCGGCGTCCAGAAACCAGACCCTGTCTGAGTTTAGGAGAGATTGACCGGAGCTCACTGCGAACCCAGTTATGTTCCATGTTGTAGAAGAGCAGGTCAGCTCATCAACCGCCTGGTAATTGTAATAACAGGCATATCCCAAATAGAGATAGTACAACCTGTCAGAAAAACAAATCCACTCTTAAATTGATTTATTCTTGATCACGATGCTAACAAAACCGTTGTCAGGATGCATGCGTAAGAGTGAATGAAGTAAAAGAAATGGAAAAAATACATTTAAATCTAAAAAGCCCTAATTTCAACAAAAACGAAACACACCACCGCACCAAAGAAAAAACGTTGCGCCAAGTCGGTGTTCCAATTGTAGGTGGTTCAAATATTCTGTTCACCTTTAACACAAATTTAAAAGCAGCTACTACTTTGGAAATCGATTTTGTGCAAACCTGTTGGGTTAACTTTCAAAAAGTGCTCATCAGTAAGATGAGAATATCCCAAATAATTTAACTCTTTGATCGTGTTTAATAACACAGTCTGACACGCAATACTGGTTTCACTACACCACCGACTCTAAGATGTTCTTGAAATTGTTCCTAGTCAATTATAATTCGTAGCTTTCTCCAGTTTAGACCTTATCACACATACATTGGTCAATGATACTGCTACAATGTATTTGAAAAGTCCCGATGTTAACAAGAAAATTAATAAGTCAGTTATAAAATCAGTCAGTTACTTTGGCTATAAATTCTCAACTCACCTCATCCATCCGCCGCCTTCAAATTTCTGATCACAAACTGTATAGGGGAAAATGAGATGAAATTTGATCGACTTAGTACCCCGAGATTCCAACCAAATAATGCCCAGATACTGGGGTATCTATGTGCCCATGACATTGCCGGACTTCCGTCGAAGTCAATTCACCTGAGTTGACTAATGAATGTGCGCAGCCTCTAGCAAACATTCGTTGTGTATGCTCATTTGTAGCATCAGGGCTCGATTTCACGAAGAAGTGCGATCGATCGTAACTCGAGCTACGAAGGATAACCCATCGTAGGGGAACTATCCCACGTAGGGCTTCAATGCATCAAAAGTCCTACAATAGATAGTAAGTTAAGAAGAGTTTGGTGAAATCGAGCCCTGGTACGCTAACGAATGAGGTAGAAAGCAGGCTTGAGAAAAAGTATCATTTGAAGGTCAGATTGTATCGCATGATGAGCGGTACTTACAGACCCGATGACTGTTGTAGGCGCATGAAGGCTTGATGATATAGTGAGAACTAGGCATTGGAGTCCCATCTTCGATGTAAGCTCGACAAGACTCTGTGAAACAAACACAATGAAATCAAGCTAAAAAGCTTCATGGAAGGAGCATAATAGTAACATGCTGCATCAATCGAATCGAACCGAGTCAAAACGATGCGAATCGAGTCGAATCAAATCGGCAGATAACTGAAAATTATGACTGGGTTGAAATGGAAAGTTGATTAACCATTACCATGATATTGACAATATTTTCCAGAGAAATGCGATGGACATCGACATGAGAATGACGCTCCGTCAATACCGTCATTATTGGTTTGGCACGAGCCTCCATTCTTGCATGGCCCCGAGTTGCACGGATCAACTATGAAGATGAAAAGAGGTAAATTCATCGATTTGAAAAAATATTTCATGATTTTAGGGTCTATTTTCAAAGTTTTTCTTCAAATGTTTTTCCTTAGGATTTCCGAGCTTTAGACGAGCGTCTTTGAAAAAGTAATAAACATATATATGTATATATATATCTAAAGCTTGACAATATTGTAATACAGTGAGTGAAAAATACAGGAATTCATATTCTATCATAGTTACCGGGGAGTTCACAGTATATCCCGGTTTTCTGTGGTGGACACGCACAGGTGTACCCTCCCGTTACATCATGCTGACAGTAGTTCTCAACAAATTGGGTTTTACATGGGTTAGACAAACACGGATCTGTAGAATAATCATCAGGAACAGTAACAGGATGGGAATAAATGATCAGAAAAACGACACAATTGGCCACGGCGCAACACGGCGCGGTATACGGCACGACACTGGCACGGCGCAAATCTATGCCGTTGAATTTAATTCTACCGGAATTATTTCAAAAACTTGACCATGTCCCAATTCACTGGCTGCGGTCGCTGACTACGGCCGTGGCTGCAACTTCGTCTTCGAACAGGATTCAGCCTGTAGAATTTGCACGCACCATTCGCGTAGCCTCGCCCTCAAGACGATCTGAATCCATACGAATAACTGAGGTTATGGCAAGTCAAATGCCCGATAATTCGATAAATACTTTTTATCGCTGATACATATTCTTTATTGAGATTGTTCTCGAAATTCAGTGTGTTTCGTGTCGAAAAATAGTGTTTATTGGTGAAAAGAATAGCGTCGCGGTGATTATCGCCCGTGAGTCTTTATTGAATTATTTGGCATTTGGCTTGCCATCATGAGAGGTTGACCCGGCCACAACGAAGTCACTTTCTCTTGTGGATTGATATTCGTGACGTCGCGGTCGCAGCCAGTTAATTGGGACACGACTTAAGTTTAACGATAAAGACTGTGTTTCACCGATAACCGATAATCAGATAATCAGTGATTAACGAATTATTGGGCATTTGGCTTGTTATATATAGCCTCAGTTGTTCGTATGCATTCAAATCGTCCCGAGGTCTTTGTGCACTCGAACGTACGAACTGATTACCCGCACTGACCGGCATGCACGTACGTACATGTACGTAAAAACCTCTTTGAAAAAAATAGTCTTGGGAATCCTGTAAAAGCCACCCCCCGAAAAGGGGGAAACATACTGCTCATGCGTTACTTTCGAATCAGGCGCAGCCTATTAACATATACGTACACGACGTGCATGCAGGCCAGACTAGTGCAGGTAATCACACATTATTCAACAGTGTGTCGTGGAGAGACGACGTCGCGCGCTACATAAAAAAGGTGCGAACGCAACTCACGGCCCTTACAGGATTCCCAAGACTATGTCTCAGAGAACCTTTACGTACATGGGTCAATGCGGGTAATTGGTTCGTACATTCAAGTAATAACATAGTCGTGAACCAAGACTACTCTACTGGCTAAAATCCTGTTCGAAGGAGCAGTTGCAGCCACGGCTGTAGTCAGCGGCCGCAGCCAGTGAATTGGGATACGGCCTTAGGGGAGTCAGAAAACACTACAGCTCCATTTAAAAAATAGAATACATTAATAGATCATACACGGACAATGCTATTTGGTGATTTCAGACGTGATGTAGTCTTCTTGAGAATATTGTTACTTTGACTTACTGTGTAATTCGCAATGTGACCCGATGTTCTCAATCGGGCATTCGCAGATGTAGCCGGACCCGTCGTCATTCAGTGTGCAATTGCCTCCGTTCAGACATGGTCCAGAGTGACAGGGATCTATATATAGATGCATACAGATAACGTGTCTGAATAATTGCGCGTGGTTGTTGAGTTTAGCTGTGTATAACTTTAATGTAATGTACTCACCATACCATTCGCAGTTGGTCCCCATGTACTGAATCGGACACCTGCAGGCAAAGCCCAAATCACTAAGCGTACAACTGCCTCCATTCTGGCATGGCTCCATGACGCAATAATCTAGGAAAAATTGAAATGTTTGAAATGCCTTTTTTCTCTATTAAAAGGCCCTTTAGGCTGATTTTGCGGTATAGATTTATCAATATTAAAAATTTTACTTTTGGCGAGTTCGACATTGTTTAAAGCTTGCATTTGATACCCCCGCACATTTTTTTCAGGGATGAATGGAAGTTTATCCAAAATAGAAAATGAATAAAAAGGATTGCCAGTCCGTAAAATTTAAATGTTTCGATCTTCAGGTAATCTAGGTCTTGTCATTAGAAATCAGAAATGTTGTAATTATTTTTTGCGTTCACCTAATAAAATGTAGCCAAATCGCCTGGCAGAGTGGTTTTTACTATTCATTTCGCATAGTCTAGGTTACTCAAAATCAATGGGTTGAAGTGATGTGTTATTTTGAGTAAGCCGATGGGGATCTTCCAAATTTTCAAACCACCGAATTACCGAAATGTTCGCAGTTGACACCGATAAAGTGTTTGGGGCAGGAGCAGTTGTAGCCGGATCCATGCTCAGTCATTGTGCAGTTGCCTTCGTTCTGGCATGGCGTTGAGTGACAGGTATCTATAGAGGAAATTAAAATGAACTCACATTGGTTTGATTGGCATCATCTCATGTAGTATTAACTGCTACACTGTTACGTATTTTATACTCACTGTTTATGTCGCAGTTGGCTCCAATGGACTCATTCAGGCAGGAGCATACGTAGCCAGATCCACCTTCAGTCACTGTGCAGTTACCCCCGTTCTGGCACGGCTCTGAGTGACAGGAATCTAGACAAATTATTATAAGCTTGGTTGACACATTATTCCGTACAACATCTGGCCAAACTGTGAAAATTATATCTACTCACTGTGGATTTTGCAGTTTTCTCCGATGAACTCAGTCGAGCAGGAGCACTCGTAGCCAGATCCACCATCAGTCACTGTACAGTTTCCTCCGTTCTGGCACGGCTCAGAGTGACAAGTATCTGGAAAATGATTATGAATTCAAATTAGGGTGCCATTCATTTGGTAAAACGTACGGAAAGTAGTTATTATGTACTCACTGTAAAATCCGCAGTTTTCACCCATGAACTCAATCGGGCAGGAGCAGTTGTAGCCTGATCCACCTTCAGTCACAGTGCAGATTCCCCCGTTCTGGCACGGCTCAGAGATGCAAGAGTCTAGACAAAAGGGAAGGAAATAAACCCAGGGATATTTGACATGTGTTAAGATAAAACTAGTATCGTGAGATAATTTCTAAAAATACATTATAAACTTACTAATAATTTCGCAGTTGGCTCCAACGAACTCAATCGGGCAGGAGCACTCGTAGCCGGATCCATCTTCAGTCACAGTGCAGTTACCTCCGTTCTGGCACGGCTCAGAGTGACACGTATCTGGAAAATGATTATGAATTCAAATTAGGGTGCCATTCATTTGGTAAAACGTACAGAAAGTATTATGTACACACTGTTAAATCCGCAGTTTTCACCCATGAACTCAATCTGGCAGGAGCACTCGTAGCCGGATCCACCTTCAGTCACAGTGCAGATTCCCCCGTTCTGGCACGGCTAAGAGTGACAAGTATCTAGGAAATGGAAATTCGTTAATCCCAAGATATTAGAACATTATTTTCTGGTCACACAACCTGTACGGCATGACTAGACTCTTCATGTCACGTGTACTCACTGTTTATTTCGCAGTTTTCACTGATGAACTCGATCGGGCAGGAGCAGTTGTAGCCGGATCCACCTTCAGTCACAGTGCAAATTCCCCCGTTCTGGCACGGCTCAGAGATGCAAGAGTCTAGACAAAAAGGGTGGGAATAAACCCAGGGATATTTGAAATGTGTTAAGATACAACTAGTATCGTGAGATTATTTCTAAAAATACATTACATAAACTTACTAATCATTTCGCAATTGGCTCCAACGAACTCAATCGGGCAGGAGCACTCGTAGCCGGATCCATCTGCAGTCACAGTGCAGTTACCTCCGTTCTGGCACGGCTCAGAGTGACAAGTATCTAGGAAATGGAAATGCGTAAATCCCAGGTTATAAGAACATTTCTGGTCACACAACCGTACGGCGTGACTAGACTCATGTCACGTGTACTCACTGTTGATTTCGCAGTTTTCACCGATGAACTCGATCGGGCAGGAGCAATTGTAGCCGGATCCATCTCCTCTCACGGCGCAGATGCCCCCGTTCTGGCACTGCTCAGAGATGCAAGTGTCTAGACGAAAAGATTGAAATAAACTCAGGGTTATTTTACATGTGTTTAGATACAACTGCTAATGCAAGGCTATCATCTCAATACATCAACGCACGATTCATTTTGCAATTGGCTCCATCGAACTCAATTGGGCAGGAGCACTCGAAGAATGATTTACTTCCAGTCACATTGCAGATACCTCAGTTCTGACATGGCTCATGAACAGTCATCTAACAGGCCTGGAGTAACATATATCTACAAAATTCAAATGGCTTAATTAACATATCATCAAGTAAGTAACTGCTTAACTATAATAATACATTATTTATACTCACTGTTCATTTCGCAGTGGGTCCCAACGAACTCATTTGGGCAGTAGCAGTTGAAAGCGGAGCCATTCTGAAAAACTTTGCAGGTGCCTTCATTCTGGCATGGGTCAGAGACACAAGCGTCTATAAATAGAAGACAAAACAGAATGAAAATAAACTCAGGGATATTATATTTGTTTTTAACTAGTTTTACAATGCAAGGATTCTGACAATACATTTTATGCGCGTACGTGGTGGTCTCTTGGCTGTTAAACAGCCCCATTTGGTAAAAACATGTGGATAGAAAAGAGAGCACCAAAACAAGGAAAAGGAGAGAAACTAATAAAATACCAAGTGAAATGGGGAGATTTTGGGATTAAAAAAAAAACAAAATCCGGTTTGTGTCAATCATCGTCAATTGATATGGTATAAGTGTAGCTACAGTGCACTTCGCGGACAGAGCCAGTTAATTGAAATGTCATGTGTTGCATGGTCCATAAAGTAAAATAGCTTCGATAATTCTAATCGTTAAAGGTAGTATCATACTTTGCTTTTTGTCAAAGAAATACAGATTCATGGGCAAAGATATCAAGGAAGATACAGTAAAAGTAATCTGTGAAAATTTCAGTCCCGTACGGTGCCAACATTTTCCGAAAACAGTGAAAAACGGCCACAGTATTTCTTAAGTCTTTTCTCTTTTATTTTTGATCTTTTAAAAGATAAAAAAGAGTTTCGGTCGTTGTTTTATTAATTTCTGGATAAATACACCATTTCAGGCGGAAATATTTTAACGGTAGGTTTCTAACAGCATCATCTTCATACCCTGAAAGTTATATGTGAATCTGTGAACATTTCTGTTTTGGTCTCTTGACAAAGTATGATACAACCTTTAAGCAACATGTTATTTCACAATACAAATCACTATGGTGATGCTGCGACAACTCATCTTAAGATCAATCTTAGTGTTGGGTGAAATCCAGCCCTGGTCGTTCTGTTTTGCTTTCCTCGGGGCGCGTGCTGACATGTTGGCATGGAAGAAATTTTTGACCCATTTGAATGTTCCGGTCATTTTCCCTCACTTGCATTCATACATGGAAGCTTCAGCAGAAATACGTTTTTGTGCATTCCTTAATGTTAGGTGGACGCACGCTCGTTGGCCCATGGAAATTCGTTCGATGAAGTCTTCCATTGCTTAACTTGATTTTTTCCCCAATTGTCTAGTTCATGTTATGCAACTGGTCCGTATGTTTGTTGTCTGATGTTTGACATTGAACATGACTTTCAAAGCACGTCATGTTCCCGGCATTGATAACTATATTGCGGACACTTTGTCACGCTTTCAGATCGGCAGATTCTACCAGTTGCCGCCCGAGGCATGCAGACACTCGTAATCTCACTTGCCCGCAGACCTGAAGTTCACGGCCGGCTCGTAGATTTTGCCGCTCCCCGCACCAAATTGCTTTATCAACGTGCTTGGAATTTCTTTTGTTGGTTTGTTTTACGCCATGGTCTAGGTTCTCCTGATTCTCAATGTCCTTTTATTGTGTGCCCATATATCTCCATTTCATGGCCAAAAAACGAATTATGAAATTACCCTTAAACGACGCTCAGATATTTACTACAATGATGTTAATTATTGCCACGCTGCATTTCTTTTTTCATATTCATGAGTTGACGTCATCGGCCAAAAACTAAATCTGTTGTAAAATAAAAATCCAGTATGTACGTGTTCATGATTATTAGATGTACCGTGTACGTAGGACTTATTTTTTTGATGTTTTACGTATGACTTATATATCGTATATATGACATGTAAAATGACGGATACAACTCAGACGTACCAGTTATGAGTCTTATGTCGTACGTATGTCGAACGTATTTTAAGGTAGAAAACATAATTGTGAAGGTGACAGAACAGCACTCATACTTTGTCTAATCCAGCATGTACATTAATTATAAACCTGTGAAAATTTGAGCTCAATCGTACATCTGAGTCACGAGAAAATAACGAAAAAGCAACTCGATTTTTCCCGGAGATTAAAACTGTAACAACTTCTTTATCCGATCACGGAGGAAGGTCTCTTCCTTCCTCCATGATCAGATGTAGCTCTATGATCAGATCGATGTAATGAACCGAGGCATCATCAACATGGGTATATGGAACTATTTAAAGGAATGAAAAGTGTCTAAGCAAAAGGGGCATGATAATTTATAACTGGGAGTAAACCACTGTCCGATTTCCATTGAGTCCAAAGTTAATGAAGTCCAGTCTTTTGGTTATCTTTTGTTCATCTGCTTCTCTGTCCATTCTGGTTTTGAAATTCCTTAATGTAAGCACAGCAACTCTCAGGTCAGCAATTTAATGACCAGAGAGTGTTTGGACACTGGTTTATCTACATGCTGGTGCCGAATGTCAAACTTGTGGTCCTTGATTCGATGCCTTAGTGACTGACCAGTTTGACCAATATACAGGGCTCTGGGGCATTGCAGGCAACTGATGGCATAGACCACATTAGAGGAATTGTGGGAGTGTTGATCCCTTGATGGTGAAGATGGCATTGTTATGGCCAATTATGGAATTACGGAATTACTCTAAAACATCTTTTGAGACCCCCTTTCAGCATGTTTTGCGTTTTGCATACTGTTTTTTCGAATTACCATCAATTGATATCGCAACCGAAATCTACTCGGTATTTCATCGCCATGATTGTCCTCATTAGCATAATACTTTTCCCCAAAAGGGCATTTAATTGACGACCAGTCGTGGGAAGGTAGCGTGTCTATTGGAACAATAGGCAGGTAATGGCACGCAGTTCTAGCGCTCATATCTGCTGAAAATCCCTCGGTTGAAGGACAGAAGGTACAATACAAAAATCCATATTTTCTCGGTAGACTGTTTTTTAAGTGCATACGTTTTTAAGTGCATACGTGTCCTTCAGAAGCGCTTTCTGTCTTTAAATGTGTAAGCATGTCTATAATTGCTAGTTGTAAAAAACGTTATAAATTGAAAGCTATTCCATTTTTTATGGTCGGGAGGTAATTGTTATCATGAGTGCATGTGTAATATTGCCCTCGGCAATACTGTACGAATACATCTCACCATAGATCTGAAAATTTGTCTTGTTTTCTGAAATATATTTCCTGCAAATTCTGAGAAAACAAGGATGAGTTTTTTGTTTCCATTGCTCGGTTTTACCAAACAAGAAGGCATGTAACTATCTAGTGGGAGATGTTTCATGGGCATGACGTTTTTTGAACGACGAATCGAAAAATGGTATTTTTAATCCATTTCTAATTTTCGAATATTCTATCTACAGTAAATATACTGTGTGGTTAAAAAATTGAGGGAATCAAGCAGATGATTTCAACCTAAATGAGAACCATGGACGGTCCTGTGTAACCTTAATAATATTTTGGAATGTTTATCGCACAAAAGCAAAGTCGGCATACACTGGGTTGAGTGTTTACTCCTTATGAAAGGTATAGATAACAATGCGTGCTATACGCAAGGAAGCAGACGATAAGTACAGTAATTGAGGACACATTGATTTCCCGCCTAAAACAGTATCAAATTTCCAGTCCAAAATTAAGCCACTCGTTGGAGGTAGACACCTCGTAATATTCCAATGCATAAACTGGTGTATCAACAATGTCCGAATAAAATTCGGCCTTCAGAAAATAAATGGAAATGTACATAATGGGTATTTCTGTGTTTTAATCCTAACAAGGTCACAGGCGTTGTACACAATCACGTAGAGAGAAAATACACCACAGCCCCTGTGTTAGCTTCAATAATGCAATGGTTAAACTGTATTAAGCAGTATGTGATGTAACCTTCTACATGCATATTTTTGTAATGAGCAATAATAAAAATATCAAACAAATCATTTTTAATCCTATATTAATACGTTTTCTTTGTTGAGTTTTAAATGATAAATCAATTTAGTCGGGAGTTTATAATTTTCATCAGTGGCGTACGCGGGGTTTTTCAAGAGGAGTGTTTTAAAAAGAGGATGACATCATTCATGTGACCCCTCGCGTTTGGGAATTGGTTAGGGATCAATTGGCCCTCTAAAATCCCCTGAAAAAGTTGGGCTTAGTTTCTCTCTGGTGCATTCTCGGGAGTATTTGAGGGCCTTTTTGATACCTTTTTGCAATTTAAATTTTTTCCTGTTCTTTTTTAAAAGTTGGTTTTTACCAGCATATGACAGTGTTGTTTTTCCTAGATTTGAAATGGCAAGTTTGTTTCCATACGGTTAGGATTTGCATTTAAACACAGTTAAAAAAAAAAAAAACCCAATCATTTCGACATCAATTTCGGCAACAAATATAAACATATAAATTACAATGATAATTGAATAATATTTGAAACTATTCATTATTATTTTGTTCAAGTATTTTGTTTTCAGCTCTGAGCTTGTTCAGCTGAATAGATTAAGTATTCATGAAAGATAATCAGATTTCACAACTAAAATTATTAATTGCCCTTAAAAAACGCAAACATGCAAAAACAAAATGGTGTTTAAGCCAGCGACCCGTTCATAGCCGTGACTTGCATCAGGTTTGATGAAAGACGGCCTAGTCTATGATTCCAAATAAATGGGTTGCATTTGTAATAATTATAGAATTTCCATGAAACTCGAAATTAGAACGAGACATAATGAAAAGAACAGGGACCAATTTCATAGAGCTGCTTAGCACAAAAAATAGCTTAGCACAAAAATGGCTTGTTCAATAAAACAAACCATTGAAAATTCGTGGTGACATTCGTGGTCAGCGAACAACAGCCAAAGAACAATTGCAAGTGATACACAACACATGGACATTTGGTTGTTAATCCTGTTTTTATTCAGACAGAATTTCTATTGTCATGCTTAGCGAATTTTTGTGCTAAGCAGCTCTATGAAATAAGCCCTTCTCCTTTTCGCGCTACTCGGAAAATATTGTTACATCATCATGTTATTACTTGTTAGGGCATAGGTGTACGAACTTTCATTTGCTTGCCTATTCCTGTCACTTTATACTTTTTTAAAACAAATTTTATAAACAAACTTAGTGTCGTTCAAAACGAAAAATCTCTACTTTTCAAAAGCAAGTTTCCTTTACATTTCTATGAGTTAGTATGGCGTGATACTGTCGTGACAATATCACATCAAATCATAAGCAATCCGAACGCGTAACGTTCACAGGGGCCTACGTTCACTGTCTGTACGTAGAGTCAATCATGGTTTTGCTGCGAAGGGTGCACGTAAGGTGTAGCGTTACATGTTTGATCACGCACGACACCGATCACGGGGAGCGGACGTACGTCGCGGTATAAGCGCAAAACGTAGCACTGGGCCTAATGCAATGCACCATATCAATGGACGACACATTGGATCTCATTTCTCTAAATTAATCTCAAAATTGTCCAGTTATCATTCGTTCGTTTCTTTTTACTTTCTTTCCTTTTCTCTTCCCCCTTATTTTGGCACTCTCTTTTCCATCTGTTGTTTTACTGAGCAAATGTGGGTGCTTATACTGCCAACCCCGAAGACGTGGCTGAATTTCATGATTTAACGTTTGCTTCCTATCTGTTTTATTGCCTGCTGTTTCTTCTTTTTTTTTCATCACCCGTTTATGAACAGAAAACCTACCTGGACATTTCAGCCATTCTCGAATTTTCTTGGGGTCGTTGCTATGGAGAAAGGTGTCGTAGTAGGTCACTTTGAAGGGTCTGATGGGTGTGCGACTGGTCAAGCCACCGACTCGGACCACGGTGCACAGACAGGGGTCTGGTTCGGCAATGACCCATCGATACGCGTTATGTGAATCGGGGTCTGGTTCCTGCTCAATCCAGCACGGTTTTGCTAGGGAGGAAAATATCAACAGGAAAAAAAAAATATCTTAAAAAAAAACACACACCCGCATCTGAAGAACAAACATAAAAAATGAATACAAAACGAATACAAGTATCAAACTGCTGCAAACTGCTCATCAGGCAAAATAATGATCTCAAATAATAGAATGCTTAGAGCTGGGAGGGCCAGACGTTTCGACCCGAGTAGGACCTTTATCCATTTTAAGCAGGATCTTTGATAAAGATCTTGCTTGGACCGAATCGTCAGACTCTTCTAACAAAACCATACACAAACGCAATCCACTCCCTCCAAAATGGACTTTTCTGTAAGACCGGCACAAAAGCCTTCATTGCAAGACTAAAACTACTGGTCACCTGTATCAAATTATCACCCAAAATCTATAAACAATCAAAGAAGCAAGACACCAACCCAACAAACAAACATGCAGGCACTTTTTAGCTGAAACCATTGATGAAGGAGTTATCAGGCACAAAATGTGTATCTAGCTTAAATTGAGTATTACTCTTTGGTTTAAAACCATTCTCCCAACAAACTAACAAGGCGAAATGATATCAACATTAAGTGAAGAACGTACCTTCGGTATCACCTTCAAACACAATGATTGATAAAAGTATCGCCAGGATATGCGTATAAGACGTCATCTTGGGTGTAGTTTGTCCAACTCCCTGGTATGATGTACACAAATGAAGCGAGCGATCGCCAATGGACCTGCCGCCTGACTGCTCCGGCGTAGGCGACGGTTGGACTATGCCAGCGAGTCACGGTGATGTCGGTTTCTGTCTCGGCACCCGTCAAGCTCCTCGCTGACGTGTTGCATCGTAAAATGCTTTCCATTAATATAACCATGGCAACAGCCAAACAAATGATCTAATTGGGCGATGAAGTCAAGAAAAAAATGTATGTGCGCGTTATTGAAAAATACATAGAATCGCAATATTATAATTTTGGTCGTTGTCTGTGTCATTTTGTGTATTTTGTTGCAATGAGAAGTGTAGCGTTTACAAATGTGGAACATGGGAAAATACAATGGAAAATTGAAGCCCCGCTGTTTAATTGCCCCTGAAAATGATGTTGATTTATGCCCTGTGATGTAGTCTTAGCTATAAAGATATTTCACATTGGAAAAAAATAATATAAAAACAATATTTTTTTAAAATAAGCCGGTAAGAAGCTGCTCACTCTTGGTGCACCGTCATCTCAGAAATTTTGCTCTTTAAAAACACGCACCAAGACAACCCGACAACCACTTCTACAGTGTATAGGATCACTGCGCTATCAGGCAGCAGTTGGTTGTACATGTAATACAAGACAGGTAAAGTAGTTCTGTAATTTAAAGACTGAATTGGACTTGAATTTGAGACACATGTTCTATATCGTTTATTCAATATCAACCTTGCCAAGTCATACACTCAATCACTCCTGTATAATCATACACCATTCAATAACTGTAATCTCCTTGTAATATTTGCATGAAACGAATTCAAACCATGCGCTCTGGTTAATTTGGTGCTAATTATATTATGATATTTATGCACATTCATAAGAACATCAAATAGTAAATGATAAAAGTGTAAATATTCATATTACAAAAAGATAAAATATGACATTATTTTCAAGATAAGTTGGTTCTCGAGCTCTAAAAACTGTAGATGGGATTCTACTAACGCATTGCGCATCGTACGGTTAAAATGAACGAAAATATCCCTTCATAAGGCATTTTGGTAACGAAAACAACCGAACCCATAATCTAAACAATTGGACATTCTAGTTCTGGAACTGTTTAAACAAGGTAGCGCGTCATTTTTATTATATTCACTCCCAATACCACAATACCATAATAGGGGCCTTTTATTAAATAAAACGTAATAATTGAACGCCAAATTCGTATAATAATGCCATTAATTTGTGTTTAACTATACGCAAATTTTCTAGTGTCATTTATTCGAATAATCGACGGGTATTTGGATAGTTCATTATTCGGGGACTTTTTTTTTTAAATAAATTCCATATGATACTATTTTATATCCACGCTCGAGAACACCATATTAGTCCTATAAATTTTGTTTTTAAATAGTGAAATTGAAAAAGCAAATATAGATAAATAGAAACAATTATATTGCATAATATTATTAGCTAAACAAATCAGAAAAAAGTTTCTGGTTCATTATCGTCCGTGTAGTGGTCTTTACATCTGTGGTTTTGTAATTTGCCCGGTTAGTTTATACTGTGTTCAGAAGAAACGTTAATGGGAACTGACTATGTAATTGCTTTTCACAATTAAAGAAAACTCGAAGAAATGTATAATTTTCAAACATTTTACAGTTAAACAATTAACAATTTAATAAACTGTACTAAAATTTGATAAACGTTAAAAAGCCGTGATGTGATAATGTGAAATCTGTGCAAAACTAATCGTGTCGCAAACGTGTACAATTATTGAAAAATCCAAATCAATAAAACTATTACTTCCAAAGAGGAGATATCGATAAGCAATCATGTATAAAGTCTATTATAAGGCATCTTTTCCATGTTTTTTTTTGCGACGGTTGGGATTCCTGAAATATGTGAATGTTATATTGCTCTTTACCATTATTGTCACATTTGTGATTGTATATTATCAAGACATATAATTCATTATCAATAATACTTCACAATAATTAATTATATCTAGAACCAACACACGTTTATATAAAGCTAAGATCTTCCAATGCAACGCCTTATATATGAGTTTTAAAACAAACCCACATGCATTCCTTACGATGTCTTACAGCACAAGGGAATACCTTTCATGCATGCTCATTCAGACTCCACAATAGAAAAAATGAAAGTGAAAAACACAGAAAATATTAAAAATTCACCGACAAAACTTCACCCTAAATTGGGATAGTTTTGTAAATAATGTACTACTGGCTGACTAAAAGCAACACACTTAGCACAAGAAAAAAAAAGAAGGGTCCAAAACCCATGGAGTATCTGTTGCATTTTAACCATATCATCGTGAAGGTTACACGAATATGGACATTATGTGAATATATATGAATTAGCATATGTCCCACAAAAGACTTGGTTTAAAGAAGGTACAGCTGTGAGTTGTCTAACACTTTTAGACTTTAAATTTATTCCAACTGCACAAATCATTTTTAAAAGACTCTCTTACCTGGATTTTAATTGTTTTTTTTTTTACAGGCTTGAAGCCAGGCTTGGGATTTATTTGGCTACGCTCATTTTGTGTCCTAAATGAAATAAATGGCTTGAGATACTTGGCGAAACTGGAGCCTTTTTCGGCTTCGTTATGTCGCCCTGCAGTCTCAAATGGCGGAAATAGTCCCAAGGCCCGAGGCATTTCCCAAATCTCGGCTCCGGCTCAGGCTCTGGCTTCGTCTATGTCATTCATTTTACTGGAATTGGTAGGTTGTGGATTTTCATTAAAGCTGAAGTTCTGTTTTCTTTTTATCAAAGCAGATAATCTACTTCCGAACCCCAGCCACAATTCTCTATTTTGATACCAATTATTTTAGAGAAGATGGAGCCTGAGCTTGAGCGGGGGTTTGATAAAAAGGGCCCTCCGTACGTAACATACTGTTCTTGCTATAGTAGACACTTTGTGGCGTTATCCATGATTTCAGCAGGAGCTTAGTTCTTGATCCAGATGTACCTGAAGTCAGTTTCTTCCGGGGACCTGGAAATGGAATGCATTGTGTGTTGAATTCTTCATTACATTTTTTTAGTATGTATTTTCTGCAACAATTCATTCAAATGAATACATTTCTTCGTTTCAAATTATTTTCTCAATCATCGATTGTGAACTCACCATTTCTTAGCGACTTTCCATCCTCCATCTCCATCGTCGTAGCAGGACAAGATGTAAGTTCCGTAGTCGTAGTCCCAGCGGGTTTCCTTGAACTCGATCTCTATCTTCACTTTGACCTGTGCTGCAGTTTGGCAGATTTCAAATTCCTTTAGCCAAGTGTCATCAATTGAACAGTCCCCGCTCACCAGTTCAACTTTTATGATTGAAAATTTATGATAAGAAAAACAATCAATAAGAAACAAAGTAAAAAAATAAAGAAAAATAACAGGAATTGATTAAAAAAAAAAAAATCTAACGGAAATCGCAGGGACAAGGCAGACAGTACAGGCGGGCAAGAAGATTTTAAATAATGCCTTTTGGGCCTATATGCTTTTGTGGAGTGCTGTGGCCTAGTGGCCTGGTGTGTCGAACTCAAAGTTCTTGTGGTCAATCTACAGATTGTGGGCTCAAAACCAGCTATGGGCTAGTGGTGCTTGCGTCCTTGGGCAAGACGCTTTATAACATATTGCTCCTCTTCACCCAGGTGTAAATGGGTACCTGCCAGGGTAGAGATGGCTTGGTTTGATTAGCCTTTGTGGGCTTTAAAGTAGCGGGGCTGTATACTCCTCATGAAGTTGAGATGGTTTCAGGAATGTTTAATTATGGCCCAATGACCAGGGATAAAAATATGTGCGCCACGAGTGCCTTGGACAGATGTGTGCGCGGAATAAATTCCAAATTATTAAATTTGTATTATTTTACATCTAAGCCATTTGGATTCTTACCACAGTTACCCCATGTCCACTCGGCGTTCCCTGGATTCGAACACGAAGCCACTGCTGCTATGGCATCACCATTCGTATTTATGTCACACCATGCGTCGTCCAGAATCCAGACCCTGTCTGAGTTCAGGAGAGATTGACCGGAGCTCACTGCAAACCCAATGATGTCCCATGTTGTAGAAGAGCAGGTCAGCTCATCCACCACCCAGTTATAGTAATAACAGGCATATCCCCAATAGAGATAGTGCAACCTATCAGAAAAAACATTCCATATTTAATTGACTCATTCAGTGTTGACCACAATTAGACTTCATACAAATTATTCTGAAGAATTTTCTGCGTAAAGGTCAAAAATTCACTTATAATCTTGAAAATAAATATATTCGAACAACGAAACGCCTCCCCCCCCCCCCAAAGCGAGCGCTAGTTCGGCATCCAAAATGTAGGTAGTTCAAATCCCGCTTCGGTAAAAAAAAGCCGCTGCAGCTACTGAGCTACCTGTAAACCAAAAGTAAACCTGTCTGGTTTACTTTGAATTTAAATATTAGGGCTCATCATGCAGTGAGATGAGAATATTCTTGGACCGTGTTTAATGAATCAGTCTGACTCACAATACTGGGGCAACTTCCTCATTTCAAACCTATAATAGCTTTTTAACATGTTCCCAGCAATATTATTCTATACTGCTGCAGCTGGTCCCGTCCAGGCCTAATCATACACTGGTCAATTTTGTACTACTGCAACATCTCTCATTTGAAATGTCTCCGGTGTTTAAAAGAAAAATAATCAGTTTAAAGTCAGTCAGTTAGTTTTGATATGGCTCAACTCACCTCATCCATCCACCTTCTTCATATTCCTGATCACAAACTGTATAGGGGGAATTGAGATGAAAAGAGACCGACTTAATTAAAGGTTATTTCATACTTTGTTTTTGTCAAAGGAATGCAGATTCATGGGCAAACTTAGCAAGAAAAATACAGTAAGAGTCATGTGTGGTATTTCCAGTCCAATACGGTGTCCACTTTTTGAGAAAACTGAAAAACGATCAATGTATTCAGAGGGGTTTTGATTTCCCTGAGATCAAAACGGCTTTTGGTCAAGTGGTATACTAACCCGGCTTTACTCCTCTGAGAATAACTATAAGGTCAGATTCTGTCACATTACTGAGCGGTACTTACAGACCCAAAGACTGTAGTAGGCGCATGGAGGCTTGATGATATAGTGAGAACTAGGCATTGGAGTCCCATCTTCGATGTAAGCTCGACAAGACTCTGTGAAACAAACACAATGAAATCAAGCTAAAAAGCTTCATGGAAGGACCATAATAGTATCATGCTGCATCAATTGAATCGAAACGATTCGAACCGAATCGAATTGTACCAAAAAGAATCGAATCGATTCGAATCAATACGCTTGAATCAAAACGATTCGAACCGAATCGAATCGTACAAAAAAGAATCGAATCGATTCGAATCAAAACGAATCGAACCAAATTGAATCAAATCGGATCGACTCGGATCGACTTGAATCGAATCGAAGCGAATAGAATGGAAAGGAATATAATCGTCACAGAACGGCAGACTTATGGAGACTGGAGGTAGAAATGTAATGTACATTGATTAACCATTACCGTAATATTGACAATATCTTCCAGAGAAATGTGATGGACATTGACATGAGAATGACACTTTGTCTTCGGTTTGGCACGAGCCTCCATTCCTGCATGGCCCCGAGCCGCTGCATGGATCAACTATGGAGATGAAAAAAAGGTCAATAAAGATTATGATGAATGACGAGTTTACGTTATTTTGGATGTTTTAGTAGCTCTTTAGATCTGCGTCCAGGTTGGAAGAAAAAAATAATAGAAATAAAATACAAAGAAGGAAAAATGCAACGTCATATTGAGCCATATTGTTCACCGTTTCATACCGCCCAGTTTCCTCTATACACTCATATCGACTTCACGGAAAACAAGACAAAATAGACCAGTCAAGAAATATTAATGTTTCCTCCATTTGAAACTGTATCTTTTGAATCTTTTCTGTAGTTACAGCCTACCATATCATAAGTTTTACAAACGTAATTCACTGAGTGAGCGAAATATAAAGAACGTCATAATTACTAGTCTCTGTACAGTCATCTCCGGTGTATTGTGGTGGACACCCACATTCGTACCTCCCGCTATCAAGAGCATGGCAGTAGTTGGTAGCTAGTTGGCTTGAACATGGGCTGGACGAACAAGGATCTGCAGTACAATTAAACACTATCATCAGTTACAGGATCAACCACTCCATGTGCATAACTCTAGTTTCAGAATCATCCAACTCAAACAACTACGGTTCAATATAACAACAATAGTACAGTGTGGATATTATTGATCATAGGAACAGCACGGTGCAGCACGGCAACATTATGTATGGATGGGAGCGGCACAGTTAGCTTTAACTGTACTGTATAGTGCTGATGATTGTAACGACGGGTCAACTTGCCAATTTCTGCAGCAGAGAAAAATCGCTGCATTAGGCAGGGCCTCTCACTCACTTGGTGGTGAAATATCACACTGATTTGTTTTACCAGAAACAATTCAAAATTAATGAGAGAAAGATCGATGTCAGATAAAACACTGCATCAGGATTTTCAAATATAGAATACATTGGGCCTACAGATGTCAAAGGGCAATGTTTTCGGGTGATGCAGTCTTGTTGATGATATGGCAACTTAGCCTACTGAACATTTACTGGTGCTGGTAAAATAACTATCCATTATTATTCAAACTTACTGTGTAATTCGCAATGTTCCCCGATGTTCTCAATCAGGCATTCGCAGATGTAGCCGGACCCGTCGTCATTCAGTGTGCAATTGCCTCCGTTCTGACATGGTTTAGAGTGACAGGGATCTAGAAGCAGGCAGATAACGTGAAAGAATTATTGCGCATGATTGTTGGCCTTATCTGTGTATAACTTGAAAGTAATTATTATACTCACCATACAATTCACAGTTGGTCCCCATGTGCTCAATCAGGCAGCTGCAGTCGTAGCCCAAATCATTCCCACTAAGCTTACAACTGCCTCCATTCTCGCATGGCTCCATGAGACAATAATCTAGGGAAATGGAAATTTCGGAAATGTCATTTTAAAGACAGAAAGAGAAATTTTTGTCCGGTTTACACATACTTAATATGATATGCACTGTCCCATTTGAGGCTGATATTTCCGTAACAAAATAGATGTTATTTCAAAATGTTACTATGTCGACGAGATTAAACAAAATGCTCCCTGCTGTCACATTTCCTTCAAGGATGAATTAAGGTTTGTCTAAAAAAAAATTAATCACTTGGCCACGGTTCTGACTTGGTCCGGCTTAGGAGGGAGGAAGAATGGATGAAAATCCTCCGGATCATCCAACCCAATTGCCTCAACATCTCCTTGTCATTCATCTGTATTCTACTTCATACTGCATAACAATTGTTTATTATATTTCTACAGCTCCCTTTATATTCTTTTCTTCCCCTTAAAGGTAGTTTCATACTTTGGTAAGAAACAAAAACAGAAATGTTCACAGATGTTTATGTATAACTTAGAAGGTATGACGATGGTGGTGGTAGAAACAAAATTATTTCGCCTGAAATGGTGTATTTATCAAAAAATTAGTAAAACAACGACCGAAAATCTTTTTGATCTTTTAAAAGGTCAAAAATAAAAGAGAAAAGACTTAAGAAAAACTGTGGCCCTTTTTCACTGTTTTCTCAAAAAGTGGGCACCGTATGGGACTGAAATTTTCACTGACAACTGTTACTGTATCGTCCTTGATAATTTTGCCCATGAATCTGCATTTCTTTGATAAAAACCAAAGTATGTTCCTACATTTAAAGGTAGTATCATACTTTGGTAAGAAACCAAAACAGAAATGTCAGTCACAGATGTTTACGTATAACTTACAGGGTATCAAGATGGTGGTGGTAGAAACAAAATGATTTCGCCTGAAATGGTGTTTTTATCAAGAAATTAGTAAAACAACGATCGAACATCTTTTGGATCTTTTTAAAAGATCAACAATAAAAGAGAAAATACTTGAGAAATACTGTGGCCCCTTTTCACTGTTTTCTCAAAAAGTGGGCATCGTATGGGACTGAAATTTTCACAGATGACTGTTATTCTATCTGTCTTGATAGTTTTGCCCATGAATCTGTATTTCTTTGATAAAAACCAAAGTATGATATTACCTTTAACTACCATCTGCAGTCCTGATTCCCCCCAGCCTCGTGCCTCTTCACGCCTTTGTTATTGTCCATCTTGCCTACTCTAGACCCTTTGCCCCTCTTCCCTGACCACTCTTACCGAAATATTCGCAGTTAAAACCGATGAAATGGACGGGGCAGGAGCAATTGTAGTCAGATCCATGTTCAGTCATTGTGCAGTTGCCTCCATTCTCGCATGGCTGATAGTGGCATGTATCTGGGAAAAGATTAAAACGAATCCAAATCTCATAAGACTTTCGTAACTGTTCGAATAACCTGGCCAGATACAGACCTCTAACGACGATGTCTTTAAGGGCCTCTGTCTCGGTTTTCGATGCACTGGGTGTTACTCATGCGCGCTGCGGTGTGTATTGAAACGATTCTGCATCCATTCACGACATCCATGCCATCAGCGAATACAAGTTCTGTCCTTCAGATTTCCTCAGAGAAATCGGGAACGAAAAACCAACGCCATGATCATAACAACACAAAATAGTTAACGGTTCCCCACTTACTGTAAACGTCACAGTTCGGACCGATGAACTCAATGACCCTTCAAGCTACATACTCACTGTTTATTTCGCAGTTGGCTCCAACGACCTCAATCGGGCAGGAGCAGTTGTAGCCGGATCCATGTTCAGTCACAGTACAGGTACCTCCGTTCTGGCACGGCTCAGAGTGACAAGTATCTAGGAAATGGAAAGACGTAAATCCCAAGCTATATGGACATTCTGGTCACACAACCGTACGGCTCGACTAGACTCTTCATGCCACGTGTATAGGCCTACTCACTGTTGATTTCGCAATTTTCACCGATGAACTCAATCGGGCAGGAGCAATTGTAGCCGGATCCATCGCCACTCATCACGGCGCAGATACCCCCGTTCTGGCACGGCTCAGAGATGCAAGTGTCTAGACAAAAAAAAACATCAGGGATATTTGACATGTGTTGAGAATACAACCGGTATTGCAAGGCTAGTCTTCTAAAAATAGGCCTACCATTGGCCTACATTAACTCACTATTGATATCGCAGTTGGCTCCAACGAACTCAATCGGGCAGGAGCATACGTAGCCGGATCCACCTTCAGTCACAGTGCATGTACCCCCATGCTGACACGGTTCAGAGTGACAAACATCTGGAAAATGATTATGAACTCACATTAGGTTGACACGTTTTGTATAACATATGGCAAAATGTAACCTTTATGTACTCACTGTTAATTTCGCAGTTGTCACCGATGAACTCAATCGGGCAAGAGCAATTGTAGTCCGAACCGTCTTCAGTTACGCTGCAGATTCCTCCGTTCTGGCACGGCTCAGAGTGACACAAATCTTAAACGACAAGAAAATAAAAACCAACTGACTTATGGGTTTTCGTGTATTATGATTAACTATGAGATTTGTTTCCATGCTGACGCCCAATAGTGATAAACCTTTGGAGCCGTATCATTGTGAGAACCATGCATGGAATGTGATTCATAATTCTGGAAAGTTTCTCAACCTTGTTTTGGAACTTCTTTTAACCAAATCCGTGTGAACAAAACAAGATGTCCTTGAACTTCATTTCGATAATGCGTAAGAATATGTGACTGTCTTAAAATGATTCTCTTTTGTTAAGACCCCTCCAATTTTGCTTTATTCATATTCACCACAGCACGCATGACTTAGGCTGTAAGTTTATTATTTAATTTCGGGAAGCTCCCTCTGTGTTCGTGAGGTTCAGCGCGCTTTTGTATAATTTAAATGTATGATTCCGTTAGTGGTGGAAGACAATGTAACAGGGTTCCGTCTTCTCTCCTAACAAGTAATAAACTCTTTTTTTTCAAATCATTGTATTTTTACCCTATTTATATTTCATATTTTTTATATTCCTTGACTGATTATTTGCTATAAATTGATTTGAATTGAAGAGCAATGTGTCATTTAGAATTTATAGGCATTTGCCCCTCTTCCCTGATCACTCTTACCGAAATGTTCGCAGTTAAAACCGATGAAATGGACGGGGCAGGAGCAATTGTAGTCAGATCCATGTTCAGTCATTGTGCAGTTGCCTCCATTCTCGCATGGCTGATAGTGGCATGTATCTGGAAAAAGATTAAAACGAATCCAAATCTCATAAGACTTTCGTGACTGTTCGAATAACCTGGCCAGATACAGACCTCTAACGAAGATGTCTTTAAGGGCCTCTGTCTCGGTTTTCGGTGCACTGGGTGTTACTCATGCGCGGTGTGTATCGAAACGATTCTGCATCCATTCACGACATCCATGCCTTCAGCGAATACAAGTTCTGTCCTTCAGATTTCCTCAGAGAAATCGGAAACGAAAAACCAACGCCGTGATCATAACAACACAGAATACCTATTGGAGGATTTGACTTTGTACGCGGGTTTTGTAAACAGCAGGGACAACAATAAACATCGTATACCCAGCTTCTTTCTCTTCGGTGAGCAGTCGTCTCGGTGGTACGAATTTCATGTACCACTAAACGTCACGAACAACTGTTCCCTACTTACTGTAAACGTCACAGTTGGTACCGATGAACCCAATCGGGCAGGAGCAGTTGTAGCCGGATCCACCTTCAGTTACAGTACAGGTACCTCCGTTCTGGCACGGCTCAGAGTGACAAGTATCTAGGAAATGGAAAGACGTAAATCCCAAGTTATATGAACATTCTGGTCACACAACCGTACGGCGTGACTAGACTCTTCATGCCACGTGTGTAGGCCTATACTCACTGTTGATTTCGCAGTTTTGACCGATGAACTCAATTGGGCAGGAGCAATTGTAGCCCAATCCATCTCCTCTCACGGCGCAGATACCCCCGTTCTGGCACGGCTCAGAGATGCAAGTGTCTAGACAAAAAATTAAATCAGGGATATTTGACATGTGTTGAGAATACAACCGGTATTGCAAGGCTAGTCTTCTGAAAATAGGCCTACCATACATTAACTCACTATTGATATCGCAGTTGGCTCCAACGAACTCAATCGGGCAGGAGCATACGTAGCCAGATCCACCTTCAGTCACTGTGCAGGTTCCTCCATGCTGACACGGCTCAGAGTGACAAACATCTGGAAAATGATTATAAACTCACATTAGGTTGACACGTCTGGTCTAACATCTGGCAAAACTGTGAGATTTTATGTACTTACTGTTAATTTCACAGTTTTCACCGATGAACTCAATCGGGCAAGAGCAGTAGTAGTCCGAACCATCTTCAGTTACGGTGCAGATTCCTCCGTTCTGGCACGGCCCAGAGTGACACAAATCTTAAACGACAAGCAAATAAAATCCAACTGACTTTTTGGGATTTCGGTTTTAATATTCAACTCGGCAGACGTTTTTTTTGCCGTGCTGACGCCCAATAGTGACAAATCTTTGGAGCCGTAACATTATGAGGACCATGGAATCATACATTATCATTATTTATTTCTGGTAATAACACCAAGGATTCCCCAAAAGCGCTCTAGGCACTGTAGCTCGAAAGCCTGATCTTCTTCTTATCTTGTCCACACACATCAGATGTTGTCTGAAAGCCTGATGAAACCCTTTTTATGGAAAGATGATGAGAAGAAGATTCAGTTTTAGAGGTGGGAGGAAAACCCCAGAGTAATATTATGGGTAAAACCCACAGAATCAGGTAGGGACTGACAAACCCAATCCACTTGTGGACCGAGCCGGACTTGAACCCGGTCCACAGAGGTGAAAGGCGAGGAAAGAACCGCTACGCGAATGCGATTCATAATTCTGAAATGTTTCGCAACCTTGTTTTGGAAATTCTTTAACGAAATCCATGCGAACTTCATTTCGATAATGCGTAAGTATATGTGACTGTCTTAAAATGATTCTCTTTTGGTAAGACACCCTCCAATTTTGCTTAATTCATATTTACCACAGCACGCATGACTTAGGCTGTAAGTTTATTATTTAATTTCGGGAAGCTCCCTCTATGTTCGTGAGGTTCAGCGCGCTTTTGTATAATTTCAAATTCATGCCGCTAGTGCTGGAAAACAACGTAGCAGGGTTCCGTCTTCTCTCCTAACAAGTAATTACTTTTTTTTTCAAATTATTGTATTTTTACCCTATTTATACTTCATATTTTTTATATTCCTTGACTGATTATTTGCTATAAATTGGTTTTAATTGAAGAGCAATGTGTCATTTAGAATTGATAGGCATAAAAATATGATACCTATGCATAAATCATCGAATAATATCGATTTAATTATTTGAAAGGTGAACAAAGAAAATCGCTTCCTTGTCGATTAGATAATGATCAATTTCCTTCAGTTTTCCTTCATTTGGTGATTAATACATTTTACGTATTTTCGTGTCTTTATAATAATTTCAATATTCCAAGATGGCGGGAGTGACCTTTTATTTTGGCGCGAACTGGAAACCATCATGGAAAATTATCTGTAATTGTAGTATTAATTTTTTATGGCGCGAACTGGAAACCATCATGGAAAATTATCTGTAATTGTAGTATTAATTTTTTATGGCTTCAAAATACTCAATGATTAACTTAACAGTATTGCTTTCTCAAATAAATTGCAAAACCGAAGTCGATGTCTTCAGTGCCTTTATCCACTTACCTCACTGTATTCATAACGTCATCAAAAATGCGATTTTCAAAACACATTGAAGCCAACGGCCGACCTCCTCGAAATTTGGTGGGTTGGCGAAACATGGATTGGAAATTTAAATCATGGAGTTTTGTCATGATGACGTTCTCATATGAATTTTTATGAATGTTAAAATATTATTTTCACCCCGTCCCATTGACTTTTTAGAGAGTTCGGTACGTGGTAATATGGCCATTTATAAAGCATACGATGTGCTGTTTGGTGATTCAGAACTGGTAAAAGTCTAAGCCAGGAAGTGTGAACAAAATGGAATGACGTCTTCTTCAAACGGTTAAAAATCCTTTTCTGATTAAAACAAATACAGCATATAGTTCTTCCATCGTTTGGTTGAATCCGTCAATCTACATGTACTTAGTCGGTGGTGTCGATTTAGAAATGAAAATGTAAACTTACTGGTGTTTTCGCAGTTGGCTCCGATGTACTCATTCGGGCAGGAGCAATTGTAGCCAGATCCACCTTCAGTCACAGTGCAGATACCTCCGTTCTGGCATGGCTCAGAGTGACAAGTATCTGGAAAATGATTATAAACTCACATTGGAAGTATCTAAAAAAAAAAAATTATTGTACACTCACATTAGTGTGAGGGCCCGTGGTTTCTCGAGAGCACCGTAACATAGTTCGTGTATTCTAGAAACTTCTGGAAGACAGGTCACCGCACGAGGGCACGTCGTCCGCACACAAAGTAGTCCGATTATATTGTAATTAAATATCATTTCAATTCGTAATTTACATTCCAATATGAAGGTAATAAATGGACATAATTTCCCAATGATTAATACTAGGTGTACGTTCGTTCACTTTCATGTTTGAAGAATATTTGGGAAATAATAGCGCATGACTATAATTGTGTGAAGTGCCCAGTTTCCAGACACAGTTGTAGACTCGATCTCTCACATGGCTGACACTGAAAGGTGAGACATGAATCTTAATGGGACGAACCTTTTGCAGCGTAATTTCTCACAAATGTCACTGTAGATGTATGTTTGTGTTTGCAATCCCATGTACACTTTCTCTGAAACTGCTGGCGAGCTGTCTAGTCAGTTAGACATTACGAAGCGGAGATATTTGCACCCAAATTTCGACTTATACATGTGATTGACCATGCGTACAGTGCGTGGCTGTTACGCATTGTACATGTGTGTTTATGTTTTCCTGCACACAGAAGTTATACAGTGCGAGGGCGGCCCATGCCGGTATTCGGGAATAGGAATTGGAATTATAAGTGTTGAAAGATTGTGGGAGCGTGGATAAAAAAGTGTGTAAATGAGTGATTATAATGAATGAAGGAAAATTATTATTTTTTTAGAAAAAAAGATGGAGGTAGAGTGATGAAGAATAGCACATGCTATAGGCCTACATTATGAAATCATAATTGTCAAAGCTAATCAATATACTTCAAATGGAATTTGAATATAATTGTCTTCTTCCATATAATTGAAGTGTGTTCGACAATTACGGGTTTTTTTTCGGTGTGATCTGTTGCTTTTCGCATCCCGTATTTCATTACACTGGTGGACTCGACACAACATGGTGTAAAACTACACTACCCTGTCCCCACCCATGGCAATACGTTGACACGTTATTCGCTATAATCATCAAGCAAAACTGCAATGATGTTATTGATTTATTATAAAACTGTAGTCATTCAGTTTTATATTAAGTGGCACGTTGAAATGAAGCCATGAAGTGTATTTTCTGGTATTTCTTTTTTAAAGATATCAACGTTAAAGCATCATTTAAAACCTTTATTATAATGGAATAGGAAGAAGAGTGTAATATGAGAAAATGAATTTTGATATTAATAATAATATGCGAGAAAATTTATCGCACCGGTGAACTGAGAAATCCACCATGGAGGCATTCTGTTGTGTACATGACTTTTCCATCTCCCCGTCTCTGTACGCATAAATTATTGCATAGCTTTCTTAACTAGCTGCCTTGCCCTGCCTGCTTATTTGCATCGCTGCACACTGGTGCTTTCAATCGTTATATCACGGCCGATTCATTTATCGACTGGCACGCTACAGGTTTTTGATAGCTCAGGCATGAATTTTGACCTGGTATCCAACGGTATCGCCCACACACGATCGACGAAATATTTTTTTCCGCGAAATGGTAGTAGAAAAGATATCTTTTGCAATAAAAAAACCCCTGCATTAGGGTGCTCCGATCGTTTGGTTGAATCTTTCATTTAATATGTCGGTGGTTGTCGATTTAAATTAAAACGTTTCAACTTACTATTTAATTCGCAGTTGGTACCCTTGAACTCAATCGGGCAGGAGCACTCGTAGCCAGATCCATGTTCAGTCACTGAGCAGTTTCCTCCGTTCTGGCACGGCTTAAGGTTACATGCATCTAATGAAAATGATAGAAAAGTTGTATAAAACAATATCATTATTGTTGCTTTAATTTGCCTTGCCTTGCCTTGCCCTGCCCTGCCCTGCCCTGCCCTGCCCTGCCCTGCCCTGCCCTGACTTGCCTTGCCTTGGCTTGCCCTGACCTGACTTCCCTTGCCTTTCCCTGCCCTGACTTGCCTTGCCTTTCCCTGTCCTGACTTGCCTTGCCCTGCCCTGCCCTGACTTGCCCTGCCTTTCCCTGCCCTACCTTGCCTTGCCTTGCCCAGCATTGTCCTGTCTTGCCTTGCCTTGCCTTGCCTTGCTTTGCCTTGCCTTTGCTTGCCTTGCCTTGCCTTGTCTTGGCTTAATGCCTTGCCTTGCCTTGCCTTCCTTTGCCTTGCCTTGCCTTGCCTTGCCTTGCCTTGCCTTGCCTTGCCCAGCCTTGTCCAGTCTTGCCTTGCCTTGCCTTGCCTTGCTTTGCCTTGCCTTGCCTTGCCTTGCCTTGCCTTGGTTTGCCCAGCCTTGTCCAGTCTTGCCTTGCCTTGCCTTGCCTTGCTTTGCCTTGCCTTTGCTTGCCTTGCCTTGCCTTGTCTTGGCTTAATGCCTTGCCTTGCCTTGCCTTGCTTTGCCTTGCCTTGCCTTGCCTTGCCTTGCCTTGCCTTGCCTTGCCCAGCCTTGTCCAGTCTTGCCTTGCCTTGCCTTGCCTTGCTTTGCCTTGCCTTGGCTTGCCTTGCCTTGCCTTGCCTTGCCTTGCCTTGCCTCTCACGAGTTAAGCACAATGACGCATAAAATTGCCATAGTTTTTCTATTAAAATGATAAAACTGTACAGAAATCAGAACATTGTTTATCTCTCTAAGTGCCCAATATTAAAAGCTGAAAACTTACCTGGACATTTCAGCCATTGTCGAATTTCCTCGGGGTCGTTGCTATGGAGAAAGGTGTTGTAGTAGGTCACTTTGAAGGGTCTGATGGGTGTGCGACTGGTCAAGCCACCGACTCGGACCACGGTGCACAGACAGGGGTCTGCTTCGGCAATGACCAATCGATACGCGTTATGTGAATCAGGGTCTGGTTCCTGCTCAATCCAGCACGGTTTTGCTGAAAGGCAAGGTGATTCCAATAATACACTTTAAAAGGCAGGCATTGGTTAAAGTCATTGTTACACCCATTACCTTGCATTTATCAATAAATTTAATGATCGTTTTATAATTGGGATAGCAGACGCCCCGCATCCCTGCGTACAGCGTTTTAAACCGACAAAGACAAAAGGCAAATAATACGGCCTGTTATACGTGGTTATAAACAATCCTTAAAGGTAATATCATACTTTGGTTTTTATGAAAGAAATACAGATTCATGGGCAAAAATATTAAGGAAGATAAAGTAAAAGTCATCTGTACAAATTTCAGTCCCTTTACGGTACCCATCTGTTGAGAAAACAGTGAAGACGGGCCACGGTATTTGATAAATCTTTTCTCTTTTAGTTTTCATCTTTAAAAATAATTTTGGTCACCGGTTTTATTCTTTTCTGGATAAATACAGCATTTCTACCATCGCCATCTAGTTATAGGTACATCTGTGGAGAATTATGTTTCGATATGCTACCAATGAGTATGATACTACCTTTAATTCGTATTGCTCACATCTTCGAGTTTCTTTGCAGTGGAAAATTATATCCAAAATGTGCAATATATACAGTAAATCTTTTATACTATGACATTGTTGACTCCATTACATTGCCCCAAAGATTTATCGATTGTTATCTCGATCAAACTACTGCTAGGTTTAACTACGTTAAAAAGCTAATATATTTACCTTTGGTTTCAGTGACAAACATCGTGAGCGATATGAAGGCAAGGATATGCAGAAATCCCGCCATTTCTGATTGAGTTTTCCTACTGCCGACCATCGGTGTAGGTGCGATTTTCCCGTAGCCAGCGTGCATGTACGTGGCTATGTACAGACTGGCAACTCCAGCGAAGGCGACGGTTGGACTATGCCAGCGAGTCACGGTGATGCCGGTTTCTGTCTCGGCACCCGTCAAGCTCTCTTCGCTGACGTGTTGCATCGTAAGGCGCTTCTCTTTATTATTACCACGGCAACATCCAAACAAATGAGCCCATTGGGCGATGAAATCACGAGAGAAAAAAAATCACGACTGCGCTATTAAAGAGTAATAAATCTCAATATTATAATGTTACTCGTTGCCTGTGCCATTCTTTTGTATTTTGTTCCAAACAGAATGTTCCCTTTAAGAATGTAGAACAGGAGACAATAAATTGTGGAATATTATGAAATATCGAGGACCAATATTTTATTGCACCTGAAAATGATGTTAATTGATTTAAAAATTTAAAAATTTTAAAGACATTTCAAAATAATTGGAAAAAAAAAAATTAGTTACGACCGACAATAATTAATTTTTAAATCTGGTTTCAATCTAGCCAACCTTCCTAGCTGAGAGCCTGTAAGTACACAATATATTAGCATTCGGTACGCCTTTAATTCTGTTTTGAATTCGTCTTTACTTGTGGCCTTTCCTAATTTGTATTTTCGTATTGGCAACCATCATCAAAAATACTGAGGAGTCATTTGATCTAGTCTTTACAATGATATGCCATTTGTTGTAATTATGTAATCATGGAATGTGCATTTCTCCTGAATATTGAGCAAAATCAAAAGCGAAATGTTGCAGAATGCTTTGTGAATACACCATGTGAAGACTTTCATGCATCAGCGCATGAACATCATTCAAACTCAGTCCATTCTCAAAACGATTGGGAATTCACCACTGAAAACAAAAAATTTTGCAACAGGTTTTTTTTTTCAATTATTGCAAATTTATCAAGGCTGCGCATTCCATGATAACATTACCATAACACATGACATTTCATTGAAAGAGAGATACTCACATTTTCCAATGAAACTATATTCACATCACATAAGATACGAAACAGCAATAAGAAAGTTATTACTCAACAAACTTGACTTGCAGAACTGTTATGTTTGACGAGTTTAGAGTAAAATAGCTTTGTATCTATAACAAAAGACTGAATTGGACTTGAATTTGAGACACATGTTCTATATCGTTTATTCAATATCAACCTTGCCAAGTCATACACTCAATCACTCCTGTATAATCATACACCATTCAATAACTGTTATCTCCTTGTAATATTTACCTGAAACCAATTAAAACCATGCGCTCTCGTTAATTTGGTGCTTACTATAGTATGATTATAATTTTTTATGCACATTCATAAAAACATCAAATTGTTAATGGTAACATTCATTTTACGTAAAGATAAAATATTACATTCTTTTAAAGATAAGTTGTGCTCTGAAAATATAAATGGGACCGTACTAGCGCTGGGACGAGTACACATCTTAACGTTAAAATGGCCGAAAATATCCCTTAAGGAAATAGGTACCGCCCCCCATTTTATTTTGTTTAAATGAACAAGCGCTATGTTCACATTGCAACAATTGAAAATAAATACAATTTCGTTTCGAAATTTTTTACCAATACATAGTAATTAAACGCCAAATTGGATTGCCATTTGTTTTAATTAATCGCATTTTTAGTGCCGTTAATTCGAATAACCCACCATTAAACTAACTGTTATTCGGGTAAGTAATATTATTTGGTAAGTCCCAGTTTTATTTTCATAAACACGCGCGAGAACACCTTCAGTCAAATTACGTGTTTTATTTTAATAATGAAATTGTAAAACAAATAGAATATTTGAAACACATCTAAATTGCACAAAAATTTACCGAACACACGAAAACTAAAAAGATTCTGGTTCACTTTGTCTGTAGAATGGTTTTTTAACCTCAATGTAATTTTGAAATTTTCTGTAGTTGTCTGTGTCCATATTACTTCTTAAAAAACGAATTAGTCCATGAATTTGTGTCGCTAAATGGATGATAACCACGTAGGCCTATGTTGCTTTCATTCTTAACAATTATAGAAAACTCGAAGAAATGTCAAAATTTTACTTAAAACTAAGCAATTTACAATTTAATACCCTGGTAACACCGACAAGGTCAAAAGCTAATGAAATCCATGCGAACCTTATCGTGTGGCAAACGTGCAAAAATATTGAAAAATTTGCCACATATTAAAGCTACCTTTTCACAGAGGATAAATTGACAATCACACACACAGTCTATTTTAAAGGTAGTATCATACTTTGGTAAAAGACCAAAACAGAAATGTTCACAGATTTACCTAAAACTTTTAGGGTATGAAGATGATGCTGGTAGAAACATACCGTTAAAATGTTTCCGCCTGAAATGGTGTATTTATCCAGAAATTAGTAAAACAACGACCGAAAATCTTTTTGATCTTTTAAAAGATCAAACATAAAAGAGAAAAGACTTCAGAAATACTGCGGCCGTTTTTCACGATTTTCTAAAAAAAAGTGGGCACCGTATGGGACTGGAATTTTCACAGATGACTGTTACAGTATCTGTCTTGATATTTTTGCCCATGAATCTGTATTTCTTAGACAAAAACCAAAGTATGATACTACCTTTAAGGCTTTTTTTTTCGACTTTGTCTTTACAACAGTTGGGGTTCCTGAAATCTGTTAATGGCATAAGGGTCTTTACCAAAATGTTCACTACTCTGATTGTAGATCAAGACCTGTAAATCATTATCAATAATACTTCACAATAGCTTTTTATATCTCGAACCAATATAAGTTTATATCGTTTACCATTGAAACACCTTATTTGGGTTTTAAAACAAACCCATACGCATTCCCTATGATGTCTTTGCATAAGGGGATACTTTTCATGCATGCCCATTCAGGCTCCATAATAGAATAAATGAAAACAAAAAAGAAGCAAATATTAAAAATTCACCCACAAACTCCACCCAAAGTTGGGATAGTTTTGTAAATAATGCACTACTGGCTGACTAAAAGCAACATACTAAGCACAAGAAAGAAAAAGAAGGGTCCAAAACCCGTGCGATTATTTGTCGGAATTTCATCATAATTATTTATATCTTCAAAGTTACATAGATTTTTCATGAATTGGGACATTCTGACCCACCAGAGACTTGGTTTAAATTGGGTGAAACTGTGAGTTGTCTAACATTTCCTGTTTTTAAAGTGAACAAGGAAAAATTGACTGGAGCGGGATTCGAACGGGCGACCTCCTGAATACCGTACAGACGCTCTACCAACTGATGAGCCATCCAGCCCTACGTTGGTGGTGTCCCCAATAGTCAATAGTTCAGTCAGTTTCCCTTGTGGTTATTTGATGATTATATTAATTAAAAAGCCGTATCCTTCTTGAGTGGTCCCTCATGTACCGTTCCCAGGTTGCAGCATTGCTCCGTGTATCATTGAAACGATCCTTGGGGTATGGCGGTGTGTGCGTGGTTTCATAGCTTCTGACTGCTAAACGAACAAAGATAACTGACTATTGGGGTATTCAGGAGGTCGCCGGTTCGAATCCCGCTCCAGTTTTTCTTTGTTCACTTATCAATGACTTTAAATTAAGTCAGTTTCCTTTGTGGTTATTTGATGATTACCCCCTGTTTTTAAATTTATTCAAATTGTACAAATGATTTTAAAAGACTCCCTTACCTGTCTTTAAAGTGTTTATTTTAGAGGCTTGAGGCTAGGCTTGGGATTTATTTGGCTATCGTCATTGTCCTAAATGAAATGAAGAGCTTGAGATACTTGGCGGAGCTGGAGTATTTGTTCGGCTTCGTCATTTGGCCCAACTCCTTCGTTTCGTTTTAGGGCCTCATGTGGTGGTAGCGAAATAAATCCCAAGCCTAGCCTCAACCCTGGTTTCGTATTAACGTACTGTTCTTGCTATAGTGGACACTTTGTGGCGCTATCCTTGATTCCAGCAGGAGCTCAGTTCTTGATCCAGATGTACCTGTAGGGAGATGCACCTGGGTACCTGGAAATGCAATGCACTGTATGTTGAGTTTTTTTTATAACAATCTGTTATTGGTTTCACCTACAATACTGGCGTTTCACAATAGTGTCCCACAATGAGTTTGCAACGCATCGACAAACAGCGGGGCATCTTTCCACATTGTGAGCTTCAGTTATACTTACCAGTTCATAGCGACTTTCCATTCTTCATCGTCAACGTTGTAGCAATACAAGATGTAAGTGCCATAGTCGTAGCCCCAGTCACTGTCACTGTCCCTGTCCCTGAACTTGATATGTATCCTCACACCGACCTGTGCTGAAGCCCGGCAGTCTTCAAATTCCTCTAGCCAAGTGCCATCAGTTGGACAGATCCCTCGCACCAGCTCAACTTCGCCGTTAATAATAAGTCCAAACCAAAATGGTTACAAATCAGCGGAAATTTGTTTGGAGGCAGGCAGGTGGGGGTGGGGTGGGGGGATAGGGGCGGGAGGGGGGAGTTTAGCCCCCTAAATAATGCAATTGAAAACATTCTGGAAATTTGGAAAATTAAAATTATTACGCGGCAATTACTTGAAAAACGCGCATTGTATGCTATAGGTTGCTTTTCTACACCTAATAATGACGTCACGTGCGAAGGGTCTAGCCCCATTAAATGTTGGGTCTTCAAGCCTCCCCCCCCCCCCCAAACAAAAATCTTGGCCCTTGAACCGCACCTGGGTGGGGGTTGCAGGGAGGGGGTTCTGGCAGTTTGCCAGGCAGACGGGCAAAAAAGACTTTAAAGTCACTAACAATTATAAGACAGGGATTGTTTTCTTACCCTCTTCCCCCCATGACCAGTGGGCCCTGCCAGGTTTCAAACACGAAGCCACGGCTGCAATAGCAGCATCGTTTGTTGTCAGTGCGTTGTTACACCATGCGGCGTCTAGAAACGAGACCCACTCCGAGTTCAGGAGAGAATAACCAGTGCTCACTGCAAACCCCGTGATGTTCCATGTCTTATTAGAACAGGTGAGCGCATCGACCGCCCAGTTATTGCTGTAGCAGGCATATCCCCAATATTTCAAATAGTGCAACCTGTCGGAAAAATAACCAATTCTTGAATTAATTCATTTTTGATCACGAGGTTAACAAAATCTCTGTCATGTATGTCATGCACGCGTATAAGTGAAAAAAGAAAACAGAAATGGAAACAATCTATTAAAGTCCCAAACAAAAACAAAAGCAGCGGCAGTTAAGACCTTGGAACTGAATTTGTACAAACATTTTGGGTTTACTTTGAAAATAAGGACTCATCAGGAAGATCTTCTTATCGTGTCCACACACATCAGATGTTGTGTGGTGGTGGTATAATTAGCATTACCCGGGGCAGCAACATGGGCGCTTCTACCATGGCTCCAATCAGGAAGATGAGAGTCTCCCAATTGACGTAACTCTTGGATCGTGTACTGGTGTGAATCCCTCCACTTACTCTTTAATAAGCTAATGCTCCGGGGATTGTTCCCTGTCAACTGTTATTCGTAACTTGATCCAGTTCAGGCCTATTGGACAATTTTTACTAAGCTGCAAAATGTCCTTTGAAAAGTCCCCGGTGTTGGAAAATACAAGTCAGTTTAAACAACAAAGTCTATAAAAATGATGAACAACATACTGTCTGAAACGTAAACTACCCCCAAATCTTCCACAGATTGTTTGCTACGGTTGTATTTGTTTTTTTATAGGCCTACTTGTACTCCAGTGTATGAAATTAAGTCTAAAACGGGGTAAGTTAATTTGGCTAAGGTTTTACTCACCTCATCCATCCCCCGCCGTGATATTTCTGATCACAAACTGTATGGGAGAAATGACATGAAAAGAGACCGAATTACTATCGGCAGAGTCGAGTCAATTAATGTCCAGATACTGCAGGTACCGGAGTCACCCATGACAATTTCACCGATGGGTTCTGTGAAGTCGAAAGCGTATCCGACGTCATAAATTCGCATTGAACAATTCGCACTTGAAAATGTGCTCAGCCTCTAGCGAGCATTCGTTACTGATGTCCAGTTGTGACGTTATGCTGACCCATGAGATATGAGCCAGGCTTTATTCGCCTGAGAAAAACTAGAGAATGAAGGTCAGATCATGTTAGATGATTAGCGTTACTTACAGACAGAATGACCGCTGTTTGCGCATGGAGGCTTGATGGTATAGCGAGAACTAGGCATTGAAGTCCCATCTTCGATGTAAGCTCGACAAGATTCTAGCGAGAAATCTTAATAGAATGACCATAATAGTAACATGCTGCATCAATTGAATTGAATCGAATCCGCACATAACGGAACATGATGAAAAAAACATGCGTGGGCAGAAATTGAAAGTATATTGGTTAATTATTACCATGATATTGACAATATTTTCCAGTAATATGCGATGGGCATTCACATGAGAATGAAGCTCCGTCAACACCGGTTTGGCACGAGCCTCCATTCCTGCATGGCTCCGAGCTGCACGGATCAGCTACGAAGATGAAAAGAGGTAAATTCATCGGTTAAAAATATTATAGTGTAACATTTTATATAATTCTCTGCACCAGCTTCCCGTAGCGACCAAAATTGAAACGGAATTTAAATATTGGGCACCAACTTTGTTTACTACCCATAATTGCCCTCAGTGTCATTACTCATTTGCGTCAATTGAAATGGAAATTGCTATTTTATTTTCATTAGTGAAATGCAATGCCATTCATGCAATAACATATTTACTTAACATACATGTTATTTGATTTCCTGATTTCTGTGTCGATTTTCAACGTTTTTTCTTTGAATTCCCAAGCGCCTTAGATGAGCGCCTCAGAAAAGATGTCGAGTAATGATTAGGGCAGTCGTGGAAAAAATATTTTTCTATTTTTGAAACTGTACATTTTTGTACGCACGTATTTAAAGCTTTACAATTTTGTAATTCAGTGAGTGAAAATACAGGAATTTAAATTCTGTCATAATTACCGGTCTCTTCACAGGTTGGCCCGGTTTTCTGTGGTGGACACTCACAGGTGAACCCTCCCGTTACATTATGCTGACAGTAGTTCTTATGTGTTTGGTTTGTACATGGGTTCGGCAAACACGGATCTGCAGATTGATCATCAGAAACAGTAACACGACGGGAATTAATTATCAGAAAAACTGCACACACGGCACGGCGCAGCACGACGCAGCACGGTAAGGCACTGACACGGCACGTCAAGGTACTGACACGGCACGGCAATTTACTGACACGACACGGCACTGCACGGCACGGTATGGCATGGCACTGAAACGGCACGGCACGGCACGGCACTGACACGGCACGGCACGGCACTGACACGGCACGGCACTGGCACGGAACTGACACGGCACGGCACTGCACGGCACGGCACGGCACGGCACGGCACGGCACGGCACGGCACGGCACGGCACGGCACGGCACGGCACGGCACGGCACGGCACGGCACGGCACGACACTGGCACGGCACGGCACGGCACGTCACGGTATGGCACGGCACGGCACGGCACTGCACTGCACTGCACGGCACGGCACGGCACGGCACGGCACGGCACGGCACGGCAAGGCACTGGCACGGCACGGCACTGGCACTGCACTGACACGGCACGGCACTGGCACGGCACTGACACGGCACGGCACTGGCATGGCACGGCACTGCACGGCACGGCACGGCATGGCACGGCACGGCACGGCACGGCACGGCACGGCACGGCACGGCACGGCAAGGCACTGGCACGGCACGGCACGGCACGGTATGGCACGGCACGGCACGGCACGGCACGGCACGGCACGGCACGGCACGGCACGGCACGGCACGGCACGGCACGGCACTGCACGGCAAGGCACTGGCACGGCACGGCACTTACACGGCACGGCACGGCACGGCACGGCACGGCATGGCACTGGCACGGCACGTCACTGCACGGCACGGCTTGGAAATGTCACGGCACGGCATGGAACTGTCACGGCACGGTACTGGCATGGCACTGGCACGGGACTAATACGGCACGGCACGGCACTGGCACGGTACGGCACGGCACGGCATGGCGCGGCACTATCCCAGCACGGCGCGACACGATATGGCACGGCAAGGCATGATACTGGCACGGCACGGCGCGGCACGGCGCGGCACGGAGCGGCACTGGCACAGCATGGCACGGCGCGGCACTGACATGGCACAGCACGGCATGGCGCGGAACTGGCAAGGCACGGCACGGAACTGGCGTACAGTCTACATATATCTATTCTACCGGTGACTATTCTACCGCAAACAGAAAAAAAATGTAAGATAGGTCAGAAAACACTACAGCTCCATTTTCAAAATAGATTACAATTATAGATTATAGGACAATAATGTCATTTGGTAATCTCAGAAGTGATGAGGTCTTCTTGAGAATATTGTTTCTTTGACTTTGCTTATCTAGCAAATATCAACTCACTGTGTAAATCGCAATGTGTCCCGATGTTTTCAATTGGGCATTCGCAGATGTAGCCAGATCCGTCGTCAGTCGGTATGCAGTTGCCTCCGTTTTGACATGGTCCAGAGTGACAGGGATCTAGAAGCAGAGAGATAACGTACGTGTCCCAATAATTTGCGCGTGGTTGTTGGGCTTAGCTGTGTATAACTTTAATGTAATGTACTCACTTTCCATTTCGCAGTTGGTCCCCATGTACTCAATCGGGCAGCTGCAGTCGTAGCCAAAATCATTTTCAATAAGCGTACAGTTGCCTCCATTCACGCAAGGCTTCATGAGACAAAAGTCTAGGAAAAATGGAAGTGTTTGAAATGTCTTTGTTTTAAAAATGCTTCAAATTGCCTCATTTGCCTCAAACATATAGATTAATTAACATTTAAAAATTTGGTCGAAAAAACGGAAGTTTATGTAAAATATGAAAAGCTGGCAATTGTTTTCCCATTCTATTCAAATTTAAGTCAGAAAAAAATTAAATGTGTAGGTCTTCAGGTCAGATCTGGTCATCAGAAATCGGAAATTTTGTTTTAATTTTCCGCTTACAAAATTTAGCCTTTCCTAATTCGCCTGGTAGAGAGGTTTTGTCCAATCCTTTCGCGTAGTGAGTATACTCAAAATCATACTGATATTGTTAATTCGAGTTTTAAGGCGGTAAGGACCTTCAAAATGTACAAACTATCGTACTTACCGAAATGTTCACAGTTGACACCGATGAAGTGGTAGAGACAGGAGCAATTGAAGCCGGATCCATCTTTAGTCACAGTGCAGATACCCCCGTTCTGGCACGGCTCAGAGATGCAAGTGTCTAGACGAAAAGATGAAAATAAATTCGGGGATATTTGATATGTATTTAGCATACAACCGGTCTTGTAAGGCTAGTCTTCTAAAAACAATTATGCCCACTTTACATTAACTCACTATTGATATCGCAGTTGGCGCCAACAAACTTAGTCGGGCAGGAGCACTCATAGCCAGATCCATCTTCAGTCACTGTGCAGTTACCTCCGTTCTGACACGGTTCAGAGTGACAAACATCTGGAAAAATGAACATAAAGTCATATAAGGTTTACACGTTTTGTGTAACATATTGCAAAATGTAACCTTTATGTACTCACTGTCAATTTCACAGTTGTCACCGATGAACTCAATCGGGCAAGAGCAGTTATAGTCAGAACCGTCTTCAGTTACGGTGCAGGTTCCTCCGTTCTGGCACGGCTCAGAGTTACAAGTATCTGGAAGAATTATTATAAATGTACATTAGGTTGACATGTTATTCGGTATATATGGCAAAATTGTGAGCTTCAATTAATGTACCCACTATTAATTTCACAGTTGTCACCGATGAACTCAATCGGGCAAGAGCAATTATAGTCCGAACCGTCTTCAGTAAAGGTGCAGATTCCTCCGTTCTGGCACGGCTCAGAGGTGCAAAGATCTGAATATAAGAAGACAAAAATCAATAGGACTGTTATACGGCCATTTGAGATTTAGCCATAATAAATAAAAGACTAGACATTGGCGGTTGAAAAAACAAAACAAAAACACATAAGGCTTTTCCGCATATAGTATAAGATGCTTCTCAACTTAATATTGATAAAATGCTACTTCAGGTTTTACTGAAAGTAGAGGTCACAGAGGTCAGAAAGCGTTTTACAAGAAACACCTTCCATAACATTGACATTTGGCAAATGACTCACATGATCCTAGTTTTTACTGCTTTTAAATGACGAGATTCTTGAAGGTATTAAAAGTGTTCCTTTAGGCGCAGTCACGTGACGCATGATGACTTAATTGCAGTTTTTCTTTAAGGCGCTGTCACTGACGCGTATCATGACGTCATTGCAATTTTTTTCATTATGATAGTACTTCAGACTTAGATACACAACAAGTTTCAACCCAATCGGATCTATAGTTTGTTCTAAATTGGATTGTGAATTTGCCCCTTTAAGGCGCTGTCACGTGACGCATGATAACGTCATGATGACGGAATTGCAAATGTTCGATATTAGCACTTCCCGAATTAGGTACTGCATGAATTTCAACAGTTTTGATCTCCGAAATCAGAACCAAACAAATTACAATTACCGTGGCACATTTTTGCCACGGTAAGATCCTGTATGTGGCTGGCTCAGGTTGGATGCAAACCCTTGACCTCCTGCTTACTAGTGCAGATGCCATACCCGCTAGGCCACCGAGCTAGCTGGGGTTAGCGGAGCGAATCGAATACCTTTAATAGGGCGCTATAACTAAAATAACTCGATTTCTTGATTAACTGTAGGTGTGTTTTTTAGGTGCTTCAGTCGTACCCCTTTAAAATCGGTGTGAGTTGCTGCATGATTGTCTTTTTTTCCAATTCGCACCATTTCATTTTTTGGTCAGTAAATTTTACGGTCGTCGAGTTCAGATATGTTTTTATTTACAAAAATTACAAACAGTGTGGTTGTTTAGGGGCTATTCAGTTTTTTTCCGCATCTCACGTATTTTGATTTTCAGTTTAAAAATACCGACGTTCAAGTATCCTTGAAACCCTTTACTACAAAGGAGTCAACAGAACTCCGGCGTATTATGAATAAGTAATTTTCATAATAATAATAATGATAATAATAAGAGGGAAAAGTAAATAGCGTAGATTTCATTATAATGAACATGGTGGTCACACAGCCGTATACCGGGTGACTTTTCATGCCGCCTGTACTCACCGTATATTTCGCAGTTTTCACCGATATAGCCGGTCGGGCAGGAGCAATTGTAGCCAGTTCCATGTTCAGTCACAGTGCAGTTGCCTCCATTCTGGCACGGCTCAGAGTGACAAGTATCTAGGAAAATGATAAACCCAAGTTAGAATGATACGTTCTCGGCATGACGTTTGGGAAGACTGTGGGATTTTATGTACTCACTGTTAATTTCGCAGTTTTCTCCGATGAACTCAATCGGGCAGGAGCAATTGTAGTCGGATCCACCTTCAATCACAGTGCAGTTACCCCCGTTCTGGCACGGCTCAGATTGACAAGTATCTAGGAAATGGAAAGACGTAAATCCCAAGTTATATAAACATTCTGGTCACACAACCGTACAGCGTGACTAGACTCTTCATGCCACGTGTAGGAATACTCACTGTTGATTTCGCAGTTTTGACCGATGAACTCGATCGGGCAGGAGCAATTGTAGCCGGATCCATCTCCTCTCACGGCGCAGATACCCCCGTTCTGGCACGGCTCTGAGATGCAAGTGTCTAGACGAAAAGATGAAAATAAACTCGGGGATATTTGATATGTGTTTAGCATACAACCGGTCTTGTGAGGCTAGTCTTCTAAAAACAAGTATGCCCACTTTGCATTAACTCACTATTGATATCGCAGTTGGCGCCAACAAACTTAGTCGGGCAGGAGCACTCATAGCCAGATCCATCTTCAGTCACTGTGCAGTTACCTCCGTTCTGACACGGTTCAGAGTGACAAACATCTGGAAAAATGAACATAAAGTTATATAAAGTTTACACATTTTGTATAACATATGGCAAAATGTAACCTTTATGTACTCACTGTTAATTTCGCAGTTTTCACCGATGAACTCAATCGGGCAAGAGCAATTGTAGCCAGATCCACCTTCAGTCACAGTGCAATTACCTCCATTCTGGCACGGCTCAGAGTGACAAGTATCTAGGAAAATGATAAACCCAAGTTAGAATGATACGTTCTCGGCATGACGTTTGGGAAGACTGGGAGTTTATGTACTCACTGTTAATTTCGCAGTTGGCTCCGATGAACTCAATCGGGCAGGAGCAGTTGTAGCCGGATCCATGTTCAGTCACAGTGCAGTTACCCCCGTTCTGGCACGGCTCAGATTGACAAGTATCTAGGAAATGGAAAGACGTAAATCCCAAGCTATATGGACATTCTGGTCACACAACCGTACGGCCTATACTCACTGTTGATTTCGCAGTTTTGACCGATGAACTCGATCGGGCAGGAGCAATTGTAGCCGGATCCATCGCCACTCATCACGGCGCAGATACCCCCGTTCTGGCACGGTTCAGATATGCAAGTGTCTAGACGAAAAGATAAAAATAAACTCAGGGATAGGATATTTGATATGTATTTAGCATACAACTGGTCTCTTAAGGCTAGTCTTTAAGGCTTGGTCCCTCAAAGATAACAACGATCTTCAAGAGAGGTATGCTGTCGAAGTCCGCAACCGGTTCCAGGGTTTGGTGGATGAGGGGGACACAGTAACGGACCGCTACGACAAGTTCGTCACCGCAAACAACAGTGCAGCGGAGAAGTGTTTGGAAAAGACCCCTAAGCAGAGGAAGGCGGCAATGACCTCTCTAGACTCACGAGTCATGAGAGCCAGGAAGGAGATGGAGACGGCATACAACTGTCTGGCAGCCGATGGTTGCACTACTAGTCGGGAAGAGTACTCTAGCAAGAAGAGGACCCTGTATGAAACCTACGTCCTGGTAGAGGAAGAGGAGCTGGCCAAGAAAATCAGACAAGTGGAAAAAGCTCAGATAAACCAGAAGCATAGTATGAGCTGGAAGCTTATAAATGAGATCACTGGCGGGAAGCCCTCCAATCCCTCTCAAGTCAAGGGTGAGTCCAGCGAGAAACGAGTTGAGGCATGGTTCAACCACTTCAAGAAACTTCTCGGGGATGAACCGGTGGTGCTTGATGACCAGGCAGAGGTGGAACAAGTTTTTGAGGATCTGGACATCGATGACGGTCCCTTCACACAGGAGGAGTACGTTAGGGCGAAGGGGATGCTCAAAGGTGGAAAGAGCTGTGGAGTAGATGGTGTTGTCCCCGAGGTTCTGAAATACATTCCCATAGATGATCTAGTACTAGACTTCATAAACAATGCATATGAGAAGGGGGAACTACCGGAGCAATGGGGCATTCTCAACATCATCCCAGTACCAAAGACGGGCGATCACACAATTACTGACAACTACCGTGGAATCAGTCTCAGCTCTATCACTGAAAAAACCTTCAACCGGATGTTGCTCAACCGGATTTGGCCTGCGCTCGATCCACTCCTAAGACCTACGCAGAACGGGTTTCGCCAGAAGAGATCAACGGTGAGCCAGATCATAGCTCTGCGACGGATCATTGAAGGTGTTAAGAGCAAACATCTTCCAGCAGTCCTTTATTGACTTCCGAAAGGCCTTCGACTCTATCCATCGGGGCAAGATGACGAGCATCCTCAGGGCGTACGGCATGCCAGAAAAGCTGGTACAGGCAATCTCAGCATCCTACGCAAACACCCGGGCAAGGGTTATCACGCCCGACGGGGTCACAGAGCTGTTCGACATCTCAGCAGGAGTGCTGCAAGGTGACACTCTTTCTCCATTCCTCTTCATCGTGGTTCTAGACTACGCGCTGAGGAAGGCCATTGACGGTCGCGAGGAAGAGCTTGGCTTCACCCTGGTTCCACGTAGGAGCCGACGAGTACCTCCTGTGGTTATCACTGACCTGGGATTTGCCGACGACATCGTGCTGGTCTCTGACACGTGCCCTCCTATTGGTAGTAGAAGACGAGTGTCTTAAGATCGGTCTCCCCCTCAACTCTAGGAAGACGAATGTTCTCGCATACAACACTGACTGCTCAATTGGCCACACGAGAGAAAACACGCTGCTCAAGGTAGTGGGTGATTTCAAGTACCTTGGTTTCTACATGGACTCCAGCGAGAAGGACCTCAGAACCAGACGGGGACAGGCGTGGTCCGTACTTCACAAAATGAAGAAGGTTTGGACGTCTGCCCTCAGCAACACGCTCAAGAGGTCGTGTCAACGGTTGAGTCGGTACTGCTGTTCGGAGCAGAGAGTTGGACCCTCACTTCCAAGATGGAGAAGTCCCTGGATGGCTGTTACACCCGTATGCTGCGGACAGCCCTAGATGTGTCATGGCTTAGCCACATGAAGAACATAGATCTCTATGCAGGAATGCCAAGAGTATCAGAAAAGATCCGAGAGCGGCGACTGAAGCTCGCTTGACGCTGTTTCCGGCATCCTGAGCTGTCTGCCTGCACGACCATCTTGTGGGAGCCAAAGCAAGGCTATACCACTCGGGGAAGGAGGCATCTCACCTTTGTGGACCAGCTCAAGAAAGATACGGGCCTCACCAGTGCCGAAGAGCTGCGCTCCTGCATGCTGGATCGGGATGTATGGAGGGAGATGATTCGTTGTTTGGCTCGTGACGCCTTTCTGGAGGTCCCGACATAGTAGTAGTAGTAGTAGTAAGGCTAGTCTTCTAAAAACAATTATGCTCACTTTACATTAACTCACTATTGATATCGCAGTTGGCGCCAACAAACTTAGTCGGGCAGGAGCACTCATAGCCGGATCCACCTTCAGTCACATTGCAGGTACCTCCGTTCTGGCACGGCTCAGAGTGACAAACATCTGGAAAAATGAACATAAAGTCATATAAGGTTTACACGTTTTGTGTAACATATGGCAAAATTTAACCTTTATGTACTCACTGTCAATTTCACAGTTGTCACCGATGAACTCAATCGGGCAAGAGCAGTTATAGTCAGAACCGTCTTCAGTTACGGTGCAGGTTCCTCCGTTCTGGCACGGCTCAGAGTTACAAAGATCTGAATAAATTATAAGAACACAACAATCCATAGGACTGTTATACGGCCATTTGAGATTTAGCCATAATAAATAAAAGACTAGACATTGGCGGTTGAAAAAACAAAACAAAACAAAACAAAAACACATAAGGCTTTTCCGCATATGGTATAAGATGCTTCTCAACTTAATATTGATAAAATGCTACTTCAGGTTTTACTGAAAGTAGAGGTCACAGAGGTCAGAAAGTGCTTTACAAGAAACACCTTCCATAACATTGACATTTGGCAAATGACTCACATGATCCTAGTTTTTACTGCTTTTAAATGACGAGATTCTTGAAGGTATTAAAATTGTCCCTTTAAGGCGCAGTCACGTGACGCATGATGACTTAATTGCAGTTTTTCTTTAAGGCGCTGTCACTGACGCGTATCATGACGTCATTGCAATTTTTTATTGTGATAGTTCTTCAGACTAAGATACATACCAAGTTTCAACCTAATCGGATCTATAGTTTGTCCAAAATTGGCTTGTGAATTTGCCCCTTTGAGGCGCTGTCACGTGACGCACGATAACGTCATGATGACGGCATTGCAAATGTTCGATATTAGCAAGTCCCGACTTAGGTACATGAATTTCATCCCAAAACCGAAAATGGTTTTGATCTCCGAGATCAGAACCTAACAAATTAAAATTACCGTGGCACATTTTTAGCACAGTGAGATCCTATAGGTGGATGGCTCATGTTGGATTCAAACCCATGACCTACTGCTTACTAGTGGAGATGCCATACCCGCTAGGCCACCGAGCTAGCTGGGGTCAGCGGAGCGAATCGAATACCTTATCGAAGTCCGCCATAACTAAAATAACTTGATTTCTTGATTAACTGTAGGTGTGTTTTTAGGTGCTTCAGTCGTATACCATTTTAAAATCGTTGTGAGTTGCTGCATGATTATCTTTTTTTTCTCCAATTCGCACCATTTCTTTTTTTGGTCAGTAAATTTTACGGTCGTCGAGTTCAGATATGTTTTCATTTACAAAAAATTACAAACAGTGTGGTTGTTTAGGGGCCATTAAGTTTTATCTGCATCTCACGTATTTTGATTTTCAGTTTAAAAATACCTACATTCCTTTACTACAAAGGAGTCAACAGAACTCCAGCGTATTATGAAGAAGTATTATTCATAATAATAATAATAATAAGAGGGAAAGGTAAATAGCGTAGATGCATCGAGCAATACTCTGCCTTCGAGGCATTCGATTGTGTTGCGGATAGATATTTGTCAGTTCGTGTGTTCATTACTTTTTCGAGGCACCAATAGAGGGCGCTTTGGTTTTGGGGAAATTTCATGTGCGGTGAATCTGGCTGACACAACACGTCAGGTTCGTTGAGACAAAACTCTCGATTTTCCATTTCTTTGGATCAGTTGTGCTACTTTTGGATACAGAGCCGAGATACCGTAAGAGTAGCCATTTGGTTTGTACTGTTTTGTTTATCGCCATTTACTCAATTTGAGTACTTTAGACTTTAGTGAACTTTGTTGATCAACGTTTGTCACTTTACACATGTTGGATAGTGCATATTGAACGTACATTTGGTGCCATAGTGTGAGAAGGGATTACTACGGTCGAGCCATCAACGTGTTCATTGACACGAACTACACGTAAGAAATAAATCCGCACTGTGTACATGGAATCGCATTGTTTGTACAGTAAAACGACAACATGAACATGCAGTTTAGTGAGAGCATTATCCTTTGCTACAGCAGTGATGTTTGAGGGCCTGAATTAGGTTTGCCGCTGCTTGTGGAGAGTTGGATTGTTCTGCGTCTTGAAAGATCAATAAAGAATTTGTTCAGTACAACACTGTGTGTGGTGAGAAAAATATAGTTGCATCCCTTTGGTGACTTTGTGTTTTACTACGGTCAATCTCTGCTACATCTTTCCGTACAAACCAACGGTGAATTAATGTAAGAGAACGCTTGCTGTATTAATTGAGACTGAATGTAAACAGCAAGGATGAGCAGCTGTAGTGATAGTTTGGATGGAGAAACAGCGAACAGGGAGAAATTAACCAAACTTTCCAAATCCCGAGGTGGCCATGCCGCAAACATCAAAGGAAAGCACAAAGACTTTCAGCAAGTAAGTGAAAGTTTGGATTTGGAAACTGTTCGGAATAGACTGGCATCGTTAGAAGCTGCAGTTGCCAATTATCGAGAAATAAATGTTGAATGTGCACGGTTGGCCTCACTCATAGATAAAGACAAGCCGCCGAAATATGAGAAGGAAGTGGGTGAAATGGAAGACATCATAAGCAAGGCACGTCATCAATACAGTGGTCTGCTCATTCAATCGAAGGGTGATGTTGCGCCAAATGACAGTGTATCACAGTGCAACACGAGCATTACAGACCGTTCGACTACCTCAAGTGCTAGAGCCAAGGCCGCCGCAAAGAAAGCTGCACTCCTCGTCAAGGCTAAATTTCTTAAGAGGCAGCAAGAGCTTGAGCATGAGCAGTTGCGACAGAGAACTCAGATGGATGAGGAGCTGCTCAGACAGAAAGCTGCAAGAGAGTCCCTGCAACTTGAAGCAGAAATAGAGGCAGCGGTAGCTGAGGAGGGGACATTAGCCGAATATATGGGCACACCAGTCCAGCATATTGAGGCAGAGCATTTCCCCATTGATGCAGAACAGATAACTGCACAGCATACTACTGACGACCAGAATAAAGGAATGATGTGTCCCCATGGCGATCAAGGTGCGGAACTGATCGATGATGTACAGAGGTCACGAGGTCAGCAACCACCCTACACTCATGTAGCAGATGAAGTGGGGAATGATGACAAATTCCAGACAAACAACACTGGGTGGTCAAAGCTGAGTGTTCCAGCAGAGAATGTGTCGTCTTCATCAATGGTGCAAGAAGGTGTCTTCCTAGCTCTGCAGCGTCAGATGTTAGATGTTATGAACCTTCCGAAGACCAGCTTGATGACCTTTGACGGCGACCCAATGAATTATTGGGCATTTATGAATTCATTTGACAGCTGTGTTGGGAATTCATCTGTCAGTGATGGAGCCAAGCTGAATCGACTCTTCGAGTACTGCAAGGGAAAGGCAGCTCAAGTCATCAAGCCATGCGCACTGATGAAACCATCAGACGGATATGCTAAAGCCCGAAAACTTCTGAAGGAGAGGTTCGGGAATGATTTCAGGATCTCGCAGGCTTGGGTCGATAAAGTTTGCGAAGGATCTCAGCTGAAATCCAATGATGGAGAAGCATTGCAAGACCTCGCTGATGACGTCAGAGGCTGTATGGAAACATTGAAGGCCATGGACAGAGTCGGTGAGATTGGCTCCCGTGTCAGAATGGTGAAGATTGTCGAAAGGTTTCCGTTCTTTCTGCAGTCCAGATGGCGCAAAGAAGCAGTCAATACGGTGGAGTCCACAGGTGACTACCCAAACATTGACAAACTTGTCAAATTCTTGAGTATGGCTGCCAGGGAGGCCAATGACCCTGTGTTTGGAATAGTGACTACCAAGCACAGAGACCACCAAAAAAGTAAGTATGGGGACCCGAAGCGAGGCAAGACATTCAACGTCAGTGCCAGAGATCCTACTTCCAAACAATCATCAGATTCTCATAAGAAGTCCGATGAGCGGATGGTGAAGCCATGTTACCTCTGTCGAGGAAATCACCGTCTCTTTGACTGTGGTGAATTCAAGAAGATGGCCCCACAGAAGAAACTTGAGGTTGTCAGAGAGAAAAGGCTTTGCTTCAACTGCTTGCTGGGTAGTAACCATGTAATTCGGTGGTGCAGAAAAGAGAGTGATTGCGACAGAGATGGCTGCACCAGAAAACATTCTAAGTTGCTACATGATGCAATGCAGTTTGCCTTTGACAGCTCCAACCAGAAGGATTCACGGGTTCAAGAGAAACCCAAAGAAGAACCTCAAGTGGATGCCAAGAGCTGTGCATGTGGACCGGCACAAAGAGAAGCAGTGAAAGTCGCCCTGCCGATTGTTACTGTGAACGTCAGGGTCAAAGGTCAAAATTGCTTTGCTCAGACGCATGCATTACTTGACCCTGGCAGTTACAAAACATTTTGCTCTCAAGCACTACTCGACCAGTTGGGGATAAAGGGAAAAATGACTGCCCTATCCCTGGACACGCTTAATGAAGCCAAGGACTCTGAAGCCTTTGAAGTAGCGTTAGAGGTAACTGGAACCATTGGCAAGAAGAGAAACAGGGAGGTCATCCAGCTGCCAAAGGTTTATGCCCTACCGAAGTTTCCTGCCCTGAGAAGTTGTGTGGCAACATCAGCAGATTTACTGCGATGGAAACATCTCCAGGATGTGGAACTGCCCAATGTGCCCGAATCTGAAGTGACAATCTTGATTGGTCAGGATGTTCCGCGGGCACTTATACCACTAGAGGTGAGACAGGGCAGCAAAGGTGAACCGTATGCCACACGAACCGCCCTTGGATGGACCATAAATGGACCAATCGGTGGAGAGCAGTGTAACAAAGGGGCTGTTTGCCACTTTTTCCAGGCTGGCATGCAACCAGAGGTCAGCCTTGAGGCCCAAGTTGAGCAGTTCTGGAAGCTCGACACACCTCAGATGTTGGCAGGAAGTCAACCAGAAATGTCTGTTGATGACAAGAAGGTGATTGACATATGGGAATGGTCGCTGATGATGGTGGAAGGGCATTACCAGATGGACATTCCCTTCAAAGCTTGTCCCTCCGAGTTGCCAGATAACAAGTTCCTGGCTGAGAAGAGGCTAAGCAGTCTTGGGAAACGCCTGGACAGAGACACTGTAATGCATGGCAAGTACAAAGCCGGCATTGATGACCTGCTGGCAAAGGGATATGCAGAAAGGGTGAACAACAGTGGCACTGAAGCCTCGCCGGGATTGACCTGGTACTTGCCCCATCATAGTGTGGCCAACCCCAACAAGCCGGAGAAACTGTGCATTGTCTTTGACTGTGCGGCTGAATATGCTGGAACATCCCTGAACAAGAACGTCATGCAGGGCCCTGATCTGACTAACAAACTGATCGGGGTACTGCTGAGGTTCCGAGAACACAAGGTGGCTGTTATGGGAGACATCGAAGCGATGTTCCACCAGGTCAGGGTTTCTCCACCTCACAGAGATGCCTTGAGATTCTTGTGGTGGAGAGATGGAAATATCGCTAATCAGCCTGAAGTCTACAGAATGGCAGTTCACCTCTTTGGTGGCGTGTGGTGTCCAAGCTGTGCAAGCTTTGCCCTTCGCAGAACAGCTGAGGACCACAGAGATGACTTTGACTCTGAAACCATCACAACTGTCATGGAAAACTTCTATGCAGATGACTGTTTGAAATATGTGAAGAATGAGGACACAGCCATACAAATGGTCCAGCAACTCAGTGACCTACTGTCCCTTGGAGGTTTCCGACTGACCAAATGGGTGTCTAACAGTCGGAAAGTCATCGAGTCAGTCCCACCAGATGAAAGGGCCAAGGGAGTAAAGGGACTGGACCTCGACAAAGCATCCCTCCCCGTAGAGAGAGCATTGGGAGTGCACTGGGAAACCGACACTGATGTGCTTGGCATCAACATAAAGCCAAAGGAATCATGCTATACGAAGAGGGGTCTTCTGAGCATTGTGAGCTCGGTGTATGACCCACTTGGCTTTGTGTGTCCATTTGTGCTCCAAGCGAAGAAGATCTTCCAAGATGAGTGCAAACGAGGGAAAGGCTGGGATGATGAACTCGAGCCAGAAAACCTTCAACAATGGCTCAAGTGGTTTGATGATCTACCTAAGCTGGTGAACTTCAGCATTCCAAGGTGTGTCACCCCTGAAGTGTTTGTGGCACCTGTGAAAGTACAGCTTCATCATTTTTGTGATGCGTCGATGGTCGCCTACGGAGCAGTATCATACTTGAGACTGATCAATGACAAAGGGCATTTCCATTGTTCTCTCGTGCTGGGGAAGAGCAAACTGGCACCCGCAAAGCCCATGACGATACCGAGACTGGAACTGTCAGCAGCTGTGATGGCAGTCCGGATGGACAGTATACTGCGTCGTGAGATGAGGCTGGAAGTCCACGACACCACATTTTGGACTGACAGCATGATAGTCCTGCAGTATATCAGGAACACATCCAAGAGATTCCACACCTTTGTGTCCAATAGAGTGAGTGTCATTCATGATGGCTCACTACCAAGTCAGTGGAGGTATGTGGACACAGGCTCCAACCCCGCAGATGATGCCTCGAGGGGACTTGATGCCAAGCAGATGTTGTCCCGAGCAAGATGGAAACAGGGGCCGGGGTTCCTCCTCGAGGATGAGACGACCTGGCCAGTGGAACCTGAGGCGAACCCAGATCTGCTCCATGATGACAAGGAAGTGAAACGAGAGGCTGGAGCATGTGCTGTGGAGGCAGGTGTTAAGGAGGATCCCTTAGACTCGCTGCTGAGGAGGTACTCCTGCTGGCACCGTTTGAAGAAGGCTGTGGCGTGGTTGTTGCGCTTCAAGATGTGGCTTCGCAATCACAAACAGTTGCCGGAACTTCAAGCAACCATACAAGTCCATGAGTTGCAAGAAGCAGAGAGAGCTGTACTCTCATACATACAGAAGAAGCGCTATGGTGAGGAGTTACATGCTTTGAGGACTGGAGGAAAGATTTCCAGGAAGAGCCCCATCTACAGTCTTGACCCAGTGATGGACACCGAGGGGCTGATGAGGATCGGAGGAAGGCTACAAGCAGCACCACTCACTGAGCAGGCAAAGCATCCAGTGACAGGCTTACCCCAGGTGACCCCCCGTTCACCTGCACAGGCGTTGACTGCTTTGGGCCGTTCTTTGTGAAAAGAGGAAGGACCCAAGAGAAGAGGTATGGCTGCCTCTTTACGTGCCTGAAGACAAGGGCTATACACGTTGAGAAACTCAACTTCCTGGATGCTGACTCATTCATCAATGCCCTGAGTGAGGTTTGCAGCAAGGAGAGGGATGCCAAAGAGGATCCGATCGGACAACGGCACGAATTTTGTTGGTGGGGAGAGAGAACTGAGAGAATCCATCCAGAAGTGGAACCAGAGCAGCAGGATGAAGGAGTATCTCCTGCTGAACGAAATCGAGTGGCAGTTCAACCCGCCCACAGCCTCACACATGGGTGGGGTATGGGAGCGCCAGATCAGGACAGTGCGCAAGGCCATCAACTCTGCCCTGAAGGATCAAGTGCTGGATGATGAGCGTTTGGATACGCTGTTCTGTGAGGTGGAATCCATCATCAATGGAAGGCCAATCACTCCTGTTTCTGACAGTCCCCACGACCTGGAAGCTCTGACACCCAACCACTTGCTGTTGCTCAGGGCGGGACAGCCTGCTCCTCTGGGAAATTTCATCAAGCAGGATGCGTATGGACGACGCTGGAGGCATGTGCAGCTACTCGCTGATTTGTTCTGGAAGAGGTGGATGAGGGAATATCTCCCGACTCTTCAGCTGAGGCAGAAATGGATGGAGCCACAGAGGAACCTGGTTGACGGAGATCTTGTGCTAGTCATGGAGGAGACCACCCCCAGAAGGAGCTGGCCACTAGGACTGATCACAAAGACATTTCCAGGCAAGGATGGACTAGTGAGGACGGCTGAGGTCAAGACTAACCGGAACATTCTTGTGAGACCTATCAACAAGCTTTGCCTTCTTGAGTCAAAGGACTGAGAAATTTGTAACAATCAGGAATCAAGGCCAGAATAATGCCTCCTGGTTGGGAGTGTACGACATGCTCTGCTCCAACAAATTTCAGTCGACCACGTTGCATGAGAGACACTAAGACTACGCTTTAGCTCAAGTTGATCCTAATCAGAACTGATTAACTGACTGTGTTTGTTTAATGCATAACTTCCAATCATTGGTTAATGATTCTTTCCAAGTGTTTGTGCATTTGCCCCAAGGTGGTGGTACTAATTAAGTTTGTTTGTAAATGTTCATTTGCTAGTATTCTCATTTAAGGGGCCGGGATGTTGCGGATAGATATTTGTCAGTTCGTGTGTTCATTACTTTTTCGAGGCACCAATAGAGGGCGCTTTGGTTTTGGGGAAATTTCATGTGCGGTGAATCTGGCTGACACAACACGTCAGGTTCGTTGAGACAAAACTCTCGATTTTCCATTTCTTTGGATCAGTTGTGCTACTTTTGGATACAGAGCCGAGATACCGTAAGAGTAGCCATTTGGTTTGTACTGTTTTGTTTATCGCCATTGACTCAATTTGAGTACTTTAGTGAACTTTGTTGATCAACGTTGGTCACTTTACACATGTTGGATAGTGCATATTGAACGTACATTTGGTGCCATAGTGTGAGAAGGGATTACTACGGTCGAGCCATCAACGTGTTCATTAACACGAACTACACGTAAGAAATAAATCCGCACTGTGTACATGGAATCGCACTGTTTGTACAGTAAAACGACTACATGAACATGCAGTTTAGTGAGAGCATTATCCTTTGCTACAACAGTGATGTTTGAGGGCCTGAATTAGGTTTGCCGCTGCTTGTGGAGAGTTGGATTGTTCTGCGTCTTGAAAGATCAATAAAGAATTTGTTCAGTACAACACTGTGTGTGGTGAGAAAAATATAGTTGCATCCCTTTGGTGACTTTGTGTTTTACTACGGTCAATCTCTGCTTCAGATTGTGTACATGACCGTGTGCCATTTACCCGCCACTAGACGCTCATAAATTATTGCATATTCTTAATTATTTGCCGTACCCCGATTGTTTGCTTGCATCGCTGCATCCGGGAGCTTTCCATTGTTATATCATGGCCGATTCATTTACCAATAATATTGGTAAATTATAATAATTGTCGGGGCTCAAGCCCCCTAGCCCCCACCCCGTACAACCGCCCTTGCTCATTTTACATTACTTCTAAGCTGCATACAAGCGGCAAATTTGAATGAAAAGCATTCGTTTTCTTTATATTGCAACATCAGCAAAACGACACATTGTGTGAAAATATCAGCTCAGTCTGGTAATTGAGTCATGAGAAAATGGCGTTCAGTTGTACAACATGATAAGGATTTCATTTGGGTATGTTTTATAGGGCTTTCATGTTAGATCTGATGGGAGATAACGACCGATTTAATCTTTATTGATGCAACAAAGATCTTCATACTGCACACATTTCGGGTAAATTGGTGCAAATTCCAGTATTTCGATATTGCCAACGCTGTGTTGTCACATATTGCAGAGTATTGTTGGGTGGGAAAGGGGGTCTTATGAACCATAATTCTTTGTTTGATATGATATACATGTACTTGTTTTCGCCTAGACTGAAGACGAGAAAAACGAAGGGTTTTTCTTAGTAATCTAACGATTGAAAGGCTTCTGGAGTCTTTTGTTCTATCTTTCATTTCCATCTTTTATCATTTTGTTTTGCCAAGGGTTACCCTTCATGCAGTCTAAAATGATATTCATTTCCCGTTTGCTTGGTTTATTCGTTATCGTTCCCCGCAAGCAACTTGGAGCGCCTATTGAAACCACCCACACATATGAAATTCAATGGCTTGATTAAGTTTAATTCCATTTCATTGTTCTGGTTTTGTGCCGCGTTTCGTTTTTATCCAGGTCGCGTTTTTACTCGTCAGCCTGGGTATAGACCCAGAGAGTGTTTAAGCGCTAGTCGTTTTGAAGGCTCAATTACTGCTTAAGTGAATTAGCTGCGCCAGTGCCCTTTCTGCTGGCTTCCATTTGACTGTATCATGGCGCTTTCCATTGTTATATCACGGCCGATTCATTAACGAATAATATACAGACTGGCACACTACAGGCTTGTGATAGCTCAGCCATGAAAATTGACCTATAGTATCCGATGGTTTCTCCAACGCGATATTTCTTCTCCAAATTGATGAAAAATGCATGAAAATAATCTGAAAATATAATGCGATGAGTGTTCCGATTGCTCCGTTGAATCGATCAATTCACTTTTTCGGTGGGGTGGATTTAACAATCAAAATAGTTGAAGATCCACGTTTAATCATTGTGCAGTTGCCTCTGTTCTGGCATGGCTTGGAGTGTCATGTATCTATTTTTTTCTTAAAACATACAAGTTTTCCATGGATGTGGGACTTCAGATTTTAATTTCATTTTTTGATTTCTTGCATTTTCGTACTCCTGCTCTCGACAAAAGTTATAGGAGCTTTTAAAGGGTTCCTGCATTTCTTTTTTAGTCATTGTATTTATATTGCCTTCATACAGAGAATTTACTGTTTTTGTTCTGGTATTTTTTTCTTCTTCCTCTTACTCTTCTTGTCGCTTGAGTTACCATAGACTTTTTGTCGGCGGCACTTTAGTGAAGGGTCTCTGCAATGGGAATATTATGGCTTGAACATGTGCCAATATAGAAAATGTACATGGGGATTGTGATTTTACCCACTTCCTAACACTGATTCAGGGCTAAAAACAGTTGTTTTGTTTTGTATGCTAATTAACATATCCATATTCATGAGCAAAACTGTGATGTCATCTGGGGGTACTGAGAGCAGTAACCCAATTGATTTGTGCACACAAAGTTGCGGTTGTTTTATAGGTTTTCTGACGGACCTTTTCCTCCTCAATGGGTTTTATTTTGCCAAATATGTTCCTTTCACTCAACCGGTGGTGTAATTTTTTTACCAAACCATTTCTGTAGGTCAAATTTGCCTCTTCTTTTTTATGTTTTTTTCATTATATTTTTGCTGTTGGTTCCCTACATGAGTATGCGTGAAAATCCCGTGTTTTGCAAAGCCATTCAAAGGAAAACAAAATGCTGGTTTGAAACCAAAATAAGACTCGCCATTCATTATTTGTCAGTATATTCTCTGTATGAAGGCAATAAAATAACCTGACGGAAAAAAACACTGCAGTAACCCTTTAAACAGCCGATTTTAACCAAACTTGGTTTGAAGGAAGTCCAAATAGGGTAGTTGTCATCCGAAACCTATCGGCATGATGACGTCATCAGGTGTCATGTGACCAGCGATTTAAATTTAATAATCAAACTATTTAAAAATCAACAAAAAATCTACGGTTTGAGATATTAAGTTGATTTTTTCACCAAAAGTGAATGTTAGGGAAGGTCTTACTTTTTGATACATTGGTTGACCCTTGTGACCTTTACTTCCGGTCAAACAGGAAGTAGCTCCTCATTTAAAAGTGGTAAGAGCTTTGATCATGATTCCTTCACTAAAAGTCAATGTAAGGCAAGGTCTTTCATTTGTGTTACATTGCTTGACCTCTGTGACCTCTACTTCCGGTCAAACCGGAAGAAGCTTCTCATTTAAAAGTGGTAAGAGCTATGATCATGATACTTTCACCAAAAGTCAATTTTAGGCAAGGCCTTTTATTTGTGTTACATTTCTTGGTCTCTGTGACCTCTACTTCCGGTTAAACCAGAAGAAGCTTCTCATTTAAAAGTGGTAAGAGCTATGATGATGATTCTTTCACCAAAAGTCAATGTTAGGCAAGGTCTTTCTTTGTGACACAAACATGACGAAGAATATTAAAAGTAGGCTTAATTAAATATCTTAATCAAATGTCTTTATGTGTTAAAAAAAATAAAACTTGAAAAGGCAAACTTGACCCACATAAATGGTTTGGCAAAACAAATTACACCACCGGTTGAGTAAAAAGGAACATATTCGGCAAAACAAAACCTATTGTCTGTCAGGAAACCTATAAAAATTTTGCACAATTTAATTTGGTTAATGCTCTGGATTACCTAGATGACATCACAGTTTTGCTCATGAATATGGAAATTCTAATTAGCATACAAACCAAGAACTTGCTGTTAACCCTGAAACAGTTGTGCAAGTGGGTAAAGAATCACAGGCCCTATAAAACAGCTGCTTTTTGGCACACATTCAAGCCATAATATCCCTATTGCACAGACCCTTTAAATTTCAGATTTTTCCTTGATGTTGTCAGATTCCTGTGTGTGTGGCAACTCACATTCTTGATTTTCCTTGTCATGTTTTGCCATGTATTGATTTACCCTCGCCTCACCTCGCCTCGCCTCCCAGTATTCCATTTTAGACTAGGCCTATAGAATCAAAATTGTACATCCTGTGGTTTCAGAATCGAGTCAAGCCCTAGCAACTACTCTTAGCTCTACTGTAAGGCTACTCAGCAAATCCTTATCACATTGTTTTTGTTTTGTGTGTCACATTGCCTATAGGCCCCTTAATATACGTTCTTTTTAAAGCAAACCTACCTGGACATTTCAGCCATTGTTGAATTTCCTTGGGGTCGTTGCTATGCAGAAAGGTGTCATAGTAGGTCACTTTGAAGGGTCTGGTGGGTGTGCGACTGGTCAAGCCACCGACTCGGACCACGGTGCACAGACAGGGGTCTGGTTCGGCAATGACCCATCGATACGCGTTATGTGAATCAGGGTCTGGTTCCTGTTCAATCCAGCACGGCTTTGCTGAAAGGCAAGATGATTCCAATAATACACTATTAATGGCAGGCATTGGTAAAAGGGTGATTAGTTTTTATTTATTAGTGTATTGATTGTTTTGGGATATCAGAACTTTCGGATCACTGCGTAAAGAACAGCTTTTTTTAAACCGAAAAAGATAAAAGGCAAATAATGCGGGATGTAGGTGGTCAGAAACAACCCTTATTTCTTAGTGGTAACAACTTTTCTGCAGTGGAAATTCATCACCAAAATGTACGCCATATTCAGGAAACCTTTATTAAGACATCATGGAAGGAGTCGCCTCAAAAATTCTTCTGCTGTTATCTCGATCAAACTACTACTAGGTTAAATGAAGTAATGTTAACAAGCTGATATTTACCTTTGGTGTCAGTGACAAACATCGTGAGCGATATAAATGCAAGGATATGCAGAAATCCCGCCATTTTTGATAGGATTTTCCCACTGTCGACCATCGGTGTAGGTGCGATTTTTCCGTAGCCAACGTGCATGTAGGCTGGCAACTCCAGCGTAGGCGACGGTTGGACTATGCCAGCGAGTCACGGTGATGCCGGTTTCTGTCTCGGCACCCGTCAAGCTCTCCTCGCTGACGTGTTGCATCGTAAAGCGCTTTTCATTACTATTACCATGGCAACAGGCAAACAAATGAGCCCATTAGGCGATTAATTCAAGAAAAAATTGTCATCGTCCGCGTTATTGAAAGCTAATGAGTCGCAATTTTTTGTTGACTCGTTGCCTGTGTCATTCTTTTGTATTTGTTCCAAACAGAATTTTCGCGTTACAAATGTCGAACAGTAGAACATGAAATGTTATGAGATATTGAGGACCACTATTTTTATTGTCCCGGAAAATGATGTTGATTGATGCCCTGCGGTGCAGTCTTATAGCTATAAAGATATTTGCGTTATAAGCAGCAGTTGTGTGTACATGTACAACTTATAACCCCCGAGTTCTGCAACTCATGTTTGAGGGATGATATATTTGTTTGGTTACTGATCTATGAACAATGAAACTGGTATCATTGTAAAGTTTCATTATTCCTCTTTACAATGATGTGCCATCTGTTTTAATATGTAATCATGGAATGAGCATTTCGTCTGAATATAGGGCAAAATCATACATGAAATGATACACCATGTGTGGACTTTCACTTATAAACACCATTCAAACTCAGTCCATTCTCAAAACGATTGGGAATTCACCACTGAAAACAACGGATTTTGGAACATTTCATTTTTTTTCTGGCTGCATATTTATAAAGGCTGCGCATTCCATGATACCACGACAAATGACTCATCTTTGTAAAAAGAGGTAATCAGGTTTTCCAATACCATATTTACATATAATGACGGAGCAATAAGAAAGTTATTAATTTCACAAACTTGAGTTGCATAACTTTGACGAGTTTAGGGTAAAACAGCTCTGTAACGAAAGACTGAATTGGACTTGAATTTGAGACACATGTTCTATATCGTTTATTCAATATCAATCTTGCCAAGTCATACACTCAATTACTCCTGTATAATCATACACCATTCAATAACTGTAATCTCCTTGTAATATTTGACCACGAATTCAAACCATGCGCTCTGGTTAATTTGGTGCTAATTATATTATGATTATATGCACATTCATAAAAACATCAAATTGTTAATGGTAACATTAATTTTACGTAAAGATAAAATATTACATTCTTTTAAAGATAAGTTGTGCTCTGAAAATATAAATGGGACTGTACTAGCGCTGGGACGAGTACACATCTTAACGTTAAAATGGCCGAAAATATCCCTTAAGGAAATAGGTACCGCCCCCCATTTTATTTTGTTTAAATGTACAAGCGCTATGTTCACATTGCAACAATTGAAAATAAATACAATTTCGTTTCGTAATTTTTTACCAATACATAGTAATTCAACGCCAAATTCGTACTTTTGATTTTTTTTTTATTAATCGCATTTTTACTGCCGTTTATTCGAATAACCCACCATTAAACTAACTGTTATTCGGGTTAGTAATATTATTCGGTAAGTCCCAGTTTTATTTTCATACCCACGCGCGAGAACACCTTCAGTCAAATTACGTGTTTTATTTTAATAATGAAATTGTAAAACAAATAGAATATTTGAAACACATCTAAATTGCACAAACATTTACCGAACACATGAAAACTAAAAAGATTCTGGTTCACTTTGTAGAACTGTAGAATGGTTTTTAAACCTCAATGTAATTTTGAAATTTTCTGTAGTTGTCTGTGTCCATATTACTTCTTAAAAAACGGTTTAGTCCATGAATTTGTGTCGCTACATGGATGATAACCACGTACATGTAGGCCTATGTTGCTTTCATTCTTAACAATGATAGAAAACTTGAAGAAATTTCAAAATTTTACTAAAAACTAAGCAATTTACAATTTAATACCCTGGTAACACAGACAAGGTCAAAAGCTAATGAAATCCATGCGAACCTTATCGTGTGGCAAACGTGCAAAAACATTGAAAAATATGCAGCATATTAAAGCTAACTAGGATAAATTGACAATCACCCTTTTTTTCGTTTTTACTTTGTTTTTACGACAGTTGGGGTTCCTGAAATCTGTTTATGGTATATGGTTCTTTACCAAAATTGTCACTACTCTGATTGTAGATCTAGACCTATAAATCATTATCAATAATACTTCACAATAGCTATTTATATCTTGAACCAATATAAGTTTATATCGTTTACTATTGAAACACCTTATTTGGGTTTTAAAACAAACCCATACGCATTCCCTATGATGTCTTTGCATAAGGGGATACTTTTCATGCATGCCCATTCAGGCTCCACAATTGAATAAATGAAAACAAAAACGAAGCAAATATTAAAAATTCACCCACAAACTCCACCCAAAGTTGGGATAGTTTTGTAAATTATGCACTACTGGCTGACTAAAAGCAACACACTAAGCACAAGAAAGAAAAAGAAGGGTCCAAAACCCGTGCTATTATTTGTCGGGATTTCATCATAATTATTTATATCTTCAAAGTTACATAGATTTGTCATGAATTAGGACATTTCAATTGATATATGACCCACCAGAGACTTGGTTTAAATTGGGTGAAACTGTGAGTTGTCTTTATAAAACATTCCCTGTTTTTAAAGCGAACAATTGACTGGAGCGGGATTCGAACGGGCGACCTCCTGGATACCGTATAGACGCTCTACCAACTGAGCCATCCAGCCCTACGTTGGTGGTGTCCCCAATAGTCAATAGTTCAGTCAGTTTCCTTTGTGGTTATTTGATGATTATATTAATTAAAAAGCCGTGTCCTCCTTGAGTGATCCCCCATGTACCGTTCCCAAGTTGCAGCATTGCTCCGTGTATCATTGAAACGATCCTTGGGGGTATGGCGGTGTGTGCGTGGTTTCATAGCTTCTGACTGCCAAACGAACACAGATAATTGACAATTGGGGTATTCAGGAGGTCACCGGTTCGAATCCCCCTCCAGTTTTTCTTTGTTCACTTATCAATGACTAAGTGAGTTTCCTTTGTGGTTATTTGATGATAACTCCCTGTTTTTAAATTTATTCAAACTGCACAAATCATTTTAACAGACTCCCTTACCTGTCTTTGAAGTGTTTATTTTAGAGGCTTGAGGCTAGGCTTGGGATTTATTTGGCTATCGTCATTGTTTGTCCTAAATGAAATGAAGAGCTTGAGATACCCGGGGAAGCTGCAGTTTTTGTTCGGCTTCATCATTTGGCCCAACTCCTTCGTTTCGTTTTAGGGCCTTAATTGGCGGTAGCGAAATAAGTCCCAAGCCTAGCCTTAAGCCTGGTTTCGTATTAACGTACTGCTCTTGCTATATTGGACACTTGATGGCGCTATCCATGATTCCAGCAGAAGGTTAGTTCTTGATCCAGATGTACCTGTAGACAGATGCACCTGGTTTCCTGCAAATGGAATGCACTGTTTGCTCAAATTTTTTTATAACCATTTTTTATTGGTTTCACCTACAATACTGGCGTTTCAAAATAGTGCCCAACAATGAGTTTGCAACGCATCGACAAACAGCGGGGCATCTTTCCACATGCGCAGTTTGTCGACACAATTAATTAATTGTTAATGGTAAAAAGTAAATGCGTTGCCAACTCATTGTGAATCGACCGTAATCATTCTAATTTCTAAATTATTTTGTCAATCGTCGATTATGAGCTTCAGTTTATATACTTACCAGTTCATAGCGACTTTCCATTCTCCATCGTCCACGTCGTAGCAATACAAGATGTAAGTGCCATAGTCGTAGCCCCAGTCACTGTCACTGTCCCTGTCCCTGAACTTGATATGTATCCTCACAGCGACCTGTGCTGAAGCCCGGCAGTCTTCAAATTCCTCTAGCCAAGTGCCATCAGTTCGACAGATCCCTCGCACCAGCTCAACTTCGCCGTTAATAATAAGTCCAAATCAAAATGGTTACAAATCAACTAAAGAAATTTGTTTGGAGGCAGGCAGGTAGGGGCGGGAGTGAGGAGTTTGGTGCGGTTCTTCGGGGACTAGGGGAGTCTTTGTCTAGCCCCCCCAAATAATGCAATTGAAAACATTCCGGAAATTTGGATAATTCAAATTATTACGCGGCAATTACTTGAAAAACGCGCATTGTATGCTATAGCCTGCTTTTATACACCTAATAATGACGTCACGTGCGAAAGGGCCTAGCCCCATAAAATTTTGGGTCTTCTTGCCCCTCCCCCCAAAAAACAAAAACTATATATAGGGCCTACATGTATATATATATAATATATTGGCCCTTCTAGCCCCCCCCCCCCCAAAAAAAAAATAATATTGGCCCTTGAACCGCATCTCGGTGGGGGTTGCAGGGAGGGGGTTCTGGCAGTTTGCCAGGTAGACGGGCAAAAAGACTTTAAAGTCACTAACAATTATAAGACTGGGATTGTTTTCTTACCCTCTTCCCCCCATGACCAGTGGGCCCTGCCAGGTTTCAAACACGAACCCACGGCTGCAATAGCAGCATCGTTTGTTGTCAGTGCGCCGTTACACCATGCGGCGTCTAGAAACGAGACCCACTCCGAGTTCAGGAGAGAATAACCAGTGCTCAATGCAAACCCCGTGATGTTCCATGTCTTATTAGAACAGGTGAGCGCATCGACCGCCCAGTTATTGTTGTCGCAGGCATATCCCCGATATTTCAAATAGTGCAACCTGTCGGAAAAATAATCCATTCTTGAATTAATTCACTTTTGATCACGAGGGTAACAAAATCTCTGTCATAAATGTCATGCACGCGTATTAGTGAAAGAAGAAAACAAAAAATGGAAACAATCTATTAAAGGTTTACTGTAATCCAAATTAGTATAGGGGTGAAAGAGCTTTAAAAGTATTGCTTAATGCATAATTAGTTACTATATAAATTTATATTTTTATGTAAGTGCTTAATTTTGACTAAAAAGTTACAAAATCAGTACATGTATGCCCCGCCCCCTAAAAAAGCCCCCCCCCCCCTGGGAACCGATCCACACAACAATAGAGTGTGACGTCACATACAGAACTAGTATAGGCTTGCACCACAGTATACTGCGTGGCGTTCTGCATGTGACGTAAGCAAGAATTTTCGTCGCGAAAAGTGGGGTGCTAAAATATGGGTCTAAAATACCGCCTTTTTCTATATATAATATTTTTTAGCACAAACAATGATAGCCAGGTTGAGTTTTATTGCAATACAGTTGTATTTAACTTAATATGTGTTTTGATTACAGTAAACCTTTAAAGTCCCAAACAAAAACAAAAGCAGCGGCAGTTAAGACCTTGGAACTGAATTTGTACACACATTTTGGGTTTACTTTTAAAATAAGGACTCATCAGGAAGATCTTCTTCTTATCGTGTCCACACACATCAGATGTTGTGTGGTGGAGGGAGAATATGCTTTACCCGGGGCAGCAACATGGGCGCTTCTACCATGGCCCCAATCAGGAAGATGAGAGTCTCCCAATTGACGTAACTCTTGGATCGTGTACTGGTGTCAATCCCTCCACTTACTCTTTAATTAGCTATTGCTCCGGGGATTGTTCCCTTTCAACCGTTATTCGTAACCTGATCCAGTTCAGGCCTCTTGGACAATTTGTACTAGGCTTCAAAATGTCATTTAAAAAGTCCCCGGTGTTGGAAAAAAGAAGTCAGTTTAAACAACAAAGTCTATAAAAATGATGAACAACGTAAACAACCCCCAAATCTTCCACAGATTGTTTGCTACGGTCGTATTGTTTTTTATTTATAGGCCTACTTGTACTCCAGCGTATGAAATTAAGTCTGAAACTTGGTAAGTTAATTTGGGCAAGGTTTTACTCACGCCATCCATCCCCCGCCGTGATATTTCTGATCACAAACTGTATGGGAGAAATGACACGAAAAGAGACCGAATTAATATCGCCAGAGTCGAGTCAATTAATGTCCAGATACTGCAGGTACCGAAGTCGAAAGCGTATCCGACGTCATAAATTCGCATTGAACAATTCGCACTTGAAAATGTGCTCAGCCTCTAGCGAACATTCGTTACTGATGTCTAGTTGTGACGTTATGCTGACCCATGAGATATGAGCCAGGCTTTATTCGCCTGAGAAAAACTTGAGAATGAAGGTCAGATTATGTCAGATGATTAGCGTTACTTACAGACAGAATGACTGCTGTTGGCGCATGGAAGCTTGATAGTATAGCGAGAACTAGGCATTGAAGTCCCATCTTCGATGTAAGCTCGACACGATTCTATGAAACAAACACAATGACATCAAGCTAGAAAGCTTAATAGAATGACCATAATAGTACCATGCTGCATCAATCGAATCGAATCGAATCCGCACAAAACGGAAAATGATTAAAAAACATGCACGGGTAGAAATGGAAAGTATATTGATTAACTATTACCATGATATTGACAATATTTTCCAGAGATATGCGATGGACATCGACATGAGAATGACGCTCCGTCGGCATTGGCTTGGCAGGAACCTCCATTCCTGCATGGCTCCGAGCTGCACGGATCAACTACGATAAAAAATATTATAGTGTAACATTTTATATAATTCTCTGCACCAGCTTCCCGTTGCGAACAAAATTGAAACGGAATTAAATATTGGGCACCAACTTTGTTTACTACCAATATTTGCCCTCAGTGTCATTACTCATTTGCGTCAATTGAAATGGAAATTACTATTTTATTTTCATTAGTGAAATGCAGTGGGGTCACCGGCCTTTTGATTCTGGGGGGGGGGGGGGGGCACAAGGGGGGCACTAGCAATTGTTGGGGGGGCACTACAATAATATATATTATATTTTTTGTCACCAACCCAAATCTCAAATGGGGGGGGGGGGGCACGCGGGGGTCACGAGGTTTTCCGGGGGGGGGGGGGGGGGGGCACGTGCCCCCCCCCCTTGGCCCCCCCTTGGCGACGCCACTGGTGAAATGCAATGCCATTCATGCAATTACATATTTACTTAACATACATGTAATTTGATTTCCTGATTTCTGTGTCGATTTTCAACGTTTTCGCTATGAATTCCCGTGCGCCTTAGATGAGCGCCTCCGAAAAGATAAGTAATAATTAGTCAGTCATGGAAAAAATATTTTTCTATCTTTGAAACTGTTCATTTTTGTACGCACGTTTTTAAAGCTTTACAATGTAATTCAGTGAGTGAAAATACAGGAATTTAAATTCTGTCATAGTTACCGGTCTCTTCACAGGTTGGCCCGGTTTTCTGTGGTGGACACTCACAGGTGTACCCTCCCGTTACATCATGCTGACAGTAGTTCTTAAATGATTGGGTTGTACATGGGTTAAACAAACACGGATCTGCAGATTGATCATCAAAACGGTAACACGACGGGAATTAATTATCAGAAAAACTTCACACACGACACGGCGCCGCGCAGCGCTGCACGGCACGGCAAGGCACGGCAAGGCACTGACACGGCACGGCACGGCGAATACAGATATCTATCCCGGTGACTATTCTACAGCAAACATAAAAAAAAGATAGGTCAGAAAACACTACAGCTGCATTTTCAAAATAGATTAAAATTATAGATTATAGGACAATAATATCATTTGGTAATCTCAGAAGTGATGAAGTCTTCTTGAGAATATTGTTTCTTTGACTTTGCTTATCTAGCAAATATCAACTCACTGTGTAAATCGCAATGTGTCCCGATGTTCTCAATTGGGCATTCGCAGATGTAGCCAGATCCGTCGTCAGTTGGTATGCAGTTGCCTCCGTTTTGACATGGTCCAGAGTGACACGGATCTAGAAGCAGACAGATAACATACGTGTCTCATTAATTGCGCGTGGTTGTTGGGCTTAGCTGGGTATAACTTTTATGTAACGTACTCACTATTCAATTCGCAGTTGGTCCCCATGTACTCAATCGGGCAGCTGCAGTCGTAGCCCAAATCATTTTCAAAAAGCGTACAGTTGCCTCCATTTACGCAAGTCTTCATGAGACAATAATCTAGGAAAAATTGAAATGTTTGATATGTATTTGTTACAGCCTGAAATAGAAATTGTTTTTCTTTTAAAATGCTTCAAATTTTATTTGCCTCAAAAACATGTAGATTAAGTAAAATTTCAAAATTTGGTCGAAAATTTCCTTCGGGGATTACTGGAAGTTTTTCTAGATACTGTATAAAAAGAATAAAAGGCTAGCCATTTTTTTTTCAATCTTTTCAATATAAAGTTAGAAGAGATTTTAATATTTGGATCTTCAGGTTAGGTCTGGTCATCAACCTCTGAAATGTTGTATTAAAAGTACAATACATGATTGGTAAAGGTCACATGACTGCATTCATGCTTTGTCTGATCAAACATGTACATGAAATAATAAACCTGTGAAAATTTGAGCTCAATCGGACATCTGAGTCACGAGAAAATAGCGAAAATCCCACTCGACTTTTCTTATAAAACATGAAGAATATTCTACTTTATGTTTGTTCCAAAAATCGTTCGGACAAACGATCTTTGGAAAAGACACAAAATCTTGATTTGCTTGAAAACTCAGCATCTGATTTCCCATGATGACTGTTTGCACTGTTTACGAACTGTTGAGTCCATTTTCTGTCTCAAACTCAATAATTTGTTTTGGGAGGCCTTGCAAATCCTATATGCTCCCTTTTATTTTCCGTTCACCTTACAAAACGTATAGCCTTTCCTAATTCGCCGGGTAGACAAGTTTTCCCATATCCTTTCGCGTAGTCTATGTTAATACTCAAAACCATACTGAGGCTGTGAGGGCCTTCAACATGTACAAAATATCGTACTTACCGAAATGTTCGCAGTTGACACCGATGAATTGGTCGGGGCAGGAGCAGTTGTAGCCGGATCCATGTTCAGTCACAGTGCAGTTACCTCCATGCTGGCACGGCTCAGAGTGACAAGTATCTTAAGAGGAAATTAAATTGAACTCACACAGGTTGGATTGCCATCATTTCATCGGAAAATTATTAAAACTGCTACACTGTTCAAATATTCATAATCACTATTACTGTCGCAGTTGGCACCAATGTACTTTATTTCCATGGAAGACGAACAACCCAAAGGTTCCTAAAATACAATGAAATGCACCAGAGAGCCATGGCTTCGCAAATTCTTCTCGGTGACCAATTTCCCAACACTTTTGAATAAAATGGGAAGTACCAGCAGATTAACTGGCGCATTTTTGCCTCGTAAGTACAGTAGGTCTATAATATTGTTCAAGATTTATTCAGACGTAGTAAGTTGAAATGTTGGAGTAGAGTCCTCAGATCCGAGTACAGAGTACTCCGAGTACATTCATGGTCGAGTACAGGGCCAAGTTCGAGTACCAAAGTTCAAGTCCGCGTCCGAGTACAGTACCTACGCACACTGCAAAAAAATTTCAAACCTTGCAAATGAAACTGTGCTGCTTACTCCATTTCATGGCAACATTAACAACCGTGAAATTGTAACGAAATTTAAATTTGCACTACATGGTCAAGTGCTCTAAAAATTCGAGTACATGGAATCGAGTACGGGCCAAGTACATTTATTTTCGAGTACTTTTATCGAGTACGGGCCAAGTACATTTTATTGTCCAGTACTTTTAATCGAGTATACGGGCCGAGTATTTGTCTGTCCTCGAGTTGTACTCGAGTACGAGTACGAGTACCCCAACACTGTTAAGTTGGGTGGAGTAACGGAGAAACTGGTAGAAGCACTTGTAGCCGGATCCACCTTCACTCACTGTGCAGTTACCTCCATGCTGGCACGGCTCAGAGTGACAAGTATCTAGTAATATAGAGGTGTTTGACACGTGTCCAGCAGTCAAGAAACTCGAAACCAGTGGCGTAACTAGGGAAAACGTTGCCCCTGGGCAAGCGCTAAAATTTCACCCCTGATTCCAACTTCTGATGCCAATGACAAAATAATTAAATCAGAAAAACTGAAATTGGAATTTCCCTTTCTATGTTAAAACTTCATCGGATTAGATTTTCGTTAACTTCAGCAGAACAGCCCCCCTTTTTTGCCATTGCGTTTTGGCGCCCTCTAAAAAGTGGCGTCCGGGGCATGTGCCCTTGTTGCCCCACCCTAGTTACGCCACTGCTCAAATCGTTACAAGTTGCTAAAGAAAAGCACACGATTTTGTTTACTGAGATGCACAGACGTCATAATCGTTGACAGTATACATCAATGGCCTTGCTGTTTTATTTATTTCAGTCTCGTTATCATGAAAATAATTCTTGACTTAACCTAACTTCAATCTTCTTACTCTGTTTAAAATGGAGTTCGGGTATTTTATTTTGTTGTCCTTTTTTAATTAATATCGTGCGCTTTTTGTGCGACTTGTACAATTGTTCACTGGGACTCATGGGAGAGCAGTTTCTTTTTAACTGAATGGGTTCCCCAGTATGAATACGAAAAACAAATGAATTAATACATTTCTGTCATAACAAGTTGCTGGTGCGATTTATGAGGTAGCTTGATTGCCTCTTATACAAAAGAGATATCATGTGAGAGGAAAGTATTTTACACGAAAGATGGCCTTTATTAGGTAGTAAGCTTTCAGACCGAATGGTGTTCCCAACCCTCAAGTATTGTGGAATTTACCTTTAAACAACAGCCAGCTATTTATGACAGTGACTATCAGTGTCATGTTGCCTTATTTCATATTCTTGAGGATAAGTCACCGATCAAGAATTGATTGAAATTCAGTGGCTCATTTTAGGCTAAATATACTACATTGAGAAAGATCAAAAAGATTTTAGGTCGTTGCTTTACTAATTTCTGGATAAATACACCATTTCAGGTGGAACAATTTTAACGGTATGTTTCTACCAGCATCATCTTCATACCCTGTAAGTTATACGTAAATCTGTGAACATTTCTGTTTTGGTGTCTTACCAAAGTAATATACCACCTTTAAATAATATTTCAATGAAAAGGGGAATGGTTTTCGTTAAAAAGAATATTGGCATAAGCGAAAAAAAAATTAGGTTGACTCATACTTGTAATAGGAATGTGAATCAAAATGAATGCAATTAAATAAAAAAAAGCCTGCATAATTATCTTCCTTACATGTAATTTCCATGACATAATGAATCTAAAAAGCTTCCATTCCAGCATCTCAGATTTTTTGAAAACAAAATAAATTATTACAACCTCTCTACATTCTTCCGTGACGCCAGATTTTGCCCCTTTCCATCCTTTTGTGCATGGAAACACACAGAAACCTACCCTCATCCTGTAGTTCAAACGTAAATGTTAATTATTTTCTTGCAAACAGATCTTCCTAATTGCTCTGTTTTTCTCTCTCCTTTCCTTTAGCCCTTTCCTTTAAGTGGCCCTCTTGTGCCTTGTGTTGGGCAATATTTTGTAATAAAGAAACACCCCAAAACAAATAAACAGAGAATGCATATTAAAGACAGTAACATACTTTGGTAAGAAACCAAAACAGAAATGTTCACATTTTTACGTATAACTTACAGGGTATGAAGATGATGCTGGTAGAAACATACAGTTAAAATGTGTTCGCATTGAATGGTGTATTTGTCAAGAAATTATTAAAACAACGATCGATTTTTTTTTTGATCTTTTAAAAGATAAAAAATAACAGAGAAAAAAACTGTGAAATACTGTGACCGTTTTTCACTGTTTTCTCAAAAAATAGGCTGCGTACGTATGGGACTGAAATTTTCACTGATGAATGTTACTGTATCTGTCTTGATATAATTTGCCCACGAATCTTTATTTCTTAAACAAAAACCAAAGTATGATATTACCTTTAATACTTTAATTTAGCGTTCATCTAAATATATAATATATTACGGACCAATCTGTTTAATTCATGTTCTTTATTTGTAATGGAATTACTCCACAACATCCTTCGGGACTTCTTTTTGCATGCTGTGGATAATGTAAATTTTTTTTAGTGACATCGCAACCGAAATTTATTCGGCATAGTCATAGACATGATTGTCCTCATTAGAGTATTTGACCCAATTTCAGTGGGCTTTGATATGCTATATCGGTAAGGGTCGGTAGGGCGGGGAAAGCGGGGGAGGGGGGTGGGGGTGGGGGTTTCTGCAGAGAAAAGAGCTCTTAATTGACGGCCAGTCGTGGGGAGGTAGCGTGTGTATTGGAACAATAGGCAGGTAAGAGCCCGCAGTTCTAGCGCTCATATCTGCTGAAAAGCCCGCTGTTGAAGGACAGAAGGTACAATACAAAAATCCATATTCTTGGTATAGGCCCTACTAATATTTGTAAGCGTTTTGGGCCTACCGAAGCGCTTTCTGTCTTTGTTAATATAATGGCACAGAATTGCTTATTACAAAATCGTTAGAAATAGAGAGCTAGTTCAATTTCTCAGTGGTCTAAAGCTAATTGTTATCACGAAGTCAGTCTTCATGGGCAACATTGCTCTTTGTAATACTGCTCCAATGCCTCTCAGCTAGGCCTATATAGTTTTAAACCTGTATACCATGAATCTGAAAATTTATTTTGTTTTCTGAAATCTAGTTTTCACATATTTTCAGAAATCAAGGAATAATGTGTTTTTTAAGCATTGTGTTCAATTTCCACAGAAATTCACTGGCGCGATTTTTCTCCAAAGGTCCAGCTTAGTTTTCTTAAACAAGGTATAGGTTTTCCCGGCCAATTTCAGCAAAGAAGCATTCATCTTAACACGGGGTTATATCAAGTTCGTTATAAAATGAATACTCGTCCACATGGACATTCGAAATTAAAACTAAGTCGTTCAGTTGCGTTATTGAAGCATTCTTTCATGAATCCGGTCTTTCAAATTCAGATCGTCCTGTCGTGTATTCAAATTCGTTTGAGGGCTATAACGGCATCTAACAAGCATTCAACTTCACGAATAAGCATTCACTTCTCAATCTTGTAAATTCAAATTAAAACTACATGGCAAGATGCCTTGCACGCCAGGAAATTGAGGGCTATAAACAATCTGTAGAGTTAATTTCTCTACAGACACAATCTGTATGAAGGGTTACAAACTACATGTAATTAGAAGTTAGTGTGAAAACACGAAACGCTGCCTAAATTTAATTAAAATTACTGTCCAGGAGTAAGGTATGGACATAAAGTGCAAAGATGAGGTTTACTGAAAGTATGTATCATGAAGGCCAACTCTGTTTCAGTAGAAATGAACCACAGATTCAGGCGCGGTTCTATAGCCAAATTGATTTGGGGGCTAGAAGAGCCATTATTTTTTTTTTTGGGGGGGGGGGGGGGCTAGACGACCCAATGTTTTGGGTTCTTTAACACTGGCTTCTGTTAGGCCTTTGTCTTATTAGGGGTCGAAAAACATGCACATATTAGCCTACACGACGCGTTTTTTTGTATGTAATTGGCGCTTAATAACTGAAAAAATCCAGTATTTTCAGGAATTTTTTGTTTTCAGTTGCCCCCCCCCTTTTTTTTGAGCCCCCTGGCTCCCCCGTAGAACCGCGCCTGCACAGATTACATGATTTATTCACGTTACATCCAGTGGTGGTTCTACAGGGGAGGGCAAGGGGGAGCTTGACGGTTCCCCCCCCCCCCATTGAAAAAAAAATGTTTCTAGCCCCACTCCAAAAAATTTTGACATGTTGTGTAGGGCTACATTACATGCTTTTCTACTCCAAGACTTAAAATAATCCAGTGCTAGAAGAAGGGTCTAGCCCCCCAAATAAGTGGCTCTTTTCATGCGTTTTCACGAAAATAAGCGTTCTTTTGCTGAATTTGGCCGGGAAAACCTATAAAATGATGAGATTAATTCAAAATATGATGTATCAAGAAGGCTATCTCTGTTTCACCAGAGATGAGCGCAGATTACTTGATTTATCCACTACATCCAGTATGTCTAGTGGTGGTTCTACGGAGAGCTATATGGGTGTTTGTTGCCCAATTAAAAAGAAATTGTTTCTAGCCCTCACCCAAAAAAATGCAATTGAAAAAGAAAATGCTGAAAAATACTGGCTCTTTTCAGATATTAATCGCCAATTAGGCCCACATGACAAATTACAATAATACATGTGTATGATATAGTATAGGTTTTTCCGGCCAAATTCAGAAAAAGAACGCTAATTTTCGTGAAAACGCATCAAGATTCGGACAGATTTTTCAGCTCTGTTAGGCAGGTCTGCTTTTAGGCAGCGTTTCGTGTTTTCACACGCGAACCTGAATGGTAGACACAAAATAATCCTGAATGATCGAACATGAAATAGAATCAGTGATAATGAGGAAAAAGAAAGCTGAGTTTGCACAGAGTTGGAAAATCTGTCCTAATCTGAATGCATTTTCACGAAAATGAACGTTGTTTTGCTGATTTAGGCCGGGAAATAAAACCTATATTATAGGATGTTTCATGAGCATGAAGTGTTTTTTTAAGGAAAATCAAAAACCCCAAAAGTATTTCTGATCCCAGTAATTTTCGACAGAGCAGAGCATAAACAATTCAGCCTCCAACCAACAATACCAATACCGTGGGTTTTGATGAAAAATGAGCGAAATAAGAGACGATTTCAAGTAAAATGAAATCCTGCGACGGCACCTATTTTTCTTTTCTTTTGGAAAATTAATCAGTCAAAACTAATGTGTACAATGTCGGTCAACACATGGGTGGAGTGTACACTACTTCAGCCATTTGAAAGGTATAGATCACAATGTGCAGCATACTTAGGAAAGCAGACGATAAGGAATGGAGGACACATTGATTTCCCGCCAAAACAGTATTATACTGTGTATTTGTTTCTATTTCAGCTAACGTCACAAGCATTGTACACAATCATGTAAAGAGAAAATAGAGCACGACTTTTACATTCCGTGTTTAATACTATTATGCAATGCTTAATTTGTGAGCAATATTATAATGCGAACGTCCACATGCATATTTTGTGCAATGAAAAATCATAATAATAATGTCATTCTAATAATTGTAATCATCTTTTTGCTTCGCTTTTACTCCTATGTTCATACGTTTTCTTTGTTGAAATGTGATTTCATATTTTGTTTTTGTTTTTTTTAATTAATTTTCATGGGGAAAAATATCAATGAATATTCAGTAATGGTCATCTGTGAAATTGGCAGTCCCATACCGTGCCCATATTTTGAGAAAACAGTGATTAACACCCATAATATTTCTTATATATTTTCCTTTTTAAAGATCAAATTTGTTTTTGGTCATTGATTTAACTCTTTTCTGGATTTCTGGAAATACTGCATTTCAGGCATGAAAGAAAATTCATGGTATGTTTCTACCATCACCATCTTTATATCCTCTACATTATAGGTACATTTGTGAAGATTTCTGTTTTGTTATGCTACAAAAGTATGATACTACTTTTGACAAATCAATTTAGTCAGTGGTTTATTATTTTCACTGTCGTCCGCAGGATGTTTTCGGGGGAAGGGGAGGGGCGGGGTGGGGGTGTTAAAAACGGTGGAGACATCATTTACGAGTGCGAGTGCCACGGCAGTGTTCTGCCCAGGATTTTCTTTGCGTTTTGGAATTGGTTTAGGCCTACAAGCATGTTTTCATACGGTTACGGTTTGCAGTTAAAGGTAATATCATACTTTGGTTTTTGTCAAAGAAATACAGATTCATGGGCAAAAATATCCAGACAGATACAGTAACAGTCATCTGTGAAAATTTCAGTCCCACACGGTACCCACTTTTTGAGAAAATAGTGAAAAACGGCCACAGCATTTCTTAAGTCTGTTCTCTTTTATTTTTGATCTTTTAAAAGATCTGTTTTGGTGTCTTACCAAAGTATGATACTACCTTTACAGGTATATAGTATCATACTTTTGGTAAGAAGCCAAAACAGAAATGTTCACAGATTTACGTATAACTTACAGGGTATGAAGATGGTGGTGGTAGAAACATATACCGTTAAATTTTTTCCATCTGAAATAGTGTATTTATCCAGAAATCCAGACTGAAAATCTTTTTGATCTTTTAAAAGATACAAAATTAAAAAGAAAAGACTTATAAGCCTAAATACTGAGGCCGTTTTTCACTGTTTTCTCAAAAAGTGGGCACTCTATGCGACTGAAATTTGTACAGATACCTGTTACTGTATCTTCCTTGATAATTTTTTCCATGAAGCTGTATTTCTTTAACAAAAACCAAAGTATGATACTACCTTTAAACGCAGTTTCAAAAGAGATGACCATTCGGGCATAACATTCGGCAACAGACTTTACTTACCTATTTCTAAACATTTTCCAAACCAATGAACTTGAAATTGACATATGTTCACATCCAGAGCATTCTTTGTCTTTTATTTAGACATGGAGCGGGTACCTTAGGGTACGTACATCGAAAAGGCTCCCTAAGACCCGATATCTCCCTAATGTCCACTTTTTGATGCTAACGTGTCTCCCTAGCTAATTCCCCATTCGTAAATATATAAAAACTATTTAACATATGCTCATGTCGTGACACGAAATTTACTTTGTCCATTTTATAATGTTTTAGTTCGTGTTGAGCACACCCACCGTCAGGAAACAAATGTGATTTGACATAATAATTTTGAAACACCAATTTGTGTGTGCTTGGGTCGTATACTTACGAGTTTATAGAAAAGAGTCCCAAATGATTAGTTGAGAAGATTCTAATTGTAACTTTTGATTTGGGCATTGTCGAGAAAGATGGCAAATAGTTTGAAAACAAAGTTCAAATAATAATATCCCTCAAACCTTAACAGCGACCATCGTCGGTGCATATTATGTGAATGGCAGAGTGATTACATAATGTATGTCCCAGCCGATTCACCCATGCTTGTGTGTGCGGCCTCTTTGCCGTGGGAATTTGTAGCCGTCGCCAGGTGAGATTTTCTCTCCCAAATGTGTCTAGTTTTTGCCGCTTCTAGTTAATATCTTATTAAGTCCTTATGGCAGACTGGTGCATTATCTCCTTAAGATTATTTTGGTCGGGTTGGTGTGCAAGAACATGTGGAAAAACAGGGGTAAGACATTTGCTACAAAGTTCTCGAAACTTCTGCCACATGGCCACATAGTGTATAGTGCTAGTTGTGTGTATTGTTTAATGGCGGCCGTGCACAAGCTATTCGCGTACAGTGTACACAATGAACTGAACGCTGTGTGTACGTGTGTAGCGTGTGCGTCTCGGGTAGTTCAGTCAAGGAGCATGGACCATGACAAATTTTTACTTCTCTAATCCGACCACATCTAAGGTCTGACTTAAGAAATTGAGAAACATTTCTAGGTACTACGTGACCTCAAATTGTGGCAGCACTTTTGTGTAATATCCCAAAAATTATTGTAATATTTCCCCCATAAATTACGAAAAACAAAAGAAAATTCAACAAATGGGTTTAAGCTCTTGCTTCTGACTTATTTTTTTTTTTTTTTAAGTTATGTCTCTGTGAATGGATTATGAATTATATAATCACATAATCATTCACCAAAATACATATCAAGGACTTGGGGCAGAAAATACGACAAAAAAGTTACATTGTGGGAAAGTTATTCTTTTTTCTTTTTTGTTCCTCAAACGATACCACATTTTCTCAAACGTGATACCACAATTTGAAGCCACATACTACCTAGCAAAGCTGTAAATGGTATAAACTTCCATTTTATGAAGTCAAACCATAGATGTAGTGGGTGTTGAGCTAACAACTTAATAATAGGGTTTTCAGAACTCTGCTCCTCGACTAGTTGAACACTATAGGCCGTGGTACATGTAGGCCTACATGAAAATAATCTGTATTCATGTCAGATGTAAACATCGAATTCCCGACATGCTGAACACGATCATTGGTAGGGAAGGGAATTAAACATTATTGTCTTGATAAAATGTTGCATTCATTTCTTATTTTACACAAACCATGTTGCTATTTTATCTTTGAATATCATAGACTCCAGTGGCCATTACTGCTTAAGCTAAGCTTAATCAGGCTATTCCGCTAAGCACTCTTGTTGAGCCAGGTTAATACAAATCACAACCTAATACCACGGTAAGCCTGTGAGTGTTGTATGTCAATTTATTGTTGCATATTTCGTAATGAATTGATCTCTTTGAGATATCATGAAAGTTAGAAAATTATTCTCAAAATATAAATATCTTGGTGTAAGCTACTTTATTTGGTCAAATTATATGACTTGAAGATTCCTGTTGCTTAATATTTTGTCCTTATTCACAGGGTTTTGGGGACTGATATTAAATAGAACCAATAAACGACGAATCATACTATACAGCAGCTTAAAGGTAGTATCATACTTTGGTAAGAAACCAAAACAGAAATGTTCATAGATTTACGTATAACTTACAGGGTATGAAGATGGTGGTGGTAGAAACATACCGTTAAAATGTTTTCGCCTGATTTATCCAGAAATTAGTAAAACAACGACCGAAAATCTTGTTGATTTTTTAAAAGATAAAAAAAAGAAGAAAACACTTAAGACTTAAGAAATACTGTTTTTCACTGTTTTCTCAAAAAGTGGGCACCGTATTGGACTGAAATTTTCACAGATGACTGTTACTGTATCTTCCTTGATATTTTTGCCCATGAATGTGCATTTCTTTGACAAAAACCAAAGTATGATATTACCATTAACGAGTTTTGTCGTGTTTGCTGTAAGCGTGTTACTTCCTAGCTCAAGTCAAGCTTATATCCACCTCACCGGTAGATGGACCACAATCCTATATTGAGTTACCTCAAGGTACTAGACCTAGCTATAACCGCTTCATTTTGGTCTTTATATTCAGCTCTGGCCTCTGAGCTCATTCAGCTGAATGGATAAAGTGATCATAAAAGACTAACGAACCAAACATATTTTTACTGTTTAAAAACCACAAACACGCAGAACCAAAATGTGTCTATATGCCAGCGATACGTTCAAAGCCGTGACTTGCACCAGTTTTGAAGAAACACGGCCTAGCGCTATTTTCCCAAATAAAATACGTGCAGTCAAAATGTGAGGACATTATGGGGTGAACTGTTCCTTTTCGTGTGTGACACGGACAATACGCTCTTTTAGCTATTACCTATTAGGGTCAATGTGTGCGTACTTCCATTTGCCTGCCAAGTCCTAGCTGTCACATATTTTTCTTACACATTTTATGGCAATACTCAGTGTCGTCTTGAACGAAAAATCTCATACTTTTTAGTAAGTAAAAGTCAGTTTCCATTTACATTTACATTAAAAAAGTAGGCCGTGACACTGCCGTGACAATATATCACGAAATCACAAGTTGGCATAATTATGTCTTAAAGGTAGTATCATACTTTGGTAGCATACCGAAACAGAAATCTTCACAGATTTACCTATAACTTACAGGGTATTAAAGATGGTGATGGTAGAAACATACTTTTCAACATTGTCTGCCTGAAATGCTCTATTTATCCAAAAAGAGTAAAAACCAGTGAGCAAAAGTTTGTTTGATCTTTTAAAGATCAAAATTGAGAGACAAAAGTGGCAGTTTTCACTGTTTTCTAAAAAAAAAATATGGGCACCGTATGATATAACCTTTAAAGGGTAATGTGCATTACGAATAGTATCGCTTAGTCGAGTGCAAACAAGCAGCTGTTTTATATAGGACCTGTAATTTTACCTACATCCACAGTTGTTTGAGGGTTAACAAATTGTTTGGTTTGCATGCTAATTAGAATGTCCATATTCATATGAAAATAACCTGACTGAAAGAAGCTCTGCAGGAACCCTTTAAGCTTACCGATCACATGTGCCTATAATAAAAAGATCTATAAAAGAAAAAAACAATATTTCCACTTTTCACGCTTGGTAGTACATATTTATTTGTCTTTAGTTGCTTTATTATTTGTCGCCTCTTCCTTATTTCGGCACTGTCTTTTCCGTCCACATTATTATTATTTGTACTGAGCAAAGCCAAAACACCTCCCGCATTCGCGTCTGATTTTCACGCTTTAACGTTTGCTTCCCCGAATGTGTGCCTGCTTTTGAATCAGCCCTAAATGAACAGAAAACCTACCTGGACATTTCAGCCATTGTTGAATTTCCTTGGGGTCGTTGCTATGCAGAAAGGTGTTGTAGTAGGTCACTTTGAAAGGTCTGATGGGTGTGCGACTGGTCAAGCCACCGACTCGGACCACGGTGCACAGACAGGGGTCTGGTTCGGCAATGACCCATCGATACGCGTTATTTGATTCAGGGTCTGGTTCCTGCTCAATCCAGCACGGCTTTGCTATGGAGAAAAACATCGATAAGAAGCATTGTTTTTATTCAACCGAAAACGTGCAAAATAAAATGCGATTTTGTTTGTTCCGAGCAGATTTTTTAGTATTTTGTGCAAACTTCCGAATTTGACAGAAAAATCGACTCGTAAACATTGTCAAAACATTTTTGCATTTTGATAATTATTGCAGGTGTGTAAAAATGTAATTTTAAATCGTAATCTATGCTTGGGTATTTTGTTAAGCAGCAGTGTTAATTTGAATCAGTAGAAATAGTCCAAACCAATAAATTCGGTGTATATTTTATTCCCTGCTGAATTTTTCAAAAAAGGGGATTTTATACAGTTATTGTGATTGGAAATGAAACAGAAAACATCCTTGATAAGAACATTTTCTCAACTATAAAAACACCCTCATCTAAAGAAAAACTATAACGAAAACAAAATGCTGCAAATTGCTTGCAGGCATGCAGCTTTTCCTCTGATTAGCTGATTTCCTCCTTTTTCACTTCAATCTTATGCCATTAAAAATAGAAAAACACTGCACAAAATCTTGTAAAGATTGGAATTTCCTCGTTTTTTGTTAAGTTCGAGTTGCATGCCTCAGAATGGCCTCTACATGTATATAGAATGCATAGGCCCAACGTTTTGATTCTGGCAGGATCTTGATCAGTACTTATCGAAAGCAGGATCTTTAATAAAGATCCTGGTAAGGACCGCAACGCAAGGCCTTCTTAACTCACTTGTCACAAAACATTTCATAGCAAGGCTTTTGGATCTTTGTCAAATTGGCACGAAAGATGTAAAAACGAAGACCAACAAGCAAACAAATAAATAATACACCAACGCACTATTCGTCTGAAACCATAGGTGAAGGAGTTAACAAGAAATTTTTGAACCACACAAAATTTTTCTGTAGTTCTAAGACTAAACCAGTTTCGAAAAGAGTATTAACAAGGCGAGATAATGTCAACATTATGTGAAGAACTTACCTTCGGTATCGCCTTGAAACACAGTGATTGATAAAAGTATCGCGAGCATATGCGTATAAGGCGTCATCTTGGGTGGAGTTTGTACAACTCCCTGGTACGGTGTAGCGAGCGATCGGCAATGGACCTGCCGCCTGACTGATCCAGCGTAGGTGACGGTTGGACTATGCCAGCGAGTCACGGTGATGCCGGTTTCTGCCTCGGCACCCGTCAAGCTCTCCTTGCTGACGTGTTTTATCGTACGGCGCTTTTCATTAATATTACCATGGCAACATCCAAGCAAACGAGCCCGTTGGGTGATGAAATCAAGAGAAAAAAATTGTTGTGCGCGTTATTGAGGACAATAGAATCGCAATATTATGATTTTACTCGTTGGCTGTGTTATTTTTTGTATTTCATTCCAAGCAGAAGTGTAACTTTACGAATGTGAAACAGGCGCTAGGAAATTATTATGAAATATTATGAAATATTGAAGACTAATAATTATAGCCTAAGAAAATGATGACGATTGATGCCCTGTGGTGCAATCTTAGCCATTACATAATTTCAAATTTGAAATAAGGAAAAATTCATAAATCGACGACAACTGTTTGTTTTTTAAACTAGGTTAATAGGTATCCAATCTTCCGAGCTTAAACCTAATAAAAGAATATAATCGATTAGCACAGGGTATATCTAACAACTTGAATTTTCCTTTCCTTGTGGCACTTCAAAATGTGTATTTCCGTATTGTCTTAACCATTGTCTAAAAAATGAGAAGTCATTGATCCAATTCAAAGACAGTTGCTTCTTGAAACTGTCAGTTCAAGTTTAGCGTAACCTAAAAACAGGTAACTCGCAGTGTTGGAGTATAGTCCTCAGATCCGAGTACAGAGAACTCCGTGTACTTCAAGGTCTGAGTACTGGGCCGAGTCTTGAGTACATTGCTGTCGAGTCCAAGTCCTAAGTATTGAGTCCGAGTACATTCAAGGTCGAGTACAGGGCCGAGTCCGATTACCAAAGTCCGAGTCCACGTCCGAGTACAGTACCAACGCACGTTGCACAAAATTGCAGTTTGTTTCACAAAGATGTTTATAATTGGATGTTGTGCCACTTTTCTCAGAAATTAAGGTTTTCAAACATAGGGCGTTTACGAAACGGAGGCTTAGGCTCAGGCCCTGGCTCCAGCATTAACATCCATATGCTGAAAATATAGGTTTTGGCTTTTCACTGAGCTGTTCACTGTTTTCCTTTCCAAACCAGAGAATCTACTTTAGAACCGTAGCCAAAAGCCTTTATTTTGATACCCGTTATTTCAGAATGGATTCACGAAATGGAGCATGAGTCTGAGACGGAGCCCGAGCATCCGTTTCGTAAACGCCCATAGCAAATGACACTGTGCTGCTCTCTCCATTTGCTACTTAATTCTCGATGATCTTCATACTCTCATTGTATAATTTGTTGGAAATCGGCAACATTATCAACCATGAAATTGTAACGAAAATAAAATTTGCACTAAATGGTCAAGTACTCCCAAACTTCGAGTAGGCCTACATGGAATTGAGTACGGGCCAAGAACATTTATTTTCGAGTACTTTTTATCAAGTACGGGCCTAGTACATTTTATTTTCGAGTACTTTTAATCGAGTACAGGCCGAGTTTTGGTCTGTACTCGACTTGTTCTCGGGTACGAGTACGAGAACACTGCTAACTCTTGCTGCATCATCTTCGCGGAATAAACGTTTTTCCTCCTTAAAAACAAGCACAATCTCTGACTTATGATGCAGCAGTTGGGTGTACGTGTGAAACGTAATATGTTTCACACGTCGGGTAAACAGGTAAAATAGTTCCGTAATTTAAAGACTGAATTGGACTTGAATTTGAGACACATGTTCTATATCGTTTATTCAATATCAACCTTGCCAAGTCATACACTCAATCACTCCTGTATAATCATACACCATTCAATTACTGTAATCTCCTTGTAATATTTGCCGGAAACGAATTAAAACCATGCGCTCTGGTTAATTTGGTGCTAATTATATTATGATATTTGTGCAAAACAAAGTTGTAAATGATAAAAGTGCAAATTCGTATTACATAAAGAAAATATATTACATTAAAAAGAGTATTACATTACATTATAGCTCTGAAACTACAAATGGGACCGTACTAGCGCTGGAACGATTACACAACTTAAGATTAAAATGAACGATTAATATCCCTTAAGGAAATAGGTAACCGAAAAACCAAAACCAAAATCTAACCAACTTGCCGGACCTTTCATTGCTGTACCTCTTCTTCTTGTATGAAGAGGGTCGCGCTTTATTTAGGTATGATAGGTATTTTATGAAAACACTAAATTAGTTTGGTGTCCTTGAAAAGTTTTCTTTGTTAAATGGACAAGCGTTATGTTCTTTTATTGAAACTTCTTTGCTCTGAGAAAAATAATATCGCGTTTCATAATTATTGAATGATAAATAACAGTTGAAAGCCAAATTCATATTATTTCGTTTTAACCAACCGCATTTTAAGTGTCATCTATTCGAATAATCGAATAATGATTATTTGGTAAGTCCCAGTACTATTTTAAACATATGCACGAGAACACCATAAGTCATATCAATTTACAATTTTTAAATAGTGAAATTGAAAAAAAAGCAAATACAATAATACAATCACAATTATATGCACAATATTTGGCTTTAAACAAGAAGAAAACAGATTCTGGTTCATTATCGTCTGTGTATTAATGATCTTTGCATCACTTTAACAATTTGCAAGGTTAGTTTGTACTGTGTTCAGAAGAATCATTAAGGGTTATTGAAATCTGTATTAATTGCTTTTATTCTTCATAATTTTTAAAAACTCGGAGTGATTGATAAATTTTGAACGTTTTACAAATAAATAAATTCTCAACATTTTACAGTTAAACAATTAACTATTCAATAAACTGTGATAAGAATTAAATCAAAAGCCATTATATGATAATGTATAATCCGTGCAAACTTAATCGTGCGGGCAACGTGCAAAAATTTGAAAAAAGAAATGCAACACATTTAAGCTAACATTTCAAAGGGGGGTTTCGATAAACAGTCATGCCGAAAGATTATTTGAAGGAATTTTTTCGAAGTTAATTTATGACACCTGTTGAGGTTCCTAAAGCCTGTGAATGTTGTATGGCTCCTTACAAGTATTGTCACTCCTCTGATTGTAGATCAATACTTAAATCGTTATCAAAAATACTTCTCATTAGCCAACAGAACTAGATATCATACACTATTGCAACGTGTATTGTTGTAAAACAAACCCATACTTATTCATTATGTCTTTGTACAAGGGGATACTTTTCATGCATGGTCATTGCGGCTCCACAATAAAATAAATGAAAACAAAAACGAAGAAAATAATTATTGCAATTTCACTGACAAAACTTCACCCTAAATTTGGAAAGTTTGTTAAATAATGCACTACTGGCTGACTAAAAGCAACAAACTCAGCACAAGAAACAAAAAGAAGGGTCTTAAACCCATAGATTATTTGTTGGATTTTCACCATTATCGTGAAGGTTACAAGAATATGGACATTTTGATGTGCATATGACCCACAAAAGATTTGGTTTAAAGAAAGTACAGCTGTGAGTTGTCTAACACTCCCTGTCTTTAAATGTATTCCAATTGCACAAATCGTTTTTAATAGACACCCTTGCCTGACTTTGATTTTTTTTTTTAAGGCTTGATGCTAGGCTTGGGATTTTTTTGGCTACCGTACTTTTGTGTCCTAAATCAAATGAAGAGCTCCGGCTTCTGCTCTCTCATTATCATGGAAATATAGGTTGTGGTTTATCATGTTTTCTTTTTCAAAAATACTATATACTTCCAAACCGTAGCCAAAAGCATCTATCTTGATACCCGTTACTTTAAATTGGATACACGACATGGAGCCGAGGTATAGAAAAGGGCCTCTGGGCCGATTTCACTAACGCTTTGCAATCGCTACTTTGCAAAGCAATTTTCCGTTTAGCGTTGAATTTGGGCTTTAGCGATGATCGCAAAGCGTTAGTGAAATCGGCCTCAGGTTTCGTGCGTAACGTACTGTTCTTCCTGTAGTAGACACTTTGTGGCGTTATCCATGATTTCAGCAGGAGCTTAGTTCTTGATCCAGATGTACCTGTAGGAAGTTGCACCTGGGGACCTGGAAATTAAATGCATTGTGTGTTAGTTTAGCTTTCTAGCTTTAGTTTTAGTTTTCGTTCTGTTTTTTATTATTATTCTTTATCGGCGTTCTTCCATAGCTTATGTGTAGTAAGTTTGTTTATTCCTTTTTGTAAAAACTTTGTTAGATCCTGTAGATATGCATGCTGCTGTGAAATTACCTGTTACGTCATGATGACGTCATTAAAAATGCTGATTTGTATTCCATATAGTAATCAGTGTCTGATTGTCATGATACCTGGTAGGTGCGATGTTTGTGCTACTCCAAGTCTTAGTTGTTTCTGTGATGACAGTTTGATTTAACTTTTATGAAAAAAACTTCAAGCTAATTAAATAAAGTCGGAACAGCTCTATGTTCGTCCACGAACACTTAAATGTCTAGTTTTGGTTTGATTTTGCTCTGAGTTTTTTTTTTTATTTCTGTGACAATACATCGGGGCTTGTCGCCTTTTCAAATGAATGAATTTCTTAAAGGGAGCATATAGGTTTTGCAAGGCCTCAAACAATTTATTGAGTTTGAAACAGAAAATAGACTCAACAGTTCGTTAACATTGCAAACAGTCACCATGGGAAATCTTGGTTCATCAGGTGCTAGGTTTTTCAAGGAAATTTAGTGTCTTTTCCAAAGATCATTCGTTTCAACGATTTTTGGAACATAAAGGACACCCTCACTTGAGTTGTTTAAGTTATCCCCTTTCACTAAAGGTATGAAGATGGTGCGGGTAGAAACATACCGTTAAAATATTTTCCCCTGAAATGCTGTATTTATCCAGAAATTAGTAAAATAAAGACCGAAAACAGTTTTGATCTTTGGTTCGATCAAAACCATTCTTCATGTTTTATAAGAATAATTGAGTCTGGTTTTCGCTATTTTCTCGTGACTCAGATGTCCGATTGAGCTCAAATTTTCACAAGTTTATTATTTCATGTACACGTTTGATCAGACAAAGTATGAGTGCTGTCCAGTGACCTTTACCAATCATGTATTGTACCTTTATTGTACCTTTAATTTCTAATCATTCTTTCAATAAACTATTGTGAACTTTTAATTGCTCACCATGTGATAGCCTTTTTCCATCCATTGTTGTAGCAGGACAAGGTGTAAGTGCCGTAGTCGTAGCCCTTTCTGGTTTCCTTGAACTTGATATGTATCCTCACATCGACATGTGTTGAAGTCCGACAGTCTCTAAATTTCCATAGCCAAGTACCAGCAGTTGAACAGGTCCCTCGCACCAGCTCAACTTAGATTGATAATAATTAGAACAAGTCCAACATTTAAATGGTAATTGGTTTAAGCGGGCAGGAGGGTTTAAGAGCCACATACATCTTAGACATTTGAATTTTTATTCTTACCCCAGTTTCTCCATGACCAGCCGTCCTTTCCCGGGTTCGAACACGAAGCCACGGCTGCTATGGCATCAGTGTCCATAGTCTGGAAGTTACACCATGCGGAGTACAGAAACCAGACTGAGCCCGAGTTTTGGATTGATCGACCGGAGCTCACTGCGAACCCCGTGATGTTCCATGTCGTTGTAGAACAGGTAAGCGGATCGACCGCCCGGTTATTGTAAAAACAGGCATATCCCCAACAGAGATACTGCAACCTGTCAGAAAAGAAATTCATTCTAATATTGTATTGAGTTATTCCTTATCACGAGTCTAAAAAGTCATTCTGAGGAGTTTTCTGTGTAAGGGTGAAATTAAAAAAATAAAATGCAACAATTCTTTTGAAATTTAAAAATCCCAACCCCCCAAAAAAATCGAAACGCTCCCTCCACAGAACGAGAGCCAGTCCGGTGTTCTGTAAAAAACAACAGTGAAAGCAACTTCCTGGAAATCTATTTGTGCAAACCTGTGAAGTTTACTTTTACTTACAAAATATTGACTTAACTCTTGGACCTTGTTCAAAGGTAGTATCATACTTTGGTTTTTATCAAAGAAATACATATTCATGGGCAAAAATACCAAGACAGATACAGTAACAGTCATCTGTGAAAATTTCAGTCCCATAAATTGCCCACTTTTTGAGAAAACAGTAAAAAACAGCCACAGTATTTTTTTAAGTCTTTTCTCTTTTATTTTTGATCTTTTAAAAGATCAAAACGTTTTTCGGTCGTTGTTTTACTAATTTCTGGATGACTACACCATTTCAGGCGGAAAAGTTTGGTACTAAAATATGGTACTACTTTTAATGAGCCAGTCTGACTCACAGTACAGGTGCCACTCGTCTATTTTCTCCTAGGTATATAACATGTTCTCAGCAATATTATTCGTTACTGCTCCAGTTCAGGCCTGATCATACATTGGCCAATTTTGTACTACTGCAACATCTCTCATTTGAAATGTCCCCGGGGTTTGAAAGGAAAATCTGTTTAAAGTCAGTCGGTCAGTTTGACTAAGGTTCAACTCACCTCATCCATCCTCCGCCTTCATATTCCTGATCACAAACTGTATAGGGGGAAATGAGATGAAAAGAGAGCGACTTAATTAAAGGTTATTTCATACCTTCATGGGCAAACATATCAAGAAAGATACAGTAAGAGTCATCTGTGAAATTTCCAGTCCCATTTTGGTTCCCAACTTTTGAGAAAACTGTGACAAACGCCAACCGTAGGCTAACCTATTCACATCAATTTTGATCTCTCCGTGATCAAAACGGCTTTTGGTCAGTTTGTTTTACCATTTCCTGGATAAATACAGCATTTCAGGAAACCTTTAACGGTATGTTTCAACCACCACCAGCTTGTAAATTACAGCATAATCTGTGTATATTTTTGTTTTGGTATACTACCAAATTTAATATGATAGTACCGTTAAAATCGCGAAAAACTATAAAATGAAGGTCAGATGTTGCCACAACCATGCATAAGCGGTACTTACAGACCCTATGACTGTTGGAGGCGCATGAAGGCTTGATGCTATAGAGAGTATTACGCCTTGAAGTCCCATCTTCGATGTAAGCTTGACACGACTCTGTGAAACAAACACAGTGCCATCAAGCTAGAAAGCTTCATGGAAGGACCATAATAGTATCATGCTGCATCAATCGAATCGAGTCGAATCTAAACAAATTTAATCGAATCGGATCCAAACGAAACCAAACGAATCGAATCTAAACGAATCGAAATGAAAGGAATCAAATCGGCAAAGAACGGAAAAATTAGGACTGAGAACTGAGGCAGAAATATTATATACATGGCCTAATCATTACCATGATATTGACAATATTCTCCAGAGATATACGATGGACATCGACATGAGAATGACGCTCCGTCATTATTGGTTTGGCACGAGCCTCCATTCCTGCATGGCCCCGAGCTGCACGGATCAGCTACGGAGATGAAAACAGGTAAATTTATCTGTTAAAAATATTTGTTTCAGAGAGTCTGAACTGTCTGGAACTCTCTACCCGCCTCCCATTGCGACCAAAAATGGGGTGGAATTAAATATTGGTCACTGACTTTGTTCAATATTTCATACAGTTGTGCATCAGTTATTTGTGTATATAAAATGGAAATCTGGGGCCGATTTCGCTAACGTTTTGCGAAAGCCCAAGTCCATCGCGAAACGGAAATTTGCTACGCAAAGTAGCGATCGATTTTCAGTTTAGCGATGGATTTGGGCATAAGCGATGATCGCAAAACGTTAGTGAAATCGGACCAAGGTAAATGCACAATCATTCATATAATATGTGGAGCCATACAATCTATTTTCAGTGTTTTTCTTAAATTGTTTTTCCCATAGGATTTTGCAGCCTAAGACAAACTTAAATAGGCGAAATAAATAGGCCAAGGTTAGTCCTGAAGAATAAATTTTCCTCTTGAAACTGTACAATAATTTAAAAAATTTTCATTGTTAAGCCCAGCTTCCCCAGCCCCATTCTTCTCCATGCTGTTGATGGTCACCTTTGATCTTACCCACCCTCACCCTCCCTATACACCTCTTTTGTCCTGATCCTGTCATCAATGTATGTGTATCTTTACGTGCATGGTCTTGTCCTCTTATCATTTAGCCTTCGATAAAGATCCAGCTAGGATCGAAACGCTCCAGACCCTCTTAACTCCAAGCATTAGCGATTTTTCATAGTTACCGTACTTTTTACAATTGTAATTAAGTGAGTGAAAATACAGAAATTCATATTCTATCATAGTTACCCGCGATATCACAGTATGTCCCGGTTTTCTGTGGTGTACACTCACAGGTGTACCCTCCCGTTACATTATGCTGACAGTAGTTCTTAGGATCTTCGGTTGAACATGGGTTAGACAAACACGGATCTGCAAAATAATAAAGCAACACTTCCAGTATGGGAATTATTAATCAGAAAAATGGCGCGGCACGGCACATTTTAAACTAGCCCGGTGACATGTTTTTCGCACAATCGTTTCAGAATTACCGCTATTTAGCGGTAAGTGGATATCGCTAAATACCGCGAAGTTTTTGCCGATTAAGCTGATATTTCCACAGCTATTATCGCTAATTAGCGTGTTTAGTGCCGATGAAGTTGCATGACGTTCATAAATTATCGGCAAGTATCACCAAAAACCTACTCGGAGTAAGTTGCTGATACTGATGGAAAGGCGATAGGGATGCCGATGGAAAGGTTATTGAGTTGATATCTACAGAAATGAAATGCTGTGTATTAGCGTTATTTAGCGGTATGTTGGCTCTGTGGAAACACGCTCATAAAGCCCCATTTTTTTAAATTGAATGCATTGATATAGTTTTGTTGAGAATGTCTTAACTTATATTGAACTGTTGCTGGCAAAATAATTGTCTACCAAACTTACTTAGTAATTCGCAATTTGCCCCGACGTTCTTAGTTGGGCATTCGCAGATGTAGCCGGACCCGTCGTCAGTCAATGTGCAATTGCCTCCGTTTTGGCATGGTTCAGAGTGACAGGGATCTAGGTGCAGATAGATATAACGTGTCTGAGTAATTGCTTATGGTTGTTGGCCTTAGCTGTGTATCGCTTTAAAGTAATAATTATACTCACTGTCCATTTCGCAGTTGGTCCCCATGTACTCAATCAGGCAGCTGCAGTAATAGCCCAAGTCATCCTCAATATTGAGGGTACAATTGCCTCCATTCTCGCATGGCTCCATGGAACAATAATCTAGGGAAATGTAAATTTCGAAAATGCAATTTAAAAGACTGAAAGAGAGACTGTCCCATTTCAGAACAATACTTTATATTTACAAGATTCCACAAATCGATTAAAGATACCCTGCTCACATTTGTCCATTTTAATAAAATTAAACTGTTAATCACTTCAGTATTCGTATATATAATACAGCCGTGCCTTAGCTATGACCATATAGAATTTGAGAACAATTTGACTGAAATTGAGGGAAGAAATTGAGACTCAAAACCCGATTTTCATCTTTCTTTCATATACATTAGGCGTGTATTGACCACTTATTCTGGAACGAGTCGAATTTGTTTCTTAAGAGTACACATTCAATTGGTCATATTTTCGCAAATTTCTGCCTGATTTTGCTTATTTAATTCTACATGGTGATAGCCACGACATTTTTGTATCATAACCGAAACTTGAAGTGATAAACAGTTCAATTTTTACATAATGTTTCCCAACACAGTGCAGCGTTTTTTTCGGGACACCCTGTATATAGATCTTCAGTGCAGGTCTTGGCACCAAAAATATGAAATTTGGTATGTTTTCTGCTTTGTTTTCCTAACAATATGCAGCCTTTCCCAATTTTCGCATGGTAGAGAAGCTGTCCAGGCTTCTTCAAATCATAGGTCAAAGGGGTGAAGTGAGTTGTTCATTCCAGTAAGAAGATTGGGTCCTTCCATTGTACCAAATGCTGTAGAACTTACCGAAATGTTGGCAGTTGAAACCGCTGAAGTGGTCGGGGCAGGAGCAATTGTAGCCTGTTCCATCTCCAGTCACTGTGCAGTTGCCTCCGTTCTCGCATGGCTCAGAAAGACAAGTATCTAGGAAATGATTGAAATAGGGAATCCAAATTTCATAGACGTTTATAATTGTTCGAATAACGAGGCCAGAGACAGAGCTCTAATGAAGATGTCTCCAATGGGCCTCTGTCGCGGTTTTCGTTGGCACTCGGTAACACCCATGCGCGCTGCGGTGTTTACTGAAACGATTCTTCACCACTTGCGCCGATTCCATGGTTGCGAAATCTTACAAAAGTGTAGTCGTGTGAAAGGACACCGAGAGAGTGACCGACGTCCCTGGTGAATCCTTGAGAGATTTGGTTGAGAGTTTTTTTAGCGTCGTGTTAAAAGGCATATACATGCCACCAGCCAATAAAAGGTTTGTCCTTCAGATTTCCTCAGATAAATTGGGATAAAAAAAAAGACGCCGAGGAATAACAACACATCAGAATAGTTATATGAGGATTTTACTTGATGCACGGGGTTTGTACACAGCAGGGGACAATATCGTATCCTCAGCTCCTTTCTTTTCGTAGAGCAGTCGTGTCGACGCTACGAAATATCATGTTCCGCAAAACGTCGCAAACAGATTTTACTGAATATGTATAACGTTCCCTTCTTACCGTAAACGTCGCAGTTGGCACCGGTAAACTCAATCGGGCAGGAACACCAGTACCCGGATCCACGTTCAGTCATTGTGCAGTTGCCTCCGTTCTGGCACGGCTCAGAGTGACAAGCATCTAGGAAATGGAAATACGTAGATCCCAAGTTTTATGAACATTATGGGCACACAACCGTACGGCGTGACTAGACTCTTCATGCCATGTGTAGGCGTACTCACTGTTGATTTCGCAATTTTCACCGATAAACTCAATCGGGCAGGAGCAGTTGTAGCCAGATCCACCTTCAGTCACAGTGCAGTTACCCCCGTTCTGGCATGGCTCAGAGTGACAAGTATCTAGGAAATGGAAAGACGTAAATCCCAAGTTATATGAACATTCTGGTCACACAATCGTACGGCGTGACTAGACTCTTCATGCCATGTGTAGGCCTACTCACTGTTTATTTCGCAATTTTCACCGATGAACTCAATCGGGCAGAAGCAATTGTAACCGGATCCATCGCTACTCACGTCGCAGGTACCTCCGTTCTGGCACGGCTCAGGGTGACAAGTATCTAGAAAAATGATTTTAAACTCACATTAGGCTGGCACAATATTCGATATATCATCCGGTAAAACTGTGAGAGTTGATGTACTTTCTAATAATTTCGCAGTTTTCACCGATGAACTCAATCAGGCAAGAGCAATAATAGTCCAAACCATAATTAGTTACGGCCCAAGTTCCTCCGTTCTGGCACGGCATAGTGTGACACAAATCTAAATAACTTGTTTTGGAACTTTTGGAACGAAATTCTGTGAACAAAACAAGGTGTCTTTGAACTTCCTTTTGATAATTCTTAAGTAAACAACATAGATGGACACTATATATAACATAGATGGACACTTTAAACGGAATAAGATGACACCATCATGACGTCATCAAAATGCGATTTTCAAAACGCATTGAAGGAAATGGCCGATCACCTCGGAATGTAGTGGATTGGTGAAATAACGGGTTGGAAATTAATTAAAATCATGAAGCTGCGTCATGATACCGTCCTCACATGAATTTTTTTTTTTATGTTGACATTTTTTTACCCTAAACCGATTGACGTTGTGCAGAGTTTTTGTACTTGGCAATATGGTAATGTATAAAGCATATGATGTGATGTTTGATTGACTCAAAACGTTGTATGCGTCGGGAGTGTAACCGAAATGGAACGACGTCTTCTTCAAACGGTAAAAAAATACCCTTTGCTAATTACAAGAGAAATATAGTATATTGCTCCGATCGTTTGGTTGAATCTATTGTTTACTTTGTCGGTGGTGTCGATTTGAATATGAAAAGGTTAAACTTACTAGTTAATTCGCAGTTGGTACCCATGAACTCCACCGGGCAGGAGCACTCGTAGCCAGATCCACCCTCAGTCACAGTGCAGTTTCCTCCGTTCTGGCACGGCTCATGGTGACAAGTATCTGGAAGAATGATTATAAACTCGCATTTTGGTTGACACGTTATTCGGTATAATATGTGGCAAAAGAAAGTGACAGTTTATGTACTCAGTGTAAATTTCACAGTTTAGGCAGTTCTGAAGGGAAAAGCCCCTAACTATTATACTTGTACTTTAATAAATTTGCTCTGGTGACTACTTTCCATTCCTCTCCCCCTTCGTTACGCAAAATTACTAATGATAGCTATCGTCCCCGTTACATCTGTGACTTGATCGTCAGTGTTGAGGTCCCACTCAGTAATACTGTTTCTTCCTCTATCAAGCATGGCACTTAAACGTGAAGTTCGAGATGTGTAGTCTGCCGGGACGACATCCATGGGTCTGATTCTTTCACAGGCAATGGCTCCACCCATAAGACCAAAGGGAATACTATCTGCACTGTATCTATTGTAATTTATCTCATTTCTTGCAGAGTATGACCATTCAGTATGTTGGGGTGCCAAGAGCAGCCCCAGAAAACGATTCTATGGTCACAGGTCCACAATAAAAACACAAGAATACCATTTCTGGTTTGATCTTGCAGGGCATTACATCACTTGACATCAAAAATGAGAAGGTTTGCACTTACTAGTTAATTGGCAGTTGGTACCCATGAACTCATTCGGGCAAGAGCACCCATAGCCGGATCCACCTTTAGTCACAGTACAGTTTCCTCCGTTCTGGCACGGCTTAGGGTGACAAGTGTCTGAAAAATGATTTTTTAACTAACATCAGGTTGACACACTGTTCGATATAACATCTGGCAAAACTGAGAAAGTTTTATATGTATTCAATGTAAATTTCGCAGTTTTCACCCATAAATTCAATCTGGCAAGAGCAGTTTATATGGTCAGGAATTCTGATTCGATCAATTTTGTAAGCTTCTTGTATAATTCACAATTCATGAGAGCAAAAATACAGATTTATGTCGTGTTGTCATTAATTTCTTTGGTTAGGGCGTGATTGTTATGGTGTATCGGGATTGTCACTGCCCAAATTGTCTGTTCGTTTCTATGACGAGACCACCGAGGTTAAGATTTCATTTCCATTTGTTTACGCTCCAAGGGGTCCATCGATATGATATGTTGAACACCTCACCCGCATAAAAAATGGTTATCTTCGACATAATTATATTCCCTGCCTTTTCTGGGTAAATAAGTGTTTGAATTATCTCCTATAATTGTTTTTCTTATTCGCACGACTTCATTTTATTTTATTTTGACTTTTGGGGTCAGTGAATCTTACGACCACTGAGTTAAAATTGTGTATTTGAGATGTTATTCATTTTATTATAAAATTGTACTCATTCAGTTTTTTAAGTGGCACGTTGAAACGAAGCGGTAAAGTGTATTTTTCTGTGTAAAGATACCGACGTTCAAAAACCTTAATAAAGGGGGAAGGCCGAGTTTAATTGGAAAAAAATAGCATAATTTATATGAGATAATTTTTCGCACAGTCCGAAAAAAATGGTCCGAGCAAACACTGTTTTGGAGGCATTTTGTTGTTTATATGATGGAGTGCCGTTTACATGCCACGGAACGCTCATCTTCGTTAAACAAACTGCGTTAGTGCCCTGCCTGCTTGCTTGCATCGCTGCATTTTGCTTTGTTATATCAGCGCCGACCATTAAACCAATAATGCCGCCTGGCACACTGCATACTCGTGATAGCTCAACCATTAAATTGGACATAGTATCCAACGGTTTCATCAAAGCTTTTCCGTTGAAAAAGCCTTTTTTTTAATATGTTTTCTCCCTCTTCTTGTAGCCAAGGCCCTTAGACTTTGTACATATTTGTTCTTGAATCCACATCGGTCGCTTTTAAGCAGTTGATCTCAATTATTCCAAACTTGGTACAAATAAATCCCCTGTGATATAGATGTGAACTGCACATGTATACATGTCATTATGACAACCTCATGTGTCACGTGACAACGCCCTTTAATGGGCATGTTTCAAACACCAATTATGAATAATTAATCTTCTTAAAACTTCTTTCAACGAAATCCTGTGAACAAACAAGATGTCTTTGAATTTTCTTTTGATAACTCTTAAGAATATAGCATAGATGAACACTTTGTAGTGGAAATACGGTGACATCAAAAAGTGATTTTCAAAACCTATTGAAGGCAATAGAGCCGATTACCTCGAAATTTATTAGGTTGCTGAAATATGGGTTGGAAGTTTTCATTTATGAAGGACGTCATGATGACGTCCTCACTTGAATCTTTATAAATGTTTAAATATTATTTTTACCCTAGATTCCTCTATCCACGTTGTACAGAATTTTGTACGTGGCAATAGGCCTATGGTAATTATTTATAAAACATACGATATGATGTTTATTTCACTCAAAGCTTTTTATTTGTCTAAGTTTGGAATTGCGAACAAAACACGATGTCTTCTTCAAATGGTAAAAAAAATTCTTTTGCAAATTAAAACCTGAACGCATCCTCCAATACCTTCATTTCAATGAAGTGAGAAGAACTTCAGTAAAATATGAAAAAAACGTATATTGATATTAATAATATGCGAGAAAATTAATCGTACCAGTGAACCGAGAAATACTCTGCCTTGGAGGCATTTTGTTGTGCACATAACTGTGTGCCATTCACCTTTCACTGAACTCGTCTTCTTGAAACAAACTGCGTCAGCTGCCCTACTAGATGCTTGCATGGATGCATCCTGGCGCTTTCCATTGTTATACTGGTGCCGATTCGTTAAACAATAACGCGGACTTGTACACTACAAACTGGTGATAGATCAACCATTAAATTGGACCTAGTATCTAACATTAACGCCAACGCGTTTTTCTCCCTCTCCCCTTCTGCTTGTCGTCATATGAGTCTCATAGACTTTATACATCGATTTTTATAGCTTCCACTTCGGCCACTTTTTAAGGATCTCAATTAACGAAACTTGGTCCAAACAAAGCCCCATGACATAGATGTGAACTGCACTTGCATGTCATCATGACGTCATCCGGAGTCACGTGACAATGCATTTAAAGGGCCAACTTCGTATACTTAATATGAACAAACAGGAGGTTTGATAGGGTTTGAACTAAGTTTGGAAGTATGCAAATGACACTTGACCTTCACCGACGTCAGTGAAGGACAAGCCTAACTTGCATATTGTATATTTCCCGACCAAAATAACTTAATATTCATGAAGTCTGGAAGTGATATATCAAAACATTACATTATCTTCATCTTGATTTACTCGTGTAACACATGACAGCTCCCTTAAAGGGGCACATCAATTATGAACAGACCCTGGGAAATCACTCCATCATCACCGTATGATCTTTCATGATTTAATGATATTTGGTTTCATCAAAGTTCTTTTATCGAAATCTTGCGATTTTTGGCTGCCTTGTATTTTTCTTTTTAAAATAAGTGCTTTAATTTTTTTCCTTTCCTTTATTTCTAAATATATTTGTATCCCGTAGCTTAATTTTCAGCCCAATTTGTTTTGTAAATTTTTTCTGGTCAGTGAAATTTAAGATCTCAGAGTTCATATTTTGTTCCCACTAGCTGATGAAATGACAAATTGTAATCAAAGATACCGACGTGGAAGCAGCCTTGAAAACCATTGTCATAATGGAATGAGAAGAACTCGAGTTACATATGAAAAATAATAATAATATGCGAGAAAATTAACTACACTGTTGGACCGAGCAAACACTGTGTTGAATGCAATCGGTTGTGTACATGACCGTGTGCCATTTACGCGCCACTTCATTAGTTGCCGTGCCCCGATTGTTTGTTTGCATCGCTGCATCCGGGAGCTTTCTATTGTTATATCAGGGCCGATTCATTAACTAATAATTCCGACTGGCAAACTACACGCTTGAGGTAGCTCAGCCATGAAATTTGACCTGACATTCTATGGTTTCGCCAACGCACGATGAGCGATAACAAATTTTATTCTTAAAATGGTAGGAATAAAAAAATACTTTTTGCAAATAATAAATGCATGAAGGAGCTACAATCGTTTGGTTGAATTTTGTATTTACTTTGTCGGTTTAAAAATGGAAATGTTCAAACTTACTAGTTAATTCGCAGTTGGTACCCATGAACTCAGTCGGGCAGGAACACTCGTAGCCAGATCCACCTTCAGTCACTGTGCAGTTACCTCCGTTCTGGCACGGCTTAATGTTACATGCATCTAATGAAAGTGGTAGCAAATATTTGTAAAACATTAGTTTCCAAGTTTTGCCTTGCCTTGCCCTGCCCTGCCCTGCCCTGCCCTGCCCTACCCTGCCTTGCTCTGCCCTGCCCTGCCCTGCCCTGCCCTGCCCTGCCCTGCCCTGCCCTGCCCTGCCTTGCCTTGCCTTGCCCTGCCCTGCCTTGCCTTGCCTTGCCTTGCCTTGCCTTGCCTTGCCTTGCCTTGCCTTGCCTTGCCTTGCCTTGCCTTGCCTTGCCTTGCCTTGCCTTGCCTTGCCTTGCCTTGCCTTGCCTTGCCTTGCCTTGTCCTGCCCTGCCTTGCCCTGCCTTGCCTTGCCTTGCCTTGCCTTGCCTTGCCTTGCCCTGCCCTGCCTTGCCTTGCCTTGCCTTGCCTTGCCCTACCCTGCCTTGCCTTGCCTTGCCTTGCAATGACGCATCCATTTGTTATATTCTAGTTAATCACACTATAGAAATGACAACATTGTTTAATTGCCCGTTGAAGCAGAATACCAACCTGGACATTTCAGCCATTCTCGAATTTCCTTGGGGTCGTTGCTATGGAGAAAGGTGTTGTAGTAGGTCACTTTGAAGGGTCGGATGGGTGTGCGACTGGTCAAGCCACCGACTCGGACCACGGTGCACAGACAGGGGTCTGGTTCGGCAATGACCCATCGATACGCGTTATGTGAATCAGGGTCCGGTTCCTGCTCAATCCAGCACGGCTTTGCTGAAAGGCAAAGTGATTCCAATAATAACCTTAAAACGGTACTATTCATATTATACTTTGGTAGGATACACAAACAAACATCTTTGCTCAAAAAGTGTGCACCGCAAGGGACTGGAAATTTCACAGATGACTGTTAACTGCATATTTCTTTATATTTTCGCTCACGAATGTGCATTTTCTTTGACAGAAACCAAAGTATGAAATCACATTTAAAGGTATTATCATACTTTGGTAAAAAACCGAAACAGAAATGTTCACATATTTCTCATAACTTACAGGGTATAAATATGATACAGGCAGAAACATACCACTGTAATTCTTCTGCCTGAAAGGCTGTATTTAACAAGAAATTAGTGGAAGCAAAGACCGAAAATAATTTTTTCATCTTTAAAAGAAAAAAATAGATAATAAATACCGTGGGGGTTTCAACAGATCGGCACTGTATGGGACTGGGAATTTCACAGATGACCTTAACTGTATCGTTCTTGATATTTTGTACCTATGAATCTGCATTTCTTTAACAAAAACCTAAGTATGATATCACCTTTAAATGACAGGCATTGGTATTGAGTGATTTTTATACCCAATCATTTCTATTGATTTTAAATTTATTGATTTTTTTTCACATTTTGAAATAACCAAAACTTCACATCACTGCGTAAGAAACGCCGTTTTAAACCCACAAAGATGTAAGGCAAATAATGCGGCTTCTATCTCTTCCAACGTTGAGTTTTTTGTTGAGGTGGAAAATGATGAACAAAATCCACGTCATAAGAAACCTTTATTTTGATATTATTGGCCTCATATAACGCAGTGTTTTTGGAAGGAGTCGCCTTAAGAATATTTTTTGCTGTTATTTCGAATAAACTATAATATAGGCCTACTATTAAAGGTTAAATGAGCTAACATTAACAAGCTGATATTTACCTTTGGTGTCAGTGACAAACATCGTGAGCGATAAGAAGGCAAGGATATGCAGAAATCCCGCCATTTCTGATACAGATTTCCTACTGCCGACCATCGGTGTAGGTGCGATTTTTCCGTAGCCAAATGTGCATGTACGTGGCTATGTACAGACTGGCAACTCCAGGGTAGGCGACGGTTGAACTATGCCAGCGAGTCACGGTGATGCCGGTTTCTGTCTCGGCACCCGTCAAGCTCACTTCGCTGACGTGTTGCATCGTACGGCGCTTTTCATCACTTTTGCCATTTGCCATGGCAACAACCAAACAATTGAGCTTATTGGGCGATGATACTATAGGGTGCATTCGTTTAGCTCGCTCGTGTCGACACCAGTCAACCTCGTCCCCATTATCTCGCTTGTTTCGTGCAGTAAGACATTTCCACTAAGGGCTGACCCGTGTTTAGCTAAACGAATGCACCCAATCATGATTCCCAGTTCATCTCAGCATTCAAGAGAATCATTGGTTGATGCCAACTCGACTGCTTTCGGTGAAAGCTCTGTTCTGCAGCCACAGAAATGTAACGCTTAAAGATGGAAGTGTCAAATGATGATCGATTAATTACTTAATACGAGTGTGCTGATACCCACATGAATCATGACCCCTCCCAGGTTACGCAAAGGTATTTTGTCATGCTCAAATTTTAAGTTTGCTCATTTTGTAAATTCACGTCACAGAAAGTGTTGGCGAATGATAACTAAAACAGGTTACAGGGAGACAATTGAAATGCCATTTTTACACAGTTTTCTTAACTTAACTTTCAATTTTTTTATTCATTGAAGGAATATGCTACATCCAATGACGTGAAAATATCTGATATTTCAATTTATGTTTATATGCTAAGGATACATTTTGACCAAATAAATAGATTTTTATTTCTGCATTTGTAAACAGATACGCATTTATATGTGCTGAATTTGCTAACAATGCCTTGAGCTGTACATCGTTCTGTACAATAGCAAAAAGCATGTAGGGCGGCCATCATGGAATTCAGTTAACATCATATTCAAGATGACCGCCCTGCATGCTTTTGTTATAATAACTGATGAACGTCGTGTTGAATTAAGATTACACGAAGTTTTAAATACAAAGCAAATTCATGAATTTTTATCAGTATTTGTTGAATTAACAAAGATATTTATAAGTATTTTACAGACTGAAATATGGCCATGTTGTTTCAAAACGCTAATTTTATTTCAACGTACTCTCTTCCGATCAGGCCATTAGCGTTTGTTTGTCAATTTATTTAATTGATACTCTGGTATTAAAGGTACCACGGTATCAAAATAAAACTAATTGATCTCTACCAATCTTGCTTAACGACGGTTTAAAATTATTAAAAGTTTAAAATGTCCAAAACTAGGCGAAAAGTCATTCATCTTTATTAGTAATTATTTTCGATCAAATGCCACATATTTTACACAAAAATACAAAACATATCCACTTAACCTTTCACATTGCAAGATTACCTTTATATTAAACAAGTTGGAAATTCGGAGAAAATTTAGTATCTAAAATACTATTATCTCTGGGTGAATTGAATCTGCAGTAAGTTTATCGACCAAAATGAAATGCATTTGGCAAACAACAATACTTAACATTTAGTGACATTGCAAATAACTTAGGGCCACTTGAAAAAAAAAATCCTGATGGAGTTACTAAAACATGAAGAGGATTTTACTTCTTTTGGCGAAGCTGGGATGTTTGTTTCACTCATTTGTTAAAATTGTGAACGTAAGGCCTAATAGTGTCTTTGGTTTATCAATCGCTTGTATTATATGCATTACAGTTTGGCATCAGAGTGGCCTTGCTCATTAACAAAAATATTAATTAATCGGCAATTTCACTATTAATCCAATATCACACCGATATAACGTAAATATCACACCAACATTATACCGATATTATACCAATATTATACAGATTTTTATACGAATATTACACCAATATTATACATATTTCTATACCAATATTACACCAATATTACACCAATATTATACAAATATTACACCAATATTATACCAATATTACACCAATATTATACCAATATTACACCAATATTATACCAATATTACACCAATATTATACCATTATCGTACCATTATCGCACAAATATTATACTGATACCATACCATTATCGCACACATATTATACTGGTATCATACCAATATCACACCAATATTACAGCAATGTCAGCTAATATCACAACGAATATTTTTTTCGATTTTGTTTGTCTTAGATTTTTTTCCCAGACAGTTTCCTTGTAGATCTTTGGAGTTAAAGTTTGCAACTGACGATTGACGGGGGCCCTGAAGGGGCATAGAAATATTTTACCATTGCATCGGTGTTGCGATGAAACCGTTTGGGTTTCTTAGTTACATATTCATGTTTCGCTTGAACTGTTGATATGATTTTTTGTACATTCGCTTGTTTTAGAATCTTATTTGTAAAATGGAAATGGAAAATAGTTGTTGCAGATGTTTAACTGCTTTATTCCTTAAAATTTCATTTAAGTGTGTATAATTAATCTCAAACCATACACGTTTCTTGTACATTTGCTGAAATTGTTAATTCCCGATCCTACCTGTTTGGTGCAAAGGCTAGGATTGGAACTAAAATTTAAAAGATAGATAAAACCAAAATCTGGTGCATGAAACTTTATATTCACTCTGTAGTCATCAGGTATATCATTACATAATGGGCTTCAGCACAATGACGGGAATTTCTTGAAAATGTTGAGTATATGTCTACGAAGTATCCCAAACTGTGAGGGGACTTTTAGCGAGAGTGGTTGTTTCTCTTACGGTCTCATGCTGTGTTTGGTGCTCCCATTGCGTGTTGTCGTTTACACCTTGATCCATACGTACCTGTGGAAGGTCTTCCCCGGCGCCCTGTAAATAAGTGAAACATGTGAGTGAACCCATAATGGCATCGACAAGTAAGATACGCTCATATATAGCTCTTTGTAAACGCTACATATTTCATGGTATACTCGGGTGCTACATGCCTCATCATGGCATTGACGAAACCTTGACTTGGGGCTAAGCTTGTATGGGACCTATTTTAGCAACTGCCATTATTTTGAAGCCACAAAACGAAACGACGGGATTTGGCAACATAACGAAGCCGACAAAATGCCCCAGGCTCGTCAAGCCCTTCATTTCATTTCGGAGCCTAGCCTCGCGCAAAAAGCCTCATTTCGTAAAGGCCCATAAGCAAACCTCTTTAAATAGGCCTTCTTGACTGAACGAATGTACATTGCTGGGCCAACTGAATCAACATTCAGACCTTTCCATTGAAAAGCTTGTTGCACATCATTGGGAAATATTTCGTATGTTTTGTACTCGTGCCCTCAAGAATGGCGTCAGTAGATAGCATACATGCGGTCAAACAGAGCTCTTTTGCCATTCGCTACTACAGTCCATTAACCTTTAATGATGTAAAGCAGTACACATACACATTTAATGATTTTGAAAGTAAAGCATTAGAACTGTGTACTTTAAAGGCAAACCAACAGACCAATGACCCGAATTGATAATTAAACAGGACAATTTAAGGGAAGACCATAATTCCAATACAACATGAATAGCGGCTTACCATTCATCAACTTCCTGCCAACTGTTCATGTCTTTCGAGCAAGACAATATGTATTTGCCGAAGTCGTAAATAACAAAAAAGAAATTGGCGTAGACGATGGATATCCTAACTCCAACCTCATAGTCATTGTCAGGATAGCCGCTGCATTCGTCAAATGTCTCCAGCCAGGTACCAGCGGTAGAACAAACGCCCTCAACGAGCACACCTTAAAACAGAAATTGGAAATAGGGTCATGTAATTATTCAAAATAAGTGTATAACTCCTTTTCTGCCGTCACATTGACTTCTGATGGCCCTCACGTGTCAATGTTTTCTTTTTGATCAGTTTTCAGCGAAGATACTCTGTCAATTTTCTCCTGTCGACTTCTTCTTTGTCCCTTTCAGCATTACGATATGATAAATCTGTCACCCGATAGCTTCACGCCCGGCGCATGTTCTCAAGTTTGCACTCAAATTCTTCAAAATTAGTGAATTAGTAAAATTAGTGAAACGTTCTTACCTTGGTCTTTTTCATGTGGCCAATTTTGAGAGCCAGGTTTTCCACAATTGGATACGTTTGTGAGGAGACCAACGTCTACAACATGTAGTGAGGTACAGTTGTACAAAAGCCACGGACCCTTTGACGAAGAGAGCCAACCTCCCTCGGTAACAGCTGCCCTCTCACTGATCGCAAATCCGTTGATAGGTAGGACTAGTTGCCCACCGACCTCCGACGGGCAGCCGATTTGCTCTTGGCTCCAAAAGAGAGCTTCCCCACAACTTATCGCACCAGACAGGGTTTTTGTCAAATGATACAAGCTAAAATGAAAATGAAAAAGATGTTAATTTATTCCCCATTTTTAAATTAACTTTGCTAAAAACAAAAGGAGACTTTTTGTTTACAATTACAAATTAATCCTGTGGGGACAAAAGGTACAAATGAACCAAAGAGAGCACTGATTACAGTTCATTCTGGAAACATGTGTATGTGTATGTTAATCCCAATAGATACCCATTGTGGAGATGCTTCAAATAATTATGGCCATCTTCCCAAAGATGCAAACCATTATTCTCGAAAAGTTGGTTGGGAAAGGATTTACCGAGAAGGGAAAAGGGAGAGCTGGATTTAAATCAGAAAAAAAAATCCCAGTATTATACGTGAATTATAAGCGACTCTTCTACGCTGTTTTTAAAGTTGACAATGTAAAAATGTATCAATAATAGAGATTTCAACCAAAACTTGCTCGCATAATTGTGAAGGGAAGGTACACACCACATACTGTGCATTTCATTATCATAGCATAATACTCACTTCATCCACCCACCATCCTCGTTGTCCTGATCACAATCTGTATAATTAACCGAGAGAGAAAGAAAAGAAATAGGAAAATCCGAAGCAAATTGGATTCGAATGTGTCGAATATGGGTTGGTGTGGTATAATTATAGGCCTATAGGAATTAAAGTGCATGAATGCAAGGCAAGTATTCCGTGCGGCGATATGTGATTACGTTGGTAAGCTCAAGTTAAAAACCACTGGACGGATATTAAAGTTGGTTATCGTGTTGCTGATAATGTTCTTTTGAGCATCGACCGTTGTTTAAGCGCAATACTCAACACAAAAACAATTTTTAAGAGCATGGACCATAACAGCTTGGGTTCATTTCATAAAAAGACGTAAGATTTGCATGTGCTCGGCGGGCATAGTTTAAGTTACATTTCACAGTGTCGAATGCTGGTTTTTTTTTTTAATAATAACTACTTTCGTGTAAAAAATGACTGAAGTAGAATGAGTTATCAAATCAATATAAACATTATTTTGTTAGCTGGGCAGTTACACAAAATCTTACAATGACCAAAAGTAATTACATAAATTTCTTTTTTGTCAAACAAATTCAGATTCATGGCAAAAAATATCAAGAAAGATACAATAACAGTCATGTGTGAAATTCACAAAAGTCCCATATGGTGGCCGCGTCTTGAGAAAACAGTGAAAAACGTCCCCGTATTTTTAAAATCATTTCATAGGATTTTTTTTATCTAGGCCTACCAATAATAACCAATTGTTTTTGGTTAATACGAGCGATTCACAATAGTTGCAAACTCATGGTGGCGCACTATTGTGAAACATTATAAAACAAATGGTATGTTTCTACCATCACCATCTTTATACCCTGTAAGTATTAGGTAAATATGTTTCGGTATGCTATCAAAGTATGATAGTACTTTGGCTTTGTGAACATATTTTTTTTGTCTTTTCCGTACATGAGAGTCAGCCTCACCCTTGAACTGTTTTAAAGGAGGGCCGTTGATTTTGATACGGAGGTACGGATTTTAAAGGTACTATCGTACTATCATACTTTGATAGTTATCGGGGTATACCAAAATAGAAATCTTTACAGATTTACCTATTACTTACAGGGTATAAAGATGGTGATGGAAGAACCATACAGTTAACATTTTTCTTCCTGCATTGCTTTATTCATCGAGAAAGGTATAGAAATAATTACCCCAAAACAATTTTGATCTCGGGGAGATAACAAATTCCCTGAAGAGATTTTAAAGAACGTCTTAAAAGTTGTCACTGTTTTTCAAAAAGTGAGCACCGTATGGGACTGGGAATTTCACCTAGATGACTGTTACTGTATCTTTCTGAAAAATTCTTGCCCTCGACTCTGTATTTCTGTGACAAAAAGTCCAAAACCAAAGCATGATAATATCATCTTTAAGGTGCCGGGGGGAAACAAAAAGTTGTCATTTAAACGGCCGTGCACTTACAAACTGTAACGGGATCCTCCATGGGGTCGCAGGAAGGTTGGATAGTGTAGCTGCCGATACCTACGGCGTTTTCATGGTCGACGTACGCCTGACACGAAGCTGTGATAGAATGAAAATTTTAAAAACAAAGTGGCTCATCACCAGCGTCGTACCAATGTCTGCGAACTGCAACTAATCTCGTGATTTCCATCAGAAATAGTCAACATACCACACGTAAGTGGTCATTTTATTACCCATTGGAAGATTTAGACTGAGATGTACTTGTGTGAAGAAAATGACGTATACGAAACCATCAGGGCAAATTGCCTCTCTTATAGGCTGTAGGCAGTATAGTGGTCTTTTCGAAACGGAGGCTCCGGCTCGATTTCTTGAATCCATTCCATTCTTAGGGCCTTTACGAAACCTGACTTGAGGCTAGGCTTGATACTTATTTTGCTACCGCCATTTGAGACCCAGAAAACAAAATGAAGGGATTGGGCCACATGACGAAGCCGAACAAAGGCTTCAGCTTCGCCATGTATCTCAAGCCCTTCATTTCATTTAGGACACAAAATGACGGTAGCAATATAAATCCCAAGCCTAGCCTCAAGACTCATTTCGTAAAGGCCCTAAGATAAAGGGCAGATATCAAAATAGAGGCTTTTGGCTGCGGTTCAGAAGTGGATTCTGTAGTTTGAAAAGGAAAACAGAGCTTCAGCTCAATGAAAAAACACAATCTATATATTTTCAGTATTATGGATGACAGAACTGGAACCTGAGCCTAAGCCTGAGCCTGAGCCTGAGCCTGAGCCTGAGCCTGAGCCTGAGCCTCCGTTTCGTAAACCCCAAAGTGCGCTGGCGGTATTGTTTACCATAACAATCACATAGGCCTACATACGATACTTAACCTTCTTCAGCACAGCTGTAATTAAGGCTTTCCAGATAAAGATGTGCTACGTACAACTTGTCGATTTGTCAGTGTCATGGACGGAATGATGCGAACTTCTTATAATTTCCTAATCTCATTACGGTAATCTTCCACTTTTCATTAATATGATTTAAACCCGGTTCATATATTTTATGCGAACTTGCGAAGCGAAATCTTCTTTCTTCGCAATCGTAAGAGCATGTTGCATCGACAACTTATTCGCCTGACCTCGCAATGTCACCACAGGAAGCACGAATCGGGTCTGAAGAAGAACTTCCCTATCGTGGTACATAATCAGAAAGAGCGACCATTACCGTAATATTGACAGTACACTCCACTGAATGCCATCTGAGAGCAATCACACTCGAAATGAAACGGATCAGAAGCAGACGGTAGATGCTGGCAGCTACCTCCATTCTGACATGGTGATGACAAGCATGGATTGGCTATAAAATGAATAACAGAAAGGAATCGTTGCTACTATTAGTGATATTACATTGAACATGTTTCAACTCTCAACATCGATTATTCACATTTTTAAAGTCCATTGAAGTTATACCAGGCGAACACACCATTGGTTGAAAACATGCCTTTCCGATGAATTATTATGAGTAAATGTATATTGTGCAAAAGGTTAATATTATTATAAAGTACTAATTGTGTGAAGCCTTTCGAGGTGAATTCTAATGCTGTCAAGATTATAATGAGGACGGGCCTTCGAAACCAAAGTGACAAACAAAATGTCAAAAACTTTTCGAGTTTCGTTTTGGGGAACTCGGTTTTTTTTAACAATTTAGTTGTGATATGAACTTCGTGTCCCTTCAAGGCAGCGGATTTGTATAAGCACTCCATTTAGACTATTTTAATATCAAATGGCCCATGTACGGTGAAATGATAAAAAACACTAGCCACATTATGTGCGTATAACAAGGCCTACCGTCGTATTGACATTCATCTCCGGTGTACTGTGGGTCACATTCGCAGGTGTATGACGTCAGGTCAGATGATGGCTGACACAAAGTCTTCGGTCCGTGGGTTCCGTCGGAACATGGCCCGGACGAACACGGATCTGCATAGGGATGTATTCATCAATGACGAGTGTTAATTGTCTAAATGCACCCTTCCGCTGATAGACCGGAAGCATGCAGTGAAGCTATGTGGGGAATGCATTGTGGGACATTTTGCGCTAAATATTTTATATTACTATAGGCCTACCTCATAATATTAATGGGCTAGAGCCGAATTCCAATTGGTTAATTGTGCCAGTGGATATATTTGCTGATCACCAGCAAGTAGGCCGGGTAATCTCTAAAGGAACTGTTAGACAGTCATGTTACATATCACTACGCATGGAAATCTCACTGGGCATCCGTCCTAGTTTACACTTTACAGTGTTCTTGCATCCTATACAAACTGAGGAGTTGTGCGTTTACACACACCCACAGTGTGTGGAGTTTTTGTCTTGTAAACAGTAATTCGAGGAGCTCCTCAAACAGGTTTGTGCACAATTCGGGCAATTGGTGGCGCTATCGATGGTTTGCAGTCCGATTTGACAAACTCCTCACATGGTCGGGCGTCCGCACAGTTCATCTCGAATTGTTGCGCGTGCGTGCGTGAAATTCGTCTTACACATGAAGTTCACGAAAATGTGCGTTTTCCTGCACTTCTCGACGAAATGAGGTGAAGTAAAACACCTCGGGAGCTCGAATCGACTGTCTATCCGAAATAAAGTATGTGGTATTTGTTAGACTATACCTCACAAATATTCTTTATTTTCGTCGAAAAGTGCAGCAAAACGTTGTTTTCGTGAACTTCATATAGGGCAAACTTCACGCACGCGCGCACTGTAAACTAGGACAGATGCGCAGTAAAATTTCCATGCGCAGTGAGATGTTGTTATGTGTAACAGTTCCTTCGGAGATAACCCGGCCTAGTTGCTGGTAATTAGGCCATAAAAAAATATTGTTGTATTGGCGTAACCCGCCCGACCCAAAAATATGCCCCGACCGTAAACATTTTAAACCAAAAAAAAATTAATAAAATAAATAAATAAAAAAAATCGGGAAAAAAAAAATTAAATAAAAAAATCGCAAATTTCTATGCAGATTAAAAGCTTAAAAGGAGCAAAAGATGGAAACCAGACTGGTTTAAGTTGTTATGTCATTTCTTGTCTTTATTTGACACGTCAAAAACTGTGATATACAGGGGGAAAAGCATTTAATACCCCAGGAAAAATTAAATAAAAAAAAAGAAAAATCCGCCCGCCCTACCCTATTTTCCAAACCTCCGTTACGCCAATACAACAAAATTTTTTTATGGCCTTAGCATATATATCCATTGGCACGTGAAGCGGAATTGGCCAATTGAGATTCTGCTCCAGGTCATGAATATTTATAAGGTATATTCATTTCGATCATTTAATGTAATGATCAGCTGCAAAAGTTGATACAATGATAAAAACCCACAAAACGTACATGTACGTACGGAAAACAATACAATTGTTACATTAGTTCACTTACCATCTGCTTCACAGTTGATACCGATGTACCTGAACGGGCATTCGCAACTGTAGTCCGACCCACGATCGATCACCGTGCAGTAGCCTCCGTTCAGGCAAGGTCCACTGTAGCAGGTATCTAAAATATAACAATTAATTAACACTACATAAAGTTACACATGCAATTGTGTACTATGCAAAGCAAATAATCAGAGAAAATACAACTTATGAAAAGCTTTCCCGTTTAGTAAACTACACCCCATGTATGTTGGCTGTTGCATTCAATGTCAACGAGTGTAGCTTACCGTAGTCCGAAATCCGGCGGTCCAAAATGTAGGTGATAAAAATTTGATGCGATGATTTCAAATTTTTTCAAATATTCCAGGGCCCGTGCACTTATTCAGTTTTTTTTTACTAAAACAAAAATCGATGTTTTTGCTCAGACGTATACACAAACCATCATGCCAGTTTATTGGTAGAAAAAACTTACCTGAAAATATTGTATTTTGAACAATGATTATTGTATCTTTATTCAATTCAAATCAATTCAATTGAATTCAATATCCAACTCTGTAATGTGACATGACAATTAACTGGAATGTTAAGGTTAAAGTAAATAAGAGAACATAAACAAAGGCAAAAGAACTATGATAATTAAAAGACAGTATGGGGGCACTTTCAGAAGCCGTGGCTTGTGTTGAAAGTGTAGTAAACAAAAGCCAATAATTAGTGGATATTTCATTAACAAAAGATGTGTAAATACAAGGACAGCTTAATACAAAACTAGGACAGGACAGACAAAAGAAGACAAAAGACGACCAAACGGACAAACGCATCATCACTAAGACAACAGCTATCAACAATGGTCTTCAACTGGAAATTGCGTATGCGTATATTTTATGGGTTCAAGTCTCAAAATAGCTGTCTGAGGTACATGTACATCAATAAACTTACCATATATTTCGCAGTTGTCCCCAGTGTACTCAGGCGGGCACTCGCAGTCAAAGCCCAGCCCGTATTGAGTAGGTACACATGTGCCTTCATTGCATAGGTCCATGTGACAAGGATCTGAGTGAACATAAGCAGAAATGAATATAATAAGTCGAAATTGAAATTATAATTATTTGGTCCTTTTAAACTTATGTCTACTGGGTCAGACGGCGATATTCCTGCAGTCACTACAATAAACAAATACAAGTCTTTGTCTTGAAAGTTACTCAACCTCCCAAAAGTACATGCTAGAGCCTATTATACTTACTGTAGAGTTCGCAGTTGAAACCGTAAAACTCGATCGGACATTCACAGGTGTGGTTCAGACCTTCCTCGGTCACGGTGCAGTTACCTCCGTTCTGGCACGGCTCAGAGTAACAAGTATCTATACAGGGAAACAATATAAAAATAACAACAATCTGTTTTTCATTATATTCATCAAATAAAGGAAATTCAAGACAATCTCAAGGGAAACTAACTGTATTTAAATCAATACAAGTAAACTGCTGCAAACTGCTCATCAGCCAAAAGTACCTGAAATATACCAAATGCTGCAGACCCTCCTAACTGTAAGCATTTGTATTTAAATCATTGAAAAGGGAACAAAGAAAAATTGAATGGAGCGGGATTCGAACCTCTGAGCTTGAGCTACACAGCCTTATGTTGGTAGCGTCCCTAATAGCAAAGATCTTATAAGATGCTAATAGTCAATTATCTTTGTTCGTTTGCCAGTCAAAATTGCACAGAAGAAAATTGATTCAAAGAAGTCCCGTCAACAGGCATTCATGAATGCACTCACTATCTATGTAGATTTCACAGTTAGCTCCGCTGAACTCCTCCAGACAGCTACAATGGTAGTAAGTGGGTCCATCAGTCACGACGCAGTTGCCTCCGTTCTGGCAAGGCTCGGAGATACACAAATCTAGAAATAGCACACGGATTATTGAGGAATATTGAAACAGAACTGGACACGTGGTTAATTTACTGCATCAATCTGATGGAAGTGAAAGTGCTCACTGATAAGGCCGCAGTTGGTGCCAGCGAACTCAATCGGGCAGGAACAGTCGTAGCCGGATCCACCTTCAGTCGCAGTGCAGTTGCCTTTGTTCTGGCACGGCTCAGAGTCACAAGCATCTAGGAAAAGAAAATAAGTAAATCCAAAGTTATTTACGGGGCTCTACAGGTGCTTTCCGAGTTGTTGAGATCCTGAGATAAATCATCTTGGTGTGAGGACTTCCAAAAATCTAGATGGCGACATCCTGAGATAATATACAACGGGATGACGACATTCTGAAATCTAGATGAAGACATCATGAGATGATTAATCACGGGACTTTAGTTAGACTAAAACGGCTTGAGTTTGTCTACTGTGATCATGTTTCTCCCACAGTTTACCTTGTGGCAGACGCTTTAATTAATTATTTATGTATTGACATGACATTTACAATGTAGTCTTACAGTGTATAGTCTGAAATATACTTAAGCAATACTTCCGCCCGGAAACAAATGTGTTTTCATTTCAAGCACCTACAGTACTTGTGTGTGCTTGGATCATACACACGAGTTAGAAATTAGTCCCCAATGATTTGTTAAGAATTTGTAACCTTTCGACATTCTCGAGAAAGATGGCAAAAATTATAGTTTGAAAACATGTTTATGTTTTCAAACTGATCCTTAAAAACTTAAAAGCGACGTTCGTCGGGTGTATTTAATATGAATGGCGGAGAGATTTTAATCTAAAGCCGATTCACCCACGCATGCGCACATGTGCGGCCTCTTTGCCGTGCGAATTTATAGCCGTCGCCAGGTAAGATTTTCTCTCCCAAATGTGTCCAGTTTTTGCCGCTTCTAGTTAATGTCTTATTAAATCCTTATGACAGGCTGGTGCAGTATTGCCTCTAGATTATTTTGGTTATGTTAGGTCGGTGCACGCGTTTCTAGGGGTGAAATATTAACTACAAAGTTTTTGAAACTTCTGTCCCATGGCCGCACATAGTTTTTATGTGTATTGTTAAATGGCGGCCATGCCGTTGTGAGGCATATAGGTCTATGAATAATGTAGCTTTTCACCTGTTGTGTACACAATGCATACGAACTGGACGCGCTGTGTGTATAGCACGCGTATGGGTCTCAGGTAGTTGAACACTAGGCCGTGTTACATAGGCCTGCATAAACCGCATCCGTGTCAGATGTGTAAACATTGATGATTGGATATACACATCATAGGAAATAAAATAAATTACTGTGTTAAAGTGCTATTATTCATCTATCATTTACACATGCTTATTTTTATGCTGCTATTTTATTTTTGAATATCACACACTCCATTGGTCATTACTGTTTGAGGCTAAGCCTAACGGGCTAAGCACTCTTGCTGAGCTAGGTTACTACAATGTACTAGAAAAATCACATAATCACATACATCTCCCCAAATACGAGGATAAGCTGTTGAATGTTGAATATCAATTTACTGCATGTATGCATATTTTTTAATGGCTTGGGTTATCTTGTCTTTATTGACAACAATTTGGGGGATCAAGAATTGACCAGACTAATAAAACAGACCGGAATATACAGCAGCCTAACGAGTTTTGCCGTGTATTGCCGTGTGCGCTTTGCTCCATTAATGTATGCACTTAACCGGTAGATGGAACACCATCCTAGAGTCAGCTCAATGTCGGCCAAGGTATAACCACTTCACATAGCGTAGACAGGATACAAGGGGTGCTTGATGAACAGATTGTATAGTCGAGGCGTCTTCCTGTTGGCAGGCTGATGTCTACCATGGAATTGCCCCGCGAAGGGCTGGCACAGGTCATAGCTCAGTCTAAAAGGCCTTGTCTGAAACTTCAAAACTGCTACTAGGCCTATAGTGTATAAACGGGATCCGACTTTCAGAATAGCGCACCGCGCAAATCCGGCGATCCCATACTTACAGAATGGCTAGCCGACTTAGACACGTGCGCGAGGCAGCTTGGTCTCTCGGGGTGTGCATTGGTAAATTGCTGTGCACAGGGATACATGTATACCATCTTGGCGGCGATGCTAAAGAAGAGGTCCTCTGTTGTCTCCCATCAGAAAGAGACAGCTTTAATGATCTCACGCCTCTCTTGTCGCGTAGATTCGGTTCACCAGAATATATAATTATAAGCTTATGCCGCCTTTTATGGTCGTGTCCAAGAGGACTGTGGGACCATGGCAGGGCACAGTATAAACCAAACAGATAATGACGCACAATTCTAGAGTCTTCTAAAAGTTGGCCAAGCTACCACCACTTCATTGGCTTACCTGGACATTTCAGGAATCGACGAATTTCTTTGGGGTCGTTGCTATGGAGAAAGGTGTTGTAGTAGGTCACTTTGAAAGGTCTGATGGGTGTGCGACTGGTCAAGCCACCGACTCGGACCACGGTGCACAGACAGGGGTCTGGTTCGGCAATGACCCATCGATACGCTTTATGTGAATAAGGGTCTGGTTCCTGCACAATCCAGCACTTCTTTGCTAAAAAAAAAAAATCAAAAAAAAAAAAAAAAAATGAAACAATTACTTAGGGTTTCTCTATATACGGTTCTAAAGTCAGCCCCGTTCATGTAGTCTACTTGAGACACCTTACAAAGAAAAACAGTGATCACAGTGATGTACAAAGATTTTACATCTTTGTACAATATTTTGAACTATATGAATTATTGGAAGCATATAAAAAAGGCCTGATCTTAATTCAAACTACATTTACAAATCTGAATAAATCGCCTCTTAGCTTTGGTCTTTGGTCAGTTACTTTTGCACGTCCAGAAAGTCTAAGGAATTTATTTCCTTTATGATGCTGTTTATTTTGTTCATTCGTTTTTAAATGAATACAGCACGTGTCAAGATATTTTGCTTTCGTTATTGCTTCTTTTGCAGCTGTAAATAATTATGTACAGTTGCTAAGATGATTAGTGATTGCTAAATTTTCAATACCGATATTGTAAATGTTGATATAATAGTCAACTCAAAATTAACAATAAAAACATTGATGTTATTCCATAATCATTTTGTTGACGGATTTTACTGTTTTTTGTTTTTTTTTGCAGTATAAGGTGCAGAATAAAAAAATAAAGAAAAGTGGGAAAAGGTGTCTTGTCTTTACAGCATATATACCTGATGAAAACCTGCAATAAAAATATTTGAAGAAAACATACTAGCTGAACCGATCTCATTGTCAAACGTACACTCCGGCCTCGTTGGGCGAAACTCGCGTGATCAAGTATTAGTTAAACTTCCAGACGTTTAGATTTGTTTAAAAAATTTTTTTTTACTTTGTTTAGTTGCTGTTCGAGTATTTCATTTCTAAAAATGAAATTTCCAACAAGATTAGCCAACATTTACACGCCAAATTTAGACTTTGATTAAAAAAGACCGGCCAATGTACCCGCTGTGTGTTCCCTACCACCTCTACGTAGACACAGCGCTTGGGAGCTTGCGACGCATTCAGCCGGAGGCGTCAACCCGTGTGTGTTGATGTGGTAACTCGTAACACGGTCCTCGCATGTACGTACATTTACTGCATACGAGACCGCAAAAACACCTTATCCTCCTTCCTTTTTTGCTTTTCCGAGCGAAGGGGAAATGCCTCGAAAATACAGAAACATTATTTTATTCCCTCAAAATATTTTGCTCTCTAAATCGACAACAATTTCGTATTCTGGAAAACATTTCGTTAACAAATACATTTCGTGTTATCAAAAACATTTCGTGTTCTTATCGAAACAAATTTGTATTATCGAAACATTTCAAGAATAATTCGCCAGAAGCTTTATGTTTCCAACAAACAAACAAACGAATTTGCCTAATTCAGTAATACACTGTATTCATTATGTTTTGCCGAGGATGTTTGCATCGTTTACGGCTAAAACGTCCGTGCATCGCGTAATTCTTATTATAGCAGGTGCAACATTATTTACTCAGCAAGAGTACCAGTCCAAAACTATTGGTGTCATGATCCATTTCACTTTTAAGGACACGATATATTTTAGTTTTTTTAAGAGAAGCTTTAAAAAGTGTACTAGAAATATTGCGTTATGCCCTGCACTGTGAATATTTATAACTTTGAAGCTGCCGTGTTCCTTTAATGGACCGACAGCCTTGCTATGAGTTCACATAAAAGGACTGTCAAACAATTACATTGGTCTATCGGTTCAGTTGATGTGTTTTGTATGTGCCACTGTCCAAAAAACATCACAAAATTGAACATTTTAGTCACAAGAATGGCATAATGATTGCTTCATATAACTATACCATGCAGCATACACCAATTATGAGTGTTCATGTTAGTCAAACCGAATGTTTGTTTTAACATAAATGAGAAAAAAAAATAAATGTGACGGTCATAAAAAAATGCGAGTTACTTTAACACGCCCCACTCGCTTACTTGTTTTTAATCAAGCCATACCTTATTATGTAATCACTCTTTATTTGCCTGTTTAAATTATTCAAATATGCGAAACGCCCTTTAGTTATGATTGGGTTTTCGCTTCCCTCAAACTCTCTGTCATAATATTGAATACATGTACGGAATTTTTTTTTCAGTCAGTTTCCCTTGTGGTTATTAATTGCAAGATGGCGGTCGCAGTTTACATTTTGGCGAACCGCAGATGATTGTAAATAATTTACATTTCCATTTCCCCTGTTTTTCTTCTAAGTTGTTTATTTGATACCCATTTCATGACGAATACTCATCTACAGTGTTTCATCTTCGCTCTTACAGAGAATAGACCAGCAAAACAGAGAAACATTCTTATTAGGGTCACAAAGAATATTAAATAATGCGTCACGTGCGGTAAAAAAATGAGTTTAAAGGAAAATACACAGCACATTAACATAAATCCCCCAAATATCTCCAGATTTTCTTCCTGTTTTATGCATTTTTTGGAAACAGTTTCCATGAACAAGAAGTATGGTACAACGGAGGCAAAATTGAATCATCCTACCTTCGGAAACCTTGACGTAAACAACCAGTGATATAAGTGCAAATATTTGCAAGAATTGCGCCATTTTGGACGGACGAGTCGTCACTCTGCGGTGAGCAACCCCTGACGATCCTGACGACTGTGCAGTTACAGCTAGCGACAGAGAGCGCGACGCTGAATCTGCGTCCGGCCGTGTGGACTCGGTAATATAGGCAAACGTGATCCTAATCGATACGATGAAGAATTACCGCATAATTTTCTTTACCTTGCCGGATTCACCTTCCGTGGTTTGTTCATTGTTGCTATAGACGCGGGCAATAGCGATAATATTGAGGCCTACGGAATGAATCATTAAGTTGGTCAAAATCATCATGTGTGGTTTCTGAATGAGAAATGTTTTTTTACCGCTAAAAGAATCAGAAAATAGAATGCTAGAAGGTTAAGAGAGGGTTAAAAAACCCCACACAATTAGGCAAACAACGATGCTGCTTATCCATTACAATAAATCATAGGCCTGCAACTCACTATTAAAAAAGGGCTCCAGATTCATGAAAGTATTCCATTTGTATGTAGTATTACTTCAAACTGAAGGAAAACCTCAAATTTCACTTTTTGGGGAAAATAACATTTGATGCGGTACTGCCCCCAAAAAGATACAATCCCCCAAACGTTTCACACCAGATATGAAAAGACCAATCTTGGCTCTAAGTAAATCCAAACGGAAAACGTTTTGAGAACCCTGGCAAGTTGACTTTTTGAGAGAAATAAATTTGGTAAAAATACCAATTTTTCAAGTTCTAAAAGCATGCTTTAAGGCACGTTTTAAAATTAGAATAATGATTGATGGCATTTAAAAGATATTCAAAATATTCGAAGTTAGGGCAAGGATGATACTTTGTAATGAAATAAGTGGTTTTGTGACAGAACTTTGCATTTAAGCTTGGTTGTATTTTAAAATAAGCTAACCCCCCCCCTAGTTTTTGAGGCGCAAAATTGGCTTAAAATGCCCAAAACACGAAATAGCCCGTAACCATTTCAAGGGTCTCTTGGGAAAAATTTCAAATATGTTTTTGTTGCTTGCTCACATAGTGCTTTCATAAAAAAAAAAATTGGCCGAGTACAAAAATATGAAATATTTACGTGACCCACTCTTAAGACCCAACACACTACTATTTTGTAGTTGTCACTGCGTGTGCATAGTCGGCCATAATGAACATGACTGCTTTCTATCAACGCAGCGCGAAACCTTTAATAATATTGTTGTTAATTAGGCCTACTCCTTAAATTTCTAAAGACTGGCCTGTTTTCTTGAACATCCGCATTTTGTTGAAATAATGGCTGTGATGCTGTGATGCTGTGATGACGCAGACGGAAGAAATGAGTTCAGATAGATTGTTGTAAAATTAATTGTTTTTATTATTTATTTATGTTTCATATTTATCTCTTATGGTTTTTTTTGTAAGCTCCATGGCCAATTCATTTGCCTCTCAGCCAGGTATGGTGGTCTAGCTGGAGCCAGATTGAATCGATCACCTACACCGAATGCCTGGTCCGCTCTATCTACACGTCACCGACTGCAAACTCATGGTCATCATCAATTGGAACACGGCAATGGAAATTCGTGCCGTAATTAGCTGCTCATTACCCACTCGAGCAGACTAAATAGTCGCTACGTAAAACTCGTCTCAATAAGATGCGATCGATCAAATTCAAAGGAGCAAAGCCTTTTTTTCATACAAAACGAATGTAATGGACCAATTTTGTGATGATCGTTAAAGGTAGGCCTGCTATCTTACTTTGGTAGGAATCAAAACAGACATGTTCACAGATGTACATAGAATAAATATGCCATAAACAAATGGTTTCCCCTGAAAAAAAGTTAGATGTATCCAGAAATAAGTAAAACAAAAGACCGGTTTAGATCTCAGAGATTGAAACCTGACAATAACGATTAAGCCAACCTCATGATTTCGCGTAGCAGATTGCAACGGTTTTTTTCTTGGCTGTTTTGTTTTTACTGTTTCCAATGACCAATTGAGCTGTAAATCTTACTGGTCTATCTTTATTCCATGACAAATCAAATTATGAACAGACCACAGCTGTTTGTCAACTTAACCAAAGGATGATAGTACATTTAATGAGTAAACCATGCATGCAATACACAGACATCTCCAAAATGCACGTCGATGCATGCCTTGGTTCTACTTATCATAATTCTCCCTATATTTGATGTAGTCGAACATAAGCCGAGTTTCTATATTGAGTTTCTCTGGTGGGTGTAACGCAAGCACTTTACGGCGAATGCTACGGTTTATGAGTTCGTGTCAAGCAATTGGTTCGTGGTGCTTGTGTCCTTGAAGAAGACACGGTGCTCTTGCTGCTTCTCTCTATATAGTAATATTTCCCAGAAGTAATGTAAACACTTGTGAGGGGATGCCTGGCCATTGTGTTTGAAATAAACCTCTGTATTTTGAAATTTGCATTGTTTCATGCTGTATACACTCCGAAAATAATGACCAGGGACTATCGAGGAATCAGCTGATGTGACAGAAGAAATGAAAACTTTTGAATAAAGTGTTTACCATAGGTTTGGCTGTAGGACCCGGGGTACTCAATTGAGCAACTGTAATTGAAGCCGGATCTGTCTTCGGTCTAAGCGCAAATCTTGTTTCAGTTCTGTTCGATTCGGCTCGTTCCGGTTCCATTCGGCTCGTTCTGGTTCCATTCGGTCAGGGTCGGTTCGGATTAATTTGGCTCGATACGGCTCGGATCGGCTTGGTTAGAATGCGGAATACTGACGGAAATGTTTGAAGTAGGGTGTTTGAGGCTTAATTAACTATCTGAAAATTACAAGAGTAAGTTTTTTTTTTTCGAATTTCCGAAAGTCTAAAATATTTGCTTGCAATTGTTTGGTGTTTTAATCAACAGCTGAATGCTATTCACACTTACAACGATATTCAAATATGTACAAGGTAATGTGGCCGACTAGATGCAGTGACAACGAAAAAAAGTAGTGTATTGGGTCTCGATCGGTTTCCTAACTAGGGGGACATACAGCCTGCAATATAGAGTGCGGCGGAGCGTAAACTTGCCACACAAAAGGCGAACGGTGACACCGCAGTAATAGCCGATGGTATATCGTGTCGTCGGATCGGTCTATACTTGATGAGAATGTCCTTATGGCAACCAACGTGATTCATTGGCAAGTTTACTTTAAGTTACCTTTAAGATTTCTTCCTCACGTGACTATAAATCTATTCACACTGAACCTGCGTTGTATTGACAACCACCAAATTGCTCGCCTTGTTCACGGGTTGGCGCTGAGGGTATTGACGAATCCAATCATGGCCTGTGCCCATCACCGCAAGAGGGCGCCACACACTAGCTATCACTGATTATAGGTCATTACCATCATGAAACCAACATGGTCGTCCTGATGTGCCAAAAATCAGTTCTCTTCGTCTCTCTGTCTGTCGACAGTAATAATTGTGTGTTCTTTGACCGAACTATACAGTAGGCCTAATAGGCAAAAGACTGCAATAATTTTTTTCTGGGCTATCAGCACCGAAAGTGGTTTGTTTCATTAACGAATTGTGCGGTTACATTTTCGTCTTACATTAATTTTTAAATTGTTTTAAAACTGCATACACGGTTATTTTCCCTTTGCACGGCTGTTCCTTGGTGCGCTAACGCACCGCAATAGTCAGTAGAGTCTACAATAATGATACCCGCTTATACTCGGTCTGGTACCTAAACTCGCGGGCTCACGCCGCTGTACTGATTCTGAGCTAGGCGATGGCGGCATTAATTGGCAAACAGTCACGGTGCTTGGCAACCTCCAGTGATGATGCCGCGGTTGCTCGGTAGCAACCGACTATATAGAAATGCATGTTTTGGTTTTTTTCCTCTCCCAATTAGCCACTTCCTGCCGAAGCCAGTGAACCGAACCAAAATCGCATTGTGATGAGCCTCAGACATTTTGCTGCTCATGGCCTTGTCCTTTAGGGGAGCAATGCTGCAATTGAATGCAAGGTTACATCATGGAGGCACCTCTATACTAACACACGTTAGAAGACTATACATAATAATTGTACAGCTTATTCGGTTACTATTGCGCCTCAAATTGATAGGCCTAGTTGCCGCAAACTGCTCACCGTCATGCCGTCATTAACGTTTATACCCTATAAAATGGACAATTTTAGGCCCAATGAGTGTTAACTATTAACCATTACGGTGTCTATACGCTTAGCTGTATTCTCGCCATTGAAAACTGGTCTTATAGCAGCGCTGTATAATAATCGTATACTACACGTACATACGTATTCATCACTTAGATATCTAAGTCAAATAGGGTTTATTCACGGTGCATCCATCCTCCATTCGAGGCAGTGCAATCAAACTGAAGCTTGGATTAACAAATAGTCTGTTACCCGTTTTCTTTTTTAGAATTAGTGTCATCTTTTCAAGGAAAGTGACAAAATGGATGCGCCATGATTAAGTCATTTAGGCCAAAAAGTACATAACAGCAGCTAGTGTTGCCCCGAAATTATTTGGCCAATTCGTTCATAAATTTGAACATTCCATTTGTTTAAATGGTCCAAGTTTTGATCAAAACTTTACCGAATGACAGTGCTATGTTTAAATGACAAACTTGATGTCTTTTTGTGCGCAGCTGTATGTGCCACTCCTCATTATCCCATTTGTATTATCTTTCCCACCGTCAACTCTATGCATTTCTGAATTAGTATGTTTATCCTTAAACATTATGTGATAATCCTATCATTCCCAATTCCTCCTATTCCACCCCATATGCATATCACTCACTTAGCAGACAACCTTCTTTAAGTTTTGTTTTAAGATAGAATAGAAAAGAATATAATATAATAGGAACAGAATAAGAACGTTATTATCCCATTGAGGACATTTGGTGGTCTTTTACAAAAAAAAATCCAGACATTAAAAACAAACATGTTCAAAAATTAAACCTTACAGATAATTAACACATTTTTTAGTACAACACAATTATACGGACCACAAGAAAACGGAATAAAAAGCAACACCAAGATAAAAACGGTGCCAGTGAAACTGAGATAGCGATAGCAGAGGATCGGGATTTGTGACACGGATAAAGTATAAAGAGATGTCGGATGAAGAAAAGGAATATTAAGCATTAGTACATTTTGGAAATGAAAGAAAATCCCACGAAGATAATGTGGAGCCCTGCAAATAATATTTATAAAAGACAAGAATGACACATGATAACTAAATAAAGTCATCCAGCCACAAGGAAGTTGTACGTGCAGATTTTTGTGCTGTTTTACACATTTTATTAGAATGATGTCTTGCAAATAATCTTATCAGTATTATTAAAGTCATTGCTTCCTCGTAATTAAGGTAACTGGGCCTGAAATCTTCACCATGGCTTTTGTTGGTGATGAACTGATTCGAATGAGACACCCTAGTGCTTAAAAGTGTGCGCAAATTGACGATAATTACAAAAAGCGTATTAACTATACAACACAAAGCAAAATGCAGACATTACGTCAGCGAACGTGGTGATGAAGGTGATCATTAGGTGCAAAATATGAATTCATTTATACAATTCAAACATTGATCCACAATATAATAATGATATACATCAATAAATATATGCAATATTATGTACATGTACTAAACGTTTTACGTATAGCAACACTCAATTACTATGCAAACATTTAATATTAAAGGCAAAATAATTATTATGCGTTAACACAATTAGACATATTAATTATACTCTTTTTTGAGTAAGAGGCTGTACATCCTCACTGGAACCTTCCGGCCTGTCAATCAAACTGTGTGTAAAACCGATGTGGGCGGGGCTTAAGAGCAAAGCCAGAATGGTCCATTGTCTCATGGTATTACCGCTCAATTACGTTATGTACTTCCACCATGCTTAGCATTAAATCTAATTTTATAAATTAAGTTACTTCGCAAAAATTTGACTGCATGCATGATTAGATATACATTATTTTCTCGAAAAAGCTCATTACCGTCGTCTCGCATAATTTAATCATTAATATACATGTATGTAGTTTATATTGAGTATGCTAATGTATTGATTCTTCATTTTTCTCATCAGAGAGTGGTACGCGATATGGAACAGCTCAATCTGAATGAATGAACACATTGGACTTAGCGGATATGCTGATATTGCAGGAAAGGTATTTGTCTTTTAAATTCCACAGATCTTTAGAATATTAGCAAATTAGATTTAAATTTAACTTAAGATCGTTTTTGGTTTCCGTGCATTCAATTCAACTATTTCATTTTATATAATACACAGAAGAGTATAATTCATATGAATGATTTAGTTGCACAATATAAACGACAATTATTATTATCATTAATTGGTTATATTGAGAAGTATATTAAGAACATAATTATATTTGACGGCTGTCACTGTACAGCTAGTGCGTTTTACATTATAACATATAACGACTATTCATCTAAAAGCGACGATTGCTGTACATGTTTATCTCTACAGTACAGTGTCAGTATACAGAGGGGGGTTGAAATCCTTCCTCAAACGCAATTATATATAAAATTCAAATTATTCTTATGCAACGGTCTGTATACACATGGATCGGACCTTAAGGAGACAAGGCTTGCAATAAATTCGAGCTTATAGGGAGACACCAAACATTAAGGAGACATTTTGATGTCTCCCTAATGTTATAGGTACTTTTTATAGAAAGAAAAGAATGCTCTCTACAGGAACATATGTCAATTTCAAGCTCATAATTGGTTTGGAGGATGTTTAGAAGTAGGTAAGTTAAGTGTAGTGCACTACCCTATGGAAATATCTCCCCAAAGTCACATTTAGGATAATATAAATGTATATACATTTGATTCACTTAAAAGGACCGTCTATGACCACAGTGTAACTTTTTCAACTTCGTACAAAAGATAAGAGAGGAGGATGATCAACTGATGCTGTTTGATGACCAAGAAAGTTATTTGTTTAATTTCTATATTTGTTTCCGGTGTCTGTTTTCCAGCAGTCAAAGCAACTGAAATTAACTATTATAGGGACAGGACAGGTTGATGAATATAATTTACGGACAATAATTGCTATAAATGCTTTCCCATTTGAATTTGAATTTGCAACCATCAATACATGCAATCATGTCCCCACGTAGAACGATACACCATCAGCTTTCAATAAACCTATTAATAACGCTGTTCAATAGTTACCATACTGTAGCGAATACAAAAAATGAAACCTCACAATCACTTGCAAACACACTAATTTCCACTTATATAATAACATCTTAAAGTTAAATTTAACAAGAATTTGCAAGTTAGAATACTTCGCCTACAAAATAAAGAATTAAATAAATGAAATAAAGAATTAAATAAATTAAATAAAGAATTAAATAAATTAAATAGAGAATTAAATAAATTAAATAAAGAATAGAGATTTTTCGGTTCAATTATATTTGTATGTTAGCTGTTGCGGTACCCTTAGATATAACACTGTCAGATAGACCTACTGCCAAACATTTATGAGAAAATTTGAAGAAGACCAACGTCAATAGTAACTGCCATTTTGTATGCATGGTGCTTGTTTCTTCGGAGATGCATAATATCTTTGGCAGATGTTTAACTTCTGCTGCTCTTACGAATATTTCACTGTTAGGTTTTGGCATATGGATAAAACATCTCTATACTGTACATATTCCGGGTAAATTTAACGAAAATGCCAATTTCCGATCCTATACCTGTTTGGTGCAAAAGCTTGGTTTTGAATTAAAATGAAATGTAAAAGAAAATCAAGAAAACGGAAAAATCTGTTGCTTTGAATACATCAATCCAGTGGTTATCTACTAGTAAAGTAAATTATTACGCAATGGACTTGAGCAAGAGAACGGAACTTTTGGAAAATGTTGTCCATGTCTACGAAGTCATATCCTAATAGTCAAGGAGCATGGACCATGAACAAATTAGAGTTCCCAACCCCGACTACATCTAAGGTCTGACTGAAGACATTGATTGTGGTGGCACTTTTTTGTTATATCCCAAAAATTAGGAAAAACTCAAGAAAATTCAACAAATGAGTTTAAGCTCTTGCTTCTGACTTTTTTTTTAAATGTTATTTCTCTGTCAATGGATTCTGAATTATATAATCACATAATCATTCACTAAAATACATATCAAGGACTTGGTTGGTCAGAAAATACGACCACGCCTCTTTTTTCAGTTGCATTGTGGAAAAGTGAATCTTGTTTTTTGTTGCTCCTCAAATGATACCATATTTTTTTTCAAAAGTGATACCACAATTTGAAGCCACATATCCTGGCAAAGCTGTTAATGGTATACAATTTTATGAAGTCAAACCTTAGATGCATGGGTGTTGAGCTAACACCTTAATAAGAGGGTTTTCATAACATTGCTCCTGACTATAATCTGTGAGGGGGATTCATAGTAGAGTGGTTGTTTCTATTGCGGTCTCATGTTGTGGTTGGTGCTCCCAATGCGTGTTGTTGTTTACACCTTGATCCATACGTACCTCTGGGAGGTCCTCCCCGGCGCCCTGTGAATAAGTGGAACATGTGAGTGGGCCATTATGGTGTCTAGTAAATGCATTGCATATTTTACGTCGCAGTCGAGCCACAGCCTCATTGGGGGGTTGACAAAAACAAACTTGAGGCTAAACTTGTATGGGATTTCGCTATATATCGCCATTTGAATCCCACAGCACGAAATGAAGGGATTTGGAAACATAAACGTAGCCGAAGAACGGCTCCAGCTTCGTTATGTATTTCAAAAATTTCATAAATTGTCTTTACATTTTAAATTGTCTTTACATTTGGGTAAAACTGAGTCTATTTTGTTTGGGTCTAAGGGCAAATTGAAGAAAGCAGATTCATTTACAGTAAAGTGCAATGGAGAAATTGTTAAATCATCTTCATCTGTAAAATATCTAGGTGTTGTCCTAGACCCTGTTTTATCTGGTGAACACATTGCTACTTCCGTAATAAAAAAAACTGGGAATAGACTTAAGTTTTTATACAGACAAGCCAATTTTCTCAATGAAAAATCTCGTAAAATTCTGTGTTCTGCATTGATTCAGTGTTACTATGATTATTCATGTTCATCATGGTATTATGCTTTACCTGTTAGACTGAAAAGTAAATTACAAATTATGCAAAATAAAATGGTTAGGTTTATTCTCGATAAAGATTCCAGGGCTCACATTGGTCAGAGACAACTAGACAGATTGGGGTTCCATAACGTTCAGGATAGGGTGACTCAAATGAAGCTCAATCATGTTTTTAAAGTGGTCCACAACTTAGCTCCTAAATATATGTCTCATAACTTTACCCGAGTCTCTGATAGATACTCGTATAATACAAGGCAAAGTTCTTTTAATTGTATTGTTCCGACCCATACCAATAGAAATACATTTTCTATTACAGCAATAAAGGACTGGAATGCGCTACCATCCAATATTAAAAGCATCTCCAGCTTTCCTGTATTTAAAAAACAAGTCCAATCACATCTATCCCAGAAAGCCAATCAATTATAGTATAATGTGTTAATTTTTTTTCTCAATTTCCAGGACTATTCCTACAGTGAAGGGGTTCATTGTAATCCTTATTATTTTATTTTGATGTATACTTTTTATGGATTTTTTATGAAATTTTATGAAATTTTTTATGAAATTGTACATTCTGACTTAATAACTTAGTGACTCGAATGTGATTAATATTTAGATTTTAAGAGGCCTTTAAATTTTTGTTATTTGGTTTTATTTATTGGTTTTTAGGTTTGTTGTTGTATTCTTGTAATTGTGTCTGTTTTTATTTATGGGACCCCAACGGAAATAGGCCTATGTAATTGGCTTTATTGGGTTATCCCAGAATGAATCAACTGTATCTTGTTTATTATTGTATGTCCTCTGTCTTGCCGTTGATGATTTCTGAATAAAATAATAATAATAATAATAAAGCCAATCATTTCATTTCATTTCATTTCACACAATGGCGGTAGCAATTAATGTCAAGCCTGAAGGTTATAGCCTCAAGCCTCATTTCGTTAAGGCCAATAAGCATTCCTCCTTTAATGTACGCCTACATTAACTGAACGGATGTACATTGTTGGGCCACATAAATCAACATTCAGACCTTTTCATTGACAAGCATGCTAACAATCATTGTGAAATTTTGCTGTAATTCATGATTTCTCGTGCGCCCAAGAACGGCGTCCACGGCCGGAGTGCCCTCATTCGGCCGAACACGAATAGTCCTTTAGCCCTTCGCTATTACAGTCCGCATCTGTGTAGACCACCAATGATGTAAAGCATGCAGTAACCATACACATTTAATGATTTTGGAAGTAAGGCATAAAAACTGTGTACCGTATGCAACAGACCAATAACCGACAAAATTAATAGATAATTAAACAGGACAAGGGAAGACGATAATTCAAACACAACATAAATAGCGGCTTACCATTCATCAACGTCCCGCCAAGTGAGCACGGTAATGTCTTTTGAACAAGACAATATGTATTTGCCGAAGTCGTAAACACCAAAGAAATTTTTGGTGTAGACGATGGATATCTTAACTCCAACCTCATAGTCATTATGAGAATAGCCCTTGCATTCGTCAAATGTCTCCAGCCATGTATCAGCGGTAGAACAAACGCCCTCAACGAGCACACCTTAAAAACAAAATTTGGGAATTGATTTATTCAGAATACGTGTTTCTGTGCCCGGGAATTCTATTAAATTTACTTCTTACGTGTCCAATTTTATTTTAGCCCGGATATCTTTTATAGCTTTCTCCAACCTTATCTGTTTTCTGTAAACCGGAGGACCTCATTCAAGACTCTTTTTCTGCCTGCCTTCTTTAGGCCGTTTCACACGAGACCATCTTAGCAAGGTTTGAAGTAGTGTATGTGATAGATGCGCTCGCCACACCACGAGTACGTAGTGTGGCACGGAGTAGAACGGGTGATAGATACGCAGACTAGGTTTGAACAAGGAACGTTGGATACAATAGCATCCATGTTAATAATAGGGTCGTGTGAAAGGTATCCTTGTTTAAAAATATCACCATGGACCCTTGGTTTTTTTTAACCGAAATCGATGGCTGACTTACTACAAAAGATTTCACCGATGTTAAAACCAAAGATTATATAGCGCTACGCGCAACTGGTGATTAGTTTGTACACTGGGCATATGGGAGCTGGGAGATTTATCAAAGAAAAGTGGAGTGTTAGGTAAGATTTTGGCCCGGATTTGATTAAAACCTATTGTTTATTGTAAATAGAAATATTTGACATTGGTGTGCTGGTAGGTACGCAATGCCTCTGCACAGGTTACGCAACCACATACGCCATTGCACTACGCACAGGCGATCTACAATGCATAAAGTTGCGCATACTCTTGCGTAGCGACTACGCTGTCCTATGCTGTTCCTACGATTAGGCTACGTACGCTACTACGCTATTTCCAATCGAAATGATATGGTTTCAAATCAAATAATAATATATCATTTTTCATAATTTCTGCCAAACTGTGGACTTGCTCTTGCTCACCTTGGTCTTTATCTTGCAGCCAATTTGGAGAGTCAGGTTTTTCACAATTGGCTACGTTTATGAGGAGATCTGCGTCTACAATGTGTAGTGAGGTACACGGGTACAGAAGCCATGGACCCCACGGCGACGACCACCAACCTCCCTCGGTACCCAGAACAGCGGGCATCTCACTGACCGCAAATCCGAAGATGGGTAGGACTAGTTGCCCATCGACATCCGACGGGCAGCCGATTTGCTCCTGGCTCAAAAAGGGAGCTTTCTCACAGTACTGTCTTAACACGCCATTTGTCAAATGATTTAAGCTAAAAAAGAAATGGAAAAAAATATTAATTTATTCTTCTAATTAGCTTTGCTAAAAACGTGTACTTGCAACACTTATCGTACAGTCACAAACAATCCTTTGGGGCCAAAAGATGATATCCAGTGAAACCAGAGAGCATGGACCACAAGGTATTATGGAGAGATTTCACTGAATGCATGGCCCTTGTTTCTAGGAAAGACATGTTGCAACGGTCACGGTCATCTTCCCATGCAAAGGAATGGTGCAATTTGTCTAGAAATGTTGGTTGGGAAATGATTTACTCGATATAGGGAACAAGATGCTGAATTTAAATTAGGAAAGTTCTCATGCAGTATATGGCGATCATTAAAGTGATTCTTACGCTGTTTTCAATGTTGACAATGTAAAATTGAAACAATGTATAAATTATAGTTATGTGGACCGCATTTAGTGGCAAATTGGTTCGCATTATGATATTGAAATCAGAAGGAACGCACCACATATGGGCCTACTGCATGTGCATTTCATTATCATAATAATACTCACTTCATCCACCCACCGTCTTTGTTGTCCTGATCACAATCTGTATATTTAATCGAACAAGAAAAAAAATAAGAAGAAAATGTTATACTCGACTGAAGACTGAAGTTTGATTTGTTTTGCACTGGTGTGACGAAAATGGGCGGAGTGTGGTATATGTTAAATGGGCATTGGTGTGGTAAGTTAAAGGTACATGAGACTAGTGTAAAGCAAGTCTTATTGTTTGATCTCGCAGTTGCCGTTATGTCGAGAAGTGACAACTGGAAAGCCCCTCGGCATATTATACTCCATAATTATGCGGTTATGTGTTGTTATTTTCCTTTCGGATTTCAGCATTGGCCGTCGCTGGGACTCAAACAAGAGCACGGACCATCACAGCTTACTAAGCCCTGGTTTCATTCCGTAAAAAGACGCTAGATATGATAACATGTGTTCCGAGCGCATTTCAACTGCGGTAGGAGCCGACGTAGAATTAGTTGGCAATTCAATACGGGCATTTGATAGACGAGCAGTACGTTACACTAAAATTCAGTTCATGAGTCGTGAACACACGTTATGCTAGTGCGTATGGTTAGACCTACAGAAAGTCAATCTCAGTTATTGTTTAAATGGTTAAGCACTTACAAACTGTAATGGGAGCTTCAATGGGGTCGCAGGAAGGCTGGATAGTGTAGCTGCCGATACCTAAGGCATGTTCATGGTCGACGTACGCCTGACACGAAGCTATGATAGAAGGAAAATATTAAAAACTGACACAAAAACATATTGCTTGATAAGTGGTTCATTAACAGCATCGTACAAACATTGACGTTTTATCGATGTTTTCAACAAAAAGACGTATACCAAACTAGAGCAAATTGACTTGGCTAAAGGCAGTAGGTGCGCAGGCGGTATCGGTCAACCATGACATTCGGTCATTATGCACTCAGCCCGTTTGAGTTCTAAGGCATTTCAGATAAAGATGTCTTACAACTTCTCGTGTTCATGATATAGATCTTTCATGTATAATGACAGTACACCATTTTCAGTCCATGCGTTAAAAAATCACAATAAAACCTGTTTTAGAAATTGGACGGGCAGAATCTCTGAATCTCAAAAGCCCATTGTGATTTGGCGTTCATAATCTTCCTCATACCTGTAAAACGATTAAAACCCGGTTCATATTCCATGTCAACTTGCAAAGGCAATTTTCTTGCGTCAAAATAATTGGTAGCGAGTAAGCTATAATGATATTGCAACGGTAAAGATTCGCCTGGCCTTGCAATATTCGGAGGCAAACCGGGTCTGAGAACACGCATGTGGTAAAAGCGATCATTACATACCGTAATATTGACAGTACATTCCACTGAATGCCACCTGGGAGCAATCACACTCAAAATGAGACGGAACATAAGGATACGGTAGATGCTGGCAGTTACCTCCATTCTGACATGGTGATGACGAGCATGGATCGACTAAAGGAATCACAAAGGAAAATCTTCGTTACGTAATGCTAGGTTCCCATCCACTGTTGTGCGATCCATTAATTTACGGTTAGCAATTCGTAGCTGATCGTTGAATTTCTCTGAAATGTCGCTTTGGTTATACGAGGTTATTTGACAAAATATGGCTAGGATTGGTCAATAGTCAGCTTACAAGATCTGTCACAATATCTGTGTCCCAATCAGATACAACCATACACGTTCCAATAGGATTGTCCCGATTGAGCACATAATTAAGTGTCGAATTGATATGATTAGGGGGCCTATATATCGGTGTCCCTAGTTTGGGGTGATTTGGTGCGTGCATATACGTTATGATACGTTCTGGCATGTTCATCATGAACCAATGGGCTCAGTTATGCCCCTTCTCCACACAGGCTACGAATCTCACGAATTTCCACGAATTGATAAATTTATGAGGATTTGTGAGGATGCAATTCCTTTTCTGAGTTTCATTTGGGTGATTTTGTTTTCTTGGTAAGTTGTGATGATTAACTTCGGGCCCTTCAATGCAACCAATGCATAACCACTCCATTATTGCAAATAGGGCATGTAATGAAAAACCAGGGTCACATTATAATGTGCATATGGCCTACCGATTTCTAGACATTCATTCCCGGTGTACTGTGGGTCACATTCGCAGGTGTATGACGTCAGGTCAGATGATGGCTGACAGAAAGTCTTCGGTCCGTAGATTACGTCGGAACATGGTCCGGACGAACACGGATCTGCAGTAGGGATGCATTCATCAATAACGACTGTAAATTGTTTAAGGCAGTGCATGCACGTTTTTTATGCTTAAAGGTAATATCGTACTTTAATTTTTATCAAAGAAATACAGATTCGTTTTTTGATATATTCGTTTGACGTATAAGCTTCAGTGATCTATGTAAAATCTTACATAGATCGTGTAAAAGGGGTATGTTACATAATGAAATATGTCTTTTTTATTTTACACAATAAATATGTATTTGAATACAAGAAGAAAGATCTGAACAACGTGCGCAACACCAGAAGCATGCACAGTGCCGACTGCGACAAGGACCACATTCTGGTCCGCTCCAGGATCAACCTTGTCCCACACAAGATGAACTCCAAGATTTCCCACGGAGTTCCTTGGAACCCTCAGAACAGCACTGGCGAGTGGCAGCATAGACACCCCCACTGCGGACTCAAAATGGAACCAAATGCGAACTGCTCTTTTCCAATCTGGGCTGGAGACATTCGGGAGAAAGAAGCATCAGAGCGAGGACTGGTTTGAGGCAAGCTGGCAGGAAAATGGAGCCGGTAGTGGAGGCCAAACCAGCTGCGCGCCTATACAACCCATGCCGAGTCATAAGAGATGCACACAGGGCTGCTCGCAGCAAGTGGCAGGAGAAAGCCCGACGCTGTGCCGATGACTACTGGCTAAAGCTTAATCAGAGGATACAGAACGACGCAGGCCGTGGTAACATAGGAGGTATGTACATGGGCATCAAGAGAGCTACCGGCCCGACCGCCACCAAGTGCGTCCCTCTGAAGACCAAGTCAGGTGAGAATATCACTGAGCAGAAGAAACAGATGGAGCGTCGGGTAGAGTACTATCTTGAACTGCACACCACGCAGAATGTTGCGTCTGATGCAGCGCTGGATGCCATCAGCCAGCTGCCCATCATGGAAGAACTGGATGAGGAGCCTACAGTGGTAGAGCTAAGAGCCTTGATTGGAGTCTTTTGGAGATCTATATGAGCTGCTCCGCCGGCGACCGCAGTGACTGCAACAGCTACCGGGCATCTCCATTTTGAGCATTTCTTTGTCGGCAAAGTGTTCGCCAGAATCATCAGTCTTGGCCAGACTGCAGGTCCTGGCAGCACGTGTATACCCCGAGTCTCTGTACGGGCCTAGGGCTTGTAGATCCACCATCGACATGATCTTCTCCGCCAGACAGTTGCAGGAAAAATGCCAAGTGCAAAATCAGCCACTTTTCCTTGCCTTCATAGATCTGACAAAGGCGTTCGACCTTGTCAGCTGAAGTGGACTCCTCACTCCTGAAGAAGATTGGCTGCCCCCTAAAACTGCATTCCATATCGAGTCCTTCCACACAGATATGCAGAACGGAGCAACATCTGAGCCATTCAACAGTGGAGTTAAGCAGGGCCGCTGTGTTCTTGCCCCAACTCTCTTCTGATATTTTTCTCTGTACTCCTGGCCTGCGCCTTTAAAATCAACGAAGACGGAGTCTACCTGCACACAAGATCCACTGGAAGGCCGTTCAACCTAGCCATGCTTCGAACCAAGAACAAGGTTAGGCATGTCACCATGCAGAGAGGCCCTTTTCGCAGATGACGATGCTCTGGTGACACACACAGAGAAAGCTATCCAAAGACTGATTGATCGCTTTGCACATGCCTGTGACGAGTTCGGCCTCACCATCAGCCTCAAGAAGACCGAGGTGATGGGACAAGGCACTGTGACTCCCCCATGCGAACCCAACACCAGGAGCCATGAGCTTTACACTATCGATCGTTTCCAGTACCTGGGGTCCATCATCAGCTCAAACCTCTCCCTTGAACTTCGAGAATTGCGAAGGCCTCAGCGGTCATGTCCAAGCTCAAAAAAGAGGGTGTGGCACATCAACAACCTGACAGTTAACACCAATATGCTTGCGTATAGAGCCTGTGTCCAAGGCACACTGCTCTACACCAGCGAAGCTTGGACGACATATTCAGCCCAGGAAAAGTGATTGAATGCCTTCCATCTCCGCTGTCTCAGACGCATCCTCTGCATCAGATGACAAGACAAGATCCCAAACAGTGACGTGCTCGAGTGTGCAGGGCTGCCATCCATCTTCACTCTCCTGAGCCAACGTCGCCTTCGATGGCTTGGCCACATCCGCCGCATGGATGACGGTCAATTCCCCAAAGACCTGCTTTAAATTTATTGAGAACTCTCTAAGGGCTCCAGATCACGTGGTCGCCCCCAGACTGCGCTACAAAGACACCTGAAAAAGAGATCTGAAGAATGCCGCAGCAATCAACATTCAAACCTGGGAAAGCCTCGCAGAGAGACCACTGGAGAACTGCTGTTCAACAAGGGACAAGAAAAGCCGACCTACAGCGCACGGAACGGCTGAAGAAGAAGAGAGCCACCCGTAAGGCCTGCTACACAAACCAGGCTGCAACAGCCCACATCTGTAGCCTGTGTAGCAAAGACTGCCACTCCCGGATCGGCCTAATCAGCCACTTGAGGAGGTGCAGCAACCAGAAATGACCAAACTTGGTGCAGCCATCGTCTCCCGAGACGGAAGGAGTCCAGCGACGAACGACACCATTTCATGCGGAAACAATTTTAACGGCATGTTTCTACCACCACCATCTTCATACCCTGTACGTTATACGTATTAAATCTGTGAACATTTCTGTTTTGGTTTCTTACCAAAGTATGATACTACCTTTAAGCAGCTCTATGAAATAAGCCTCTGGTCCTAATACATTTTGGTAAGAAGGTGATTATTATACATCAACAGATATAATTATAGGCTTATATACCGCATATATATATATATCAACGTATTCCTATATCGCAGATAATTATGAACTGCTGCATTGGGCCACTTACCATCTGCTTCACAGTTGGTACCGATGTACCCGTATGGGCATTCGCAATTGTAGTCCGACCCACGATCGATCACCGTGCAGTTGCCTCCGTTCAGGCAAGGTTCGTCGTAGCAGGTATCTAAAATATAACAAAGAATCGACTTATGCAAGTGCATGGTGGATGTAGTAAAAGAGGGTAGACACCATGTAATCTCTTTCGTGAGAGTGTGTGGTATTGAGAAGAACCGTTGCTATTATCTCGACGTTCCGAATAGTGTGCTCTGTTCGTCCTCACTATGCATCCGGTTCAGACGTCGTGCTTATGCCGTGTCGAAGTTAACCGTTCAATGCAGGCTCTTAGGCCTATAGTAATCGACTTTCTACAGTTGCATTCACCAAATGAATTCATGATAGGTTGTAATTTTGTATAATGATAACCAGAACCAGAGAAGATGACAAAGTAACAATGGACACGATCTGTTCAAAAACAGACTGAACAAGTTTTTTGCAATCCCGTTTGGAACCTACATGCGTCTGTTGCACATAATGATCTCCATGGGTGGCTATTAAACCGTAGGCCTATGTGCCCGCGGCCAAACATGTTCGTGATACAAATCTCATTTACACGATGATTTCTAACTTTATCAAACATTTTAAGGCCCCCACACGTAAATTATTTCCATTTTTTGTTTACTATGTCTCAATGATTTTGCCCAGACACAAACCGTCATGTTATTTGGCGGCAAAGTCCAACGCGACATTATTTTGAACAATTCTAAGGCTGTTCAATCATCATAAATGGAAAATTACGTATAGGGCCTACGCGTAGGCCTAATGGGTACTTAAAGTATCCATCTCACTTATAGCCTAGGCCTATTATGTACATCAATAAACTTACCATCAATTTCGCAGTTGGCCCCAATGTACCCAGACAGGCACTCGCAATCAAAGCCCAGCCCGTATTGAGTAGGTGTACATGTGCCTCCATTGCATAGGTCCATGTGACAAGGGTCTGTGTGAACATAACCAGAAATGAATATAATGAGTCGGAATTGAAATTATATTTTGGGTCAGACACTGGTATACCTGTAATCTTGGTTCAAGACGGCATTGGTGTGGATACTTAAACCGCACTGACCATACGTATGTACGTACAGGTAATCCGCACACACGTACGCACGGAGCTATCACTATGTTAATATAGATAGGCCTTTACGAATACATGTACGTACGTGCGTGCGTGCGGGTCAGTGCGGATAATCGGTTCGTACGTTCGAGTACGGTAATAACAAAGTCGTGGACCAAGACTACTACCTGCAGTCACAAAAACAAATTTTCGCAGCTAGACTCAACCTCCCAGCCGTACACACATAGACTAGTGCATGCATGCAAGCTTACTGTAGTATTCGCAGTTGAAACCGTGGAACTCGATCAGGCAATCGCAGGTGTGGCTCAGACCATCCCCGGTCACGGTGCAGTTGCCTCCGTTCTGGCACGGCTCAGAGTAACAGGTATCTACCCAGGGAAACAATAGCAAAATAATAACAATCGGTTATTCATATTAAATATCACAAATCGGTCAGATATTCCAGAAATCAACCAACAAAGCAGATAATCGCAGCGTTTTAAGGTTAATACCTGAAATCAAAACTCATATGAAGTTAAATACATCTGTATTGTTATGAAACTCAACATGTCTATCATTGTTTGTGCTAAAAAAAATATTGTACGTAAAAAAGGAGTTATTTCAGACCCATTTAGCATCCAACTTTTCCGGCAGAACGCCACGCAGTGTACAAGTCGTTTTTGTTCAAATCCAAGAGCATAATCCTACATACAATAATTTATGCGGGAGCCAGCATGAGCTACTGTAGTGCAAGACTACTTGTTCTACCGATGGCGTCACACGCACTGTTGTGTGGACCGGTTCCGATGGGGATTTTGTTTTGGTGGGCGGGGCATACAAGTAGGCCCTACTGATTTTTTAACTTAGGGGTCAAAATTAAGCACTTACACTAACATTTTAATTTATATAGTCATTAATTATGCATTAAGCAACAATCTAAAAGCACTTTCATCCCTTTCCCAAATTTGATTACAGGTGACCTTTAAAGGGATTGCATACGTTTGGTAATTTGAGCCTACTGTTTGTTTCAAACCAGTATAATTGTATATATACCATAAAACTAACCTGTGAAAGTTTCAATTCAAAAGGTGGTAGCGTTTTTGAGATTTTGGCGACAAACTACTAGCGGTTATTTCACGCCAGAGAATGGCTGAGAAGCGTTACGGCCATAACGCTTCTCAGATTCATAATTTTTGGAGATAAAAAGTGACATATTTTTCCATAACCGCGGTACTTCGAATTAAACGTTTCTCAATATGCATTATACTATCCAAAGCAGCTGTACTTCTCACCAAGTAAGTTTTTATTGCCATAAATTTTCAGAGTCATTACCAAACGTATGCAATGCCTTTAACTAGTACATGTAGAACACTGCATAGGCCTACACCAAAATCGACTCAGGAAAATTGGTGCAATTAAAGAAGTCCCGTCAACACCGCACAGTTTGTATTAGACGGATTGATGAATGCACTCACAATGTATGTAGATTTCGCAGTTAGCTCCGCTGAACTCCTCCAGACAGCTACATTGGTAGTTGGATCCATCAGCTATCACGACGCATCTGCCTCCATTCTGGCAAGGCTCAGAGATACACAAATCTAGAAATAACACACGGGAAATGAGGATGAATATTGAAACAGAAGTGGACACGTGATTAACTTTATACTGCATCATTGTGATGGAAGTGAAAGTGCTCACTGGAAAGGTCACAGTTGGTGCCAGCGAACTCAATCGGGCAGGAGCAGTCGTAGCCGGATCCACGTGCAGTCATTGTGCAGTTACCTCCGTTCTGGCACGGCTCAGAGTGACAAGCATCTATAGGAAATGGAAATAAAGTATGGTATAAGAATAATCTGGTCACACAAACAACCGTACAGGGTAACTCTTCGTACCGCTTGCACTCACTGTTGATTTCGCAGTTTTCACCGATGAACTCAATCGGGCAGGTGCAATTGTAGCCGGATCCATCTTCAGTCACAGTGCAGTTGCCTCCGTTCTGGCACGGCTCAGAGTGACAAGTATCTAGATAAATTAAATTAAAATGAATTTAAATTGGCTTGATTGACCTACCATCGAGTAAATAACTGCTATCACTGTTACAAATATTCATGTATAACTCACTGTTTATTTCGCAGTTGGCTCCGATGAACTCAATCGGGCAGGAGCAGTCGTAGCCGGATCCACCTTCAGTCACAGTGCAGTTACCTCCGTTCTGGCACGGCTCAGAGTGACAAGTATCTAGGAAATGGAAATAGGTAAATCATTCCGTTATTACAACATTCCTGTCACACATGGGCGGAAATCCCTCCTCGATCATGGGGGGGGGACATCAATTTACACTTCATAAGATAGTAACTTTCAGTATACAGTGCCATGCCTATGGCCTAGCATACGCTTGCATGTGTGGTAGGTGTGCCAATCACGAGTGTTCTCCAACTTTGAAAACTAAAACTTAGATATGAGGCTATGCATGGTAGAAGTACAGGTTTTTTGGTAACACCATGTGACACTCTTGTGTGAGTATGGGGTGGCTGACCGTGGCTCTGAAAAGAGCCGGTGAAGTCGATGTTCCTACCAGTGTGCTTAAGTTGCCAGCAAACCCTATTTTTTTTTGTAAAGAAATAAAGTTACGGCGTGGGGTCCGGGGCCCGCTTATAGGCCCCCGGGAAATTTTGATTCTAGATGCTCTGTAGTGCATTCTAAGGCAATTCCTGGCCACTTTCCTCAGACTTTTTTAGCGAAAGTTTAAAAGATTTTAATCAGACTTGCATGGTAGTACATAATACATAACACCATGTGGTAACACCATGTGACACTCTTGTGTGAAAAGAGCATGATAACTGGATGTTCCGACCAGTATGCTCTGGTCGCTCGCAAACCTATGACTTTTTTAAGTAAAGTTACGGCGTGGGGTTCGGGGCCCGCTAAAGGGGCCGGGAAAATTTTGATTCTAGATGCTCTGTGGTGCATTCTAAGGCAATTCCCGGCCACTTTTTTCTCAGACTTGTTTAGCGAAAGTTCTGCGAAAGTTTAGCAATTGTTCTGCCTGAAATGGTGTACTTTATCAAGAAATGAGTAAAACAACGACACAAAACATTTTCGATCTTAGAAAGATCCTGTGAGGTCGCAGATTTTAATTTAGAAATATGTCTATGGTGAAGCAAAAAATGTAAACCTCAAAATGAGAAACATATTTTGAATGAAGAAAATGTAAATGTTTTGCTTCAGCTGAAGACAATACTTGGGTGAACTAGTTCAGTTTTTAATTGAAGACACTGTATTTTACGGGCCTATAGGTAGACTTCTATGCTGTACTCTATTGTACTCAAATTCTGTACTTCCACAGAAAAATCATGGGAATTTTTCATTCATTACAAACGTAATGACAGATGAGAAATAATAAATATAAATGTAACTTAATATTTCCTAATATGGCACCTTGTTTTTTGTTATGGATGTACGATAATTCTTCGGAAATATAGTTTGAATAAAGCAACCTCATTCAAAACGCAGTATCATGTGAAGAATAACTGAAGAAGTTTCGCGAAACTCCGACGACGAACGAGATTAAATCCGTCATGACTCATGAGTCAGTGCAAAATCGATGGATTTGAGCATGGTACTCTATGGAAAACAAAAACGGTTTTAAATGGACCAATTCGAACGGGAGATGCCTAGCCAGATTTATATATACCAAAAATGTATACGTATGCAGAATGTATGCGGTTAAAGTCGATTGCAGTGCAGTAAACGTTACGTGTATGTATGCGGGCCGGCCATGCAGGGGCATCTCAACTCGCATGGCAAACACGACAGTTCACAAATTCGCTCATGGGAATGAGCAAGCGGTCAGTGCGCAGTCGACAAAAAAGTTGCTCATGGTAAAGGGTTAAAACATGGAGGGGACAATCGACATTATTTCCCCCACTTCCAAAATCATTAGTTTTCTAAATAATCTTTTGTTTTTCCCCGTAATCTCGGCACATGCATGCTCGGCCCACACAGGGGGTAAGGAGTGGCACATGGGTGGGTGAACACACGAGGGGTCGGTCTTGATAGGCCCATTCACTACACACTGAAAAAAATCCCGCAATTTGAACTGCGATTCGAATCACCGAAGAATAATCGCAACTTTACGGAGCCCCTAAAGGGACATCCGATGAAAACATATTCTCAAACAAAATTAGAATTACATGTTAAACAATTATTTCGCGTTCACGAAATCATTTCATACGCTCGAAAAAATTATTCCGTGCGCACGAATTAATTTTTTTTAAATTAAATTGTATTTATTTGTTTTCATCGAATGTCCCTTCACTAGGGCAACGTACAATTATTCCGTCCGCACAAAAGCCTAATTTAATTATTATAAAAAAAAAAATGCCCGGTTTTTGAATCGCGATTCAGGGGCGACCCAAAGCGTTTTCAGTTTTGTCCGTGTATCAGTGTCATAGACCTACGTTTCTACTTAATCATAGTCTAAATGTACTACATATTACAGGGGGGGAAACGGACAATAAAATGCGATTAAAGGTACATGATTGGTAAAGGTCACAGAACGGCACTCACGCTTTGTCTGATGAAACATAATTTTATGTACATGAAATAATGAGCTCAATCGCACATCTGAGTCACAAGAAAATAGGGAAAACCAGACTCAATTTTTCTTATAAAACACAAATAATGGCATTTATCCCCCGCTCAAAACTGTTTTCGGTCGTTGTTTTACTAAAGTTTCTGGATAAATACACCATTTCAGGCGAAAATAAATAGTGGTATGTTTCTACCACCTCCATCTTTATTTTCTGAAAGTTATGGATACATTTTTTGTGAAAATTTCTGTTTGGATATTTTACCAACCCTGTACTGTACTTTTAAATTATTATGGGGCCCATAACATGGGCGAATTAATTAGAAAAAAAAAAGAAAGAAAAAAGAATAAAGTCCATAAAATTAAAACAAACTGAGAAAATAAATATTAAATAAAAGGCAAAAATTGTGTGATGTGAACCGAAGCACGCAAACAGGCGTGCCATCCGCCGTATAACACGCAGCTTGAAATGTGGAAAGTTTGCACAACAGTTGAATTTGATCAAACTGTCTGCCAATTAACCACGAGCGGTCGTTTTGTAAACGAAAAGTCTGAATTATTTCTTTTTTTAACCGAAACGGTTTGCGTTTTGTGTGGAAGATTGTTTCTCCCACAATTTACTCACCTGGACATTTCAGGAATCGACGAATTTCCTCGGGGTCGTTGCTATGGAGAAAGGTGTTGTAGTAGGTCACTTTGAAAGGTCTGATGGGTGTGCGACTGGTCAAGCCACCGACTCGGACCACGGTGCACAGACAGGGGTCTGGTTCGGCAATGACCCATCGATATGCGTTATGTGAATCAGGGTCTGGTTCCTGTTCAATCCAGCACGGCTTTGCTATAAGCAAATAAAAAAAGAAGAATCAAACAATCATTGTCACTGGGTTTCTCTAAAGACAGTTTACCCTCCGTAGTTTACTTGAGACACCAACGAAATCCGGAAATCACGCTGTTTCATCTTGTGAAAGAATACTTAGAGCTGTGGGCCTATTAATTTACTTTGAGTATTGAAAATGCGCGACCTGATTGAAGATCTCCATATTTCGCCTGAAATAATGCCATTGATTTGGTCAGTTATATAGATTTGCGAAAGGTTATCAGTTTTTGATTGGGTACGTAAACGGAAACAATAATACAGAGATAATCATAAACAGCCCAAATTCATGTATCTCCCTCTAGATTTGTTCCTGTGGTTTGCTCGAAACATTTTCCATGAACAAAAAGTATAACGGCGGCGAAATTTAGTCATCCTATACCTATAATTTGGAACCACTGAACAACCAGTGATGTAAGTGCAATAATTTGCCAGGAAATCGCCAATTCGACGGACGAGGCGTTATTCTACAGCAGTGTTGGAGTAGAGATACAGAGTACTCCGAGTACTTCAAGGTCTGAGTACTGGGTCGAATCCGAGTGCATTGCTGCCGAGTCCAAGTCCTAAGTATCGAGTCCGAGTACATAGTCTCAACGTAGTCTCCGATCATCTAATAAGTGTCTTCTCTTGACACTTAGGGACACACACTACTTATGGGAATAGGGCATTTTCATCAGCAGTACCAGCTCTCTGGAATGCTCTACCAATAGGCATTCGCACATCCTCATCCTTAGACAATTTCAAATTGCAACTTAAGACCCATTTGTTTCAATCCCACTTTAATCAGGTACTCCCATGATCTTTATCTTTGTATAGCTATTTTTTGTATCAATTGTTTGTATAATTTCTTTGTATCAATTATTTTCCCTCTCCAGCGCCTCGGAATAGTTTTCTAGATTAGGCACGTTCTCACACACCAAAAAGCGCGACTATTTGGGTCGCAACCCAAATAGTCGCGCTTTTTGTTGTGTTCCCACAGCCAAAAAAGCGCGACCCAAATCGTACCGGTACGATTTCTGTCAAACTGCCCGTACGCAGTGAAGCGCGAAGTTGGCATGCATCCTGTGCTAAACTTATTATTTGCAAAAAGACGCACTATTAGTGCGATTTTGAGTGCGCTCCAAATCGCACTAATAGTCGCGATTATTTGTGTTCCCACACAAATTAGCGCGACTAAAAAAGCGCGACCCAAATAGTCGCGCTTTTTTGCTGTGTGAGAACGTGCCTATGGCGCTATATAACTGCGTATTATAATTATTATTATTACATTCAAGGTCGAGTACAGGGCCAAGTGCGAGTACCAAAAAGTCCAAGTCCACGTCCGATCGAGTTCACTACCAATGTACAGTAAAAAAAATGTGTTCCACAAAGATGCTTATAATTTGATGTTGATCATGCCTGTGCCACTCTTCTCAAAAAGTAATGTTTTTCAAACCTCGCAAATGACACTGTGCTGCTTACTCCACTTTGATACTAAACTCCCGATGATCTTCATACTCCCATTGTATAATTTATCAGAAATCAGCAAAATTATCAGCCGTGAAATTGTAACGAAAATGAAATTTGCATTAAATGGTCAAGTATTCCCAAAATTCGAGTACATGGAATCGAGTACGGGCCAAGTACATTTATTTTCGAGTACTTTTTATCGAATACGGGCCAAGTACATTTTATTTTCGAACACGGGCCGAGTATTTGTCTATACTCGAGTACCGAGTACGAGTACGGGTACTCCAACACTGCTCTACAGTGCGCTAGAGCGCGAACGGGAAGCTGAATTTGTCCGCCTTGACTCGGTACATGTACATGTATAATCGATACCCTGACAGGTAGCAGCATTTACCTGGCAGCGTGGCCGGTCGTTCCAGCGGCAGAAACGGGCATTGTTGGTAGGCGCCGACAAAAGCGGCAATAATTGAGGCCAGTCGATACCAGCAATTTGGTCAAAATCATGGCAATGTGTGTTCAATTCACTGAATACATTATAATATTTAATAATGAAGTTTCATGTTAATTAAACCGGTTTAATTAACACAAGTGGACAAAATTAGAGTGCATCCAAAAACAGGTGTGTCTCATTATCCTTAAAGATGTTAATTCAAACTTTAACAATGCCTTAATCACGGTACAAGAAACAAACTCTGTAGGGATTTTGCCGTTTCCATGGAATCCCACCACATGTGTAGTAATTGGCTCCCATCCAAACGAGATGTATAGGTTTAAAGGTATAATACATGATTGGTAAACGTCACAGGACTGCACTCGTACTTTGTCTGATCAAACATGTACACGAAATAATAAACCTGTGACTGATATAAGCTCAATCCCGGACATCTGAGTCACGAGAAAATAGCGAAAACCCGACTTGATTTTTCTGATAAAACATGCAAAATAGTTCAAAAAATCGCTCGGAAGACCGATCTTTGGAAAAGACACTAAATCTTGATTTGCTTGAAAAACCCAGCATCTCATGAACCAAGATTTCCCATGGTGACTGTTTGCACTGTTTACGAACTGTTGAGTCCATTCTCTGTCTCAAACTCAATTTTTGTTTGGAGGCCTTGCAAATCCATAAATCGTTTTTGCCCCCTTTAACTTGAGGCACAGCCAAAAGTACAATCAATTTAAATGTCGCACTAAGCGTTTTATTTTTAGAAACAGGCTGAGCGCCTCTCCCCAATATTGTTATCATTTTAAATAATTAGTAAGTATTTTAGTCCTTCGTTTAATTTTTCTCAATTTCAAATGTCTTATTCCAACCTTGTTAACATTTTAAATATGTGTAACTTGTTTAGTCCTTCATTCATTTTCAATGTGTTTTATTCCTTTAAATGTCAAATGATTTGCTTTTAAAATTGTTCTTTTGTAAGAAATACCTTTTAACGCTCTTTGTGTAAAAGTTTAATCTTAATCTTAAATTTGTATATATGTAAACATGTGCAATTCAGTTAACAACTGCTAGACATGTTTTAATAAACCATTTTGAATTGAAAATGAATTGAAATGAAATGAATAAAAAGGCTAGTATGTACATGTATGGTAATGATATAACTTAAGTCAGAACCTTGATGGACACAAGGTAATATCATACTTTGGCTTTAAAAAAAAAAATGCAGATTCATGGGCAAAAATATCAAGAGAGATGCAATCACAGTCATCTGTGAAATTTCCAGTCCCTTACGGCGCCCACGTTTCGAAAAAAAAGTGAAAAACGCCCACATAAAAATATATTTTCACCGTAATTTTTTTTTATCTTTTAAAGATCAAAATTATTGTTTTTGGTCATTGGTAGGCTCTTTTGGATAAATACAGCATTTCATGCAAAAATATTTCCACGGGTATGTTTCTACCATCACCATCTTTATAATAAGTTATAGGTAAATCTGTGAAGATTTTTGTTTCGGTATATACTACCAGAGTATGATACAGGTTTTCCCGGTCATTTTCGGCAAATGAGCGGCCAATTTCATTTTCACGCATTCGTGTTGACGTGATTTTGCCTGCTCAGTTGAAACCGTCATTCGATTTCACTTTGATGCATCCGTATTTAGTAGCATATAGCATTCAATTAAAATCAACAATCGTTCAGTTTAGCCATACAAAATCGGCATTCAATTTAGCAGAGTAACCGCAAACAACGATTTATACCAGATCGTTACTTACGTTTTCGTTTTGAGACAACCAATTTCGCAAAATGAGCAAACAAATGCAAACCCCTTTATTGCAATGTATTGCAATGGTGTCGCATCTCATAATCCATTTTGAAATGAGTAGCCCCTCCTCTGACCAGCCTCTCTCTTCGTCCCGATCTCAAATACGTTGCGACTGTTTAATTCTTTGTATCTTTTGTCGTTTTCTCTTTTCCATTAATTTCTATATTTCTTTGAATTGTTATTTCTTTATTTACTGGCTTGCATCTGATTAAGTCTCAAGAGAGGATTGGTGCCATGGATGTATTGAAAATCATGGTGTTGATGTTCAAAGTGACTACATGCTCAATGTATTCTAAATCATTCGAATGCATAAATCATCCGTCAACGTTAGATATTCTCTCGTACAGCGACCGTAAAGCCATTATTTTCAAGGATTTTTCAATTACAAACAATGTTGGCAGTGTACATTACAAAAGAAGTGAACCATTTTATACCCTTTTTATCCTTTTTATTGCAGACAGAACGCTTAATTTGCTGAACAAATCACAGAAATGACTGCCCCAAAACGAATTCGAATGACCAAGCGCACGCTGTCAAAAGCCGTTGCGAATTTGAATGCTGTTTGAATAGAATGTTTAATTGAAAGACGATTCTATTTAATCGCCTGAACCTTGTGAACAATTGCTTGCACATGAAGTGAAATCAAATGACTATTTTGAGGTGCCTTGCAGTTTCACGCGAAATGGAATGACGCAGGGTTTAAATTGTCCGCTCTTTTGCCGAAAATGACCGGGAAAACCTATACCTTAATTCATAATACTTATAGAGATTCAGATGTATCGCCTGTGGATAGAACCAGTTATATTTGCGAAAAAGTTCAGAAATATATTTTTTTGATCGGGTAGGCCTATAGGCCTAAGGAATTTGTTTCATTCATTTTTTGTATTTTTGTTTATAGTACACGGTAAGGTTTGCGGTGGCACCATGTACAAGAATATTTTCTATACGATTGTTTAAAAAAGTTAATGTGTGGTTTTGAGAGGAACCGGTGACATTTGCACTCGACGTTCCGAACAGTATGGTCTGTTCGTCTTCAGGAGCGTGCCTTTTTTTCTCGGCGAATACAAAATTACAGGATGTGTAACGATAATTATTTGTTTCGTTAGTGCTTCTAATGTTGTTGTACATAATGTATATAGTTGCTATCATGATTAATGATTAGCAAGATAGGTTTGGGTCTCTTCCAAAAGTTTTAATGCTAAAAAAAACTTAATAACGAGAAGAAGAAGAAACTAAACAAAAAAACCAATGGTGTTTTCTCAGGCTTTGCGGCATGGTCTGATTAAAACCTGCTTAGTACACATACAGGGTGTCCCCCAAAAAACGCAACACTTGCGTCGAGAACCAATTTATTAAACAAATTGTTTATGACTTCAAGATTCAGATATATGATATTACCAAGTCTTGACTATCACCATGTATAATTTGAGCAAAATTGGACTGAAATTGAGGGAAAAAACTAAGACTGAATTACCCAACCTCAAAATCCGATTTTCCATCTTTCTTTCACGCATATTATGTGTATATTATTCTGGAATACTGCAAATTTGTTTTCAAAGAGTACTCTTTCAATTTGTCATAATTTCGCCAATTTCTGCCCGATATATTTTGGTTAAATTCTACATGATGATAGCCAAGACATGGTTGTATTATATAACCGAATCTTGAAGTGATAAACAGTTTAATTTCTAAATTAATGGGTCCCGACACAGTGTTGTGTCTGGGACACCCTGTATACTGAACCGATCTCAAGATTGATGCATTCCTAGCGGCTATATGATGCAACCAATACACGTATTTCAATAATTCCTCAGACCGAAAAAGTTGTCATAATTATCATCACACACCTGTTTGTATGAGTGCGTTAATTTACACGTATTACACCATTACTGCAGGGCTGCATTTAAAGTGATGGTACAGAACTGGTTTTTGCGACAACCGTTGCTGACAGTGAAAGCACATTATGGAAAAAAAAATTATGAGAAAATAGTGGAAACCCGTTTACACAATTCAACGATATTATGCGCTCATAATAAAACGCTTCGAAGCGATTTATTCCAATCAGAAAATGTATTTATTTATTTATTTCTCAACGAATATGGCAATTAAAAAAAGAACATTTCATGGGATGTTTTCTCCTATCATCACCATTATACTGTGTAAGTTTTATGTGAATCTGTAATCTTGAAGTGTATTTTGTCTTACCAATTTCTGTACCATCCCTTTAAGACCCCAACAAACATCACAAAAGAAAATAATGCTACGCGTACTAAATAATTAATTCAAAGAATATCTATAAAAAATACACAGTATAGGCCTATACACATAAAAAATAAAACCCCAAATAGCCTAATTCCAGATTATTTTGTTCCTGTAGTAATAATTTTGTCCGAAATTGTTTTTCCATGAACATTAACAAGAAGTCTAATTCAACGGCAGAAAAAAATTCGGTCATCCTACCTTTGGAAACCTTGACGTAAACAACCAGTGATATAAGTGCAAGAATTTGCCAGAAAAGCGCCATTTTTGGCGGTCGAGGCGTCACTTCCACTCAGCAGTGAGCTACCCTTGGCGACTGTGCAGTATAACTATAGCGACGGATACTCGAAGTTGAACGTATCATATGGATTCACGTGACAATCTTGATGGATACACCGACAGGGAGCGATATTTTTTCCTAACCTTTGCGGACGGTCGCCGTCGCCCCGGCACCGGAAGTGGTTTATTGTTGCCAGGCGCTGACAATAGCGGCAATTGTATGCCAGTTAATGAAGGAGAAAGTTGGCAAATGCATACATGAAGGCAGAAATATTTACAATCATGGTCAAAGTCATGGCGATATAGGTGTTAAATGAATAAATTATAATAATAACCATCATCAAAATAAATAACCACAACTGAAACTGACTGGATAAATTCTAAGCGATTGAAAAGTGACGGGAAAATAATTTGACTTGAGCGGGATTCGAACCTGCGAATATAATATAGGCCTACGATGATAATGATAATGAACTGGATCAGACGCTTGATGGCCACATGTAATATTCCTCAATCTCCAAACAGGCAATGCTGCATGGTCTTCTTCACCAATAATAATAATAATAATAATAATAATAATCTCGACATGTGGTTGTGTGAAAAACTATAGGTGTGCGGGGTTTTGTTTCGTTGTGGAAATGTTGCATTGTGATCAATTGTACCCCACGCAGTACAATGACATATACATGTATTCAAATACCGTGCATTATGAATACTGATTATGCTGATCACTGTATTAAATTGTGTGCACTGACTGATAGTGATTATACTGCATGTTCATATGCGTCACTTTTATTATTGTTGTTATTTAGTTCATCACAAATACTGAACTGGAATTAGTTGACAGTCATTCAATGCGTATATATACCATGTAAATATTGTGCAATTTTCATTGATTTCCTCACCGTAAATTACCGAGTAAATATTAGTATTTGAATAATTTCATAATTTTCCTTTAAAAAGGCATAACTTCCGGCCCGGTTGGATAACATCACAGATTTCAATCTTCACGAATAAGTCAAGGTGCGCTAATTCATAGGCCTTCACCAAATTTGGCGGAAATCCATTGTTCACTTTTGAAGTACACTGTATGTAATTACTATATAACTTTAATCCGGCCGTAGAGGGCGCTGTAAAACCCGTATGACATCATCGTCTATATTTTCTGAAATCACAAGCATGTCTCTATCTTACATTCCGCTCGGTTTTTATGTGCCCAAATCCTTCCGTTTTAGAGTTATTTAGAGTAAAGATTCAACTTCCGGTAACATCGGAAGTGAAGGTCATTACACAATACTAAATATTATATTAATCGATGACTATAGTATATACTCGATCATAAATGCACAAATAATAATTGTCTAGATAAAAATTACCAAACCAAGTAAAAGGTGCATACTTCCTTCTTTCATGCTTTTAGGAGTAGCAATGATGCTTTCCAGTACAATTTTGCTTTTATTCATACAAACACGAGTGCCCAGAAAGCTGCAATTAAAATGCAATCAAGAACTTCCTGCTGACAAGTTTGGGAAGAAAACAAACTCGAAAAAATAACAATTCAGTCCGAACACCTAGTAAATCAACTCTCTTACACAATAAACCAAAACAAAACAACACCATAAACAGTCACTGTGACGACGATATAATGCGGAGTGATCGTGTCCTTTCATATTCACCGTAGATACAAAAAGGACAGCTACGCAGCCACGTCTAAAATCCGTGGCTGTGGCTACCCAATCGCACGCTTTCTTAACGGAAGCCACTAGCCACTGACTGAAGCCGTTTCCGTGGACTTGTGCTGTCATTATTTTCTCATCATGATGTCATCGCAGCGGTACCCGACTATTCAGACCAATGCGTGTGTTTCCGCATACTTGAGGTCAAGGAGCCTGACTGTGGTCACGTGATCTGAGAGTTGTCTGTTTCACAAAAACATGGCGCAACGTGCTCGAATGGTGTACACTCTGCAACACAGCTGGGAGAAACGTTTATGAATGCTGAACTTTACGGGACTTCGAATATCTTTTTTTTAAAATGACGCTCGACAAGGCCAAGGCTTGTGACATCCTGGGTGTTTCAAGAGGTATGTACCCTGTAGAAAGACGTCGGCCTTGCTACGTTTTTGTCAAATTGTATCAAGTTTTTTTTTTCAATGAGTCAATCGTTCAAGTTCAACGAACGAATTTGCATTTGTTATGAACTCAAGTCTCAACTAGCCGAGTCTAACGTAGGCCTATCCCTAGTGAGTTTGTCAAATCCGTCCGTTTTGTTGCTTTGTGTCTTTTCATTTTGCAATTTTCATTCATTGCTGTCTTTACCAACATAGTCATCAGGTCATTTTAAAGCGGTATTTTGTGGGTCGACTGTGACTTGGGCTGTAGAACCTACATCAAAATATGACGAACAATTATTGAGCTTGATAAACAACGCAGTTTTGAGTTTGACTGGTCCATATGCATGCCCATGAGCATGGAAGTAGGCCTTGGCATGCACAGCTCCGAAAAATTCCCTGGGCATATGTACTGTAACATGGATGGAAACTGTGCCGTGTGTGATAAGCGACGTTGTAATCGGTCAACGCGCAAGGCAGTGCTTGTGACGTCACCTAAACCATGTGCTGGCCCAACTCGTTATGCACACACGCAGGGCCGTTGCAGGATCACGCGATGTGCCTATCACAGCAAAAAATCCCTTACACGAATTGGCACGAAACGGCCGCAAGAGGGCGTCACGAACATCTCATTATGTGACGTCATCGCACTGACCAAAAATGGAAGATTTCATGAATGAAACTGACGCGCATGGGCACATACTCAGCGATGCCCACTCTAACCATAGTTACTTCGACAGACCTCGCCACGATCTTTCGAATGGTACCAAAAACATACAAATTTGTACATTTCTTCGACCTTTTGACCATTTTTGGTGGTGTCACCCGACGTTCGAGAACTCACGGACACCGCGATCGTATTTGAACTTTGGTGAGCTGTATTTTTGTTGTCATTTTACCGCGAAACCGCGCCACCGTCTGAGTGTGATTGTTGGGTCGTTGAATATTCATATAACATGTGTTGGATCTATTGGTTGTGTATGCTGAGAGCGCCACATGAATATGCATTGAATTGCATGGTCACCCGGAGATGTCGTACGGCCGACTGTTGATCGTTGTGTAGTTGTACACCGCGTGTGTTTGCATAGGCACATCGCGTGATGCGTGCTCCGTACGTGCCTGCAACGGCCCTGCGTGCGTGCGTAACGAGTTGGGCCAGCACATGGTTTCCGTGACGTCACGAGCACGGCCTCGCACGTTGACCAATCAGCGCGGCGCTTTTCACACACGGCACTGTTTCCATCCGTGTTACAGTACATATGGGGAATTTTTCGCTGTGCCTATGCAAACACATGGCATGCAAATGAATATTCAACGACCTAACAATCACACTGAGCACAGCGAAAAATCCCTTACACGAATTGGCACGAAACGGTCGCAAGAGGGCGTCACGATCATCTCATTATGTGACGTCATCGCACTGACCAAAAATGGAAGTTTTCATGAATGAAACTGACGCGCATGGGCACATACTCAGCGATGCCCACTCTAACCATAGTTACTTCGACAGACCTCGCCACGATCTTTCGAATGGTACCAAAAACATACAAATTTGTACATTTCTTCGACCTTTTGACCATTTTTGGTGGTGTCACCCGACGTTCGAGAACTCACGGACACCGCGATCGTATTTGAACTTTGGTGAGCTGTATTTTTGTTGTCATTTTACCGCGAAACCGCGCCACCGTCTGAGTGTGATTGTTGGGTCGTTGAATATTCATATAACGTGTGTTGGGTCTATTGGTTGTGTATGCTGAGAGCGCCACATGAATATGCATAGATTGCATGGTCATCCGGAGATGTCGTACGGCCGACTGTTGATCGTTGCGTAGTCGTACACCGCGTGTGTTTGAATAGGCACATCGCGTAATGCGTGCCCCGTACGTGTCTGCAACGGCCCTGCGTGCGTGCGTAACGAGTTGGGCCAGCACATGGTTTCCGTGACGTCACGAGCACGGCCTCGCGCGTTGACCAATCAGCGCGGCGCTTTTTACACACGGCACTGTTTCCATCCGTGTTACAGTGCATATGGGGAATTTTTCGCTGTGCTGAGACAGTGGCGCAGTTTCGTGGTAAAATGGTAACAAAAATACAGCTGACCAAAGTTCAAATAGGCCTATGGCCGCAGAGTCTGTGAGTTCTTGAACATCGGTTGAAACCACACAAAATGGTCTAAAGGTCAAAGAAATCTTCAAATTTGTACGTTTTTGGTACCATTGGAAAGATCGTGGCGAGGTCTGTCAGAGTGGCAGTGATTCGAGTGGGCGTTGATGAGTATGTGCTCATGCGGCGCGTCAGTTTCATTCATGAAAACTTCCATTTTTGGTCAGTGCGATGACGTCACATAATGAGATGATCGTGACGCCCTCTTGCGGCCGGTTCGTGCCAATTCGTGTGAGGGATTTTTCGCTGTGCCATGGCATGGAGGTGGGCCTACATGTAGGCATGCTAGGGCTGAACTCTATTTTTTTAATTTTGGGGTTGACAGACAGTCTAGCACCCCAGAGAAACCCATAGCCCTAAATAATGTGTTGTACGCAGCAAAAATTGTACTTCACGGTACTTGCGCCATAAAAGTCCTCAAAGGACAACAAAGACATCCCAAATTAGCCTGAAAATCGCTCATTATTTTGGCGCAAGTACCGTGAAGTATTATTTATTTTGTGTATACAACACATTGAGGGTTATGGATTCTCTGGGGCGCTTGGCAAACCGTCAACCCCAAAATAAAAAAGCTAGTGCAGAGTGGTAGTGGTTACAGTGTCCTTGCCAAGATTGTTTATTCCAATCTCATGTTGATGTTTATGACAGGCGCCAGTGAAGCTGATATTAAGACAGCTTATAGGCGACTGGCTCTCAAGTGGCACCCTGACAAACATGACAACAAGGACAAAGCCACCCAAGTAAGTCTGCTGTTATTTTAAAATTAATTAGTAACCTCAAACAGAGGTCACACTAATAGCGTTCCGTACTAATGATGTCACACCATGCATGCACATATCCCCACATGGCCACGTTGCAATGTTTGTCTGAGGTTCGGTGCTATTTTTAGCGCAAGTGCGCAGTGCTATTGCTGACAGACTGACAATAAAAAACAACTAAATGACAAAAACAAATTGTGATCTTTTCACTCCGGCGAGAAAATAAAAGTTTTTGCCCCCAGAATATTTTATTTTTTGGCCCCGGTTAAGAAAATAATCTGCTAGCAACCTACATGTACAGTACATGTATAGTGATTTCATTGCTGGGCAAATTATGAAAGTTATGTTAATTTCACTGATTATTTTTAGTTAATAATAATTTAATAATTTGGGCATTTATATAGCGTTCTTACACACAAGAAGGGTATCACAACGCTTTAATTATTATCCCTGGTTATCGGGCCCATTTACATTCCTGAAACAATCTCAGCTCCCTGGGGAGTATACAGCCTGCAGCTGCCTGCAAAGCGCACAGGGCTAATCAAACACACAAAGCCATCTCTACCTTCACAGGTACCCATTTACACCTGGGTGAAGAGAAGCAATATGTGACAAAGCGTCTTACCCAAGGACGCAAGCACCGTTAGCCCATGGCTGGATTCGAACCCACAATCTGTAGATTGACCACAAGATCTTGAGTACAATACGCCAGACCACTCGGCCACAGTACCCCACAGTTAATGGGTTACGACAGCTGTTGTTGTCGGTACATGTAGATGTCGGCAATAAGGATGACCTCTGATAACCTCTTAAAATCCATGACATGGTACTTATGGCATACAGAGATGGCTTCCTAAGCGTTTGAAGATGGTGGAATGAATCCCTTGAACATGTTGAATGTTTGTGGGAAACCTGCTTCCGAAATGGACCATACCAAAAGCAAGGAATTAAAAAATTCATCACAGATTTTCCATCATGTCCATTTATCATGTTCAAAAAAGAGATGAAGCATAAAAATATACCTGCCTTTTCCCCCATCATGCCTATTTATACCCAAGATGTATTCAAATTGAAACCAATGCTTTTCTGTGACTTTTGTGCTGGCTAACGTTACTCCTTGCAAAGAACAATTCTTTGTTGCACGTCTAGTTTTGCCCAAATTGTGCTGATTTCACACACAGTAATGCCTTACCCCCCTATTGTAAATGATTGCTCAATTGGGAAATTTCCTTGTTGGATTTTGTTGCGCAACAACTGACATTACAGGGGGGAAAGAAGGGAGTTCCCCTAAATAATCGGAATATGTGTGCAATGCTACATTGTAAATTAAACCCTATGGCGCATGCAACACAAACTAAATCACAAGCACTCTCATTTCTGGGGCCGATTTCATAAAGCTCTGTGACGCGTCGAGTTGCGACTCGTCCTAATGTAGCTGCGACGCGTCACATCTACATGTATGTGGTGAGTCCATAGAGAAAGGATGCGCATTAACTCTGCGACGTGTCGTAAGTTTTATGAAATTGGCCATGGGGCTACTATCTTCAGGAAAAAGAAAAATTCACCTTTACATTTTTACAAAGTTTTGTTATTAAGGGGTATGAAAAGACAGAGCCAGACAAATTTCTGTTGTATTCAATACCTGTTTGCTGGTCTGCACTGCGTGACATGGCTGTAGGCTCTGAGGAACGTGTAGTCAGGGATCTGAAACTTCAGAATGTTGATTTTTTGTTGGTTTAGATTATAACTCGACATTTCTTCTTTTTTGTACCCCTGCTCTGTACAGAAGTATAGGAATTTTGAAATTTCAGCTTTTTTCTTCAGGTTTTCAGATTTCTTATGTGCCTGGCCACTTACATCCCTGATGTACATGTAGGCTTAGGTTTAGGTTTAGCTCTTATAAATTCTTGGTGCACTGTATCTGATTATACGTGCATAATGTGCATTTCTTCGGAAATATCAATTTTAGGATGCATGTCTGCCGATTTTCCTTTATATATTAGGCCACCTGTTCACATTTTTGAAATGGGCAATTAAATTCCTGTTTTGTTTGGTTGTTTTACTCAGAAATTCCAGGAGATAGCTGCAGCTTACAAATGTCTGACGACCGAAGTCAGAGATGAATACGTTCTCACAAAGGTACAGTACCGTACAGTCACTTGTCCAACTTCTTCTTTCCTGTTGGCATATTGTCATCTTGCTCAAAATACTCCTCTTCGCACTTCCTGCATGAAAATGTGTTGAAATTCGAAATGAATCAGTTTCCTGTGGCATATTTGTGAAGTTTAAAGCTCTAGTTTGGTTAAATTGTTTCAGCATTAATTCACTGTAACACATGTATGAGGTTAAGCCTGTTCCTCTTTGTAAACCTGTTGTAAAAATGAATGGATAAAGGTCATTGACCCCGGATAGAATGAATCCAAATGTAAAGTAACATGGTTTGACATGCCTTGTACAAATGCATTGGGAGCATTCTTTACATGGAGAAAACATTGGCTCAGCCCATTCATACTAATAAATGATGCTTGCAATAAACAGTATAAGTTGGAAAATGATAACCTGGTCCAGCTTACTGTTTATAATGTGCATATCAACACAATAAACTAATTTAACAACTGCCCAGTGTACAATACATAACATAATACAAGTGTACATTGAACATGTACTTTGGTTATTATGAACCCTCTTCACCTTGTTAGCGTATAAACTGCCATGAAATGATTTGTCAGCAAACCAATAAACAATGAGTCTGTCATGGATATTGAACTACTTCAGACCAGACTTTCAGGTACTTAAAAATTTCGTTTGCTGCTGCAGATTGTAAAAATGAAAGAGCTTTACCAATGGAAACTAAATTAACTATTAGAAAGAGAATCTAAGCTGATTTATCTACAGTGTATGACATTTTCTTTTAAACTAAATAGGAAAGGTTGTAAGCTTTCATTTGTTGTTTTGTTTGAAACTATCTCTTTTGGAATACTGGGACGTCTTGTTTTTAGTACACATGTACATTTAAAAAAATTTCCTCATGTTCAGGAATAGATAAAGAAATGAAGGCTGTGAAATGAGAGTGCTTTTATCTGAACTCACTTAGGTTTTTGTTTAATTCACAACTAACAGAAGAACATTTTGAATTTATTTGATGTTCATACAAATATTTGTTAATCTTTATAATAAGCTATTTGCGAGTTACATCTGAATAGTGTCTTGTATGTAATACCCAGTCTTCTTTCATTGCATACAAACACCCCAAATTAAATTTTCCAGACTATAGACTCTGTCACATGATTCGCAGCATAACATAACAGACGTCTTGCACAAATGCACTGTTCATCACGGATTAGAATAGCACAAAGAAACCAGTCCATTCCAGAGATGGGCATCCGCTATGCAAAAGATTGCCCCGAATCATGTGATATAGCAACAGAGTCTTTAGTCTGGGAAATTCAAATTGGGGTGTTTATATGCAATGAAAGAGGTCGATGTACCAGATACTGTACAGATTCAACTCGCAAATAGCTTATTAAACATGATTGTAGGATCTTTAATTCTTCTTCGTTTGTATGTTGAATTTGTTTTTGTTTGATTTGTTTGGCAGGAGGACATGTTTGATCTGTTTGCCCAGATGTTCTTTGGTAGAGGTAAGAATCTGTACTCTGTTTATATTCACTGTTAAAAATCCTGAATGTGAGGTTCTGTATGGTGATGGGAGATACTAGATACTTCAAAGTCCATCAAAACCCTTTATATGATACCAGGGGTTGATTCCACCAAACTCGTCTTAACTTACTGTCAATCGTAGGATTCGTGCATCCTTCGTTACTCAAGTTACGAACGATCGTAGGGATTCGTGAAGTTGACTCCACTGCCACAAACTCCATCAAATGCCATCAAATGACAGCAGTTAGATTTTATTTTGCTGATTCTTATTGGATTCTGATGGACGCTTAAAAGCATGTTAAAATCTTGACCATTGCATCTGTAGAAAGGTGTAGCTTGTGGCAGTGTTATTGTAAAGACGTCATTAGTGCTGAAAGTGCTGCATCCTTCCAAATCCAGCTTTGTCATGTCTCTTGCCATGCCCAAAATTCCTTTTCATTTTGTTAATGGCTTCAGGTTTTGATGTTTATGTGCAGTAAAAGAATTCGGTGTACCTGGGGCCGAATTCACTAACACTTTGCGATCATCGCTAAAGCCCAAATCTAACGCTAAACGAAATTGCTATGCAAACATGGAAAAGTAGCGATTGATTTTCTGTTAATAGCGATGGATTTGTGCCTCAGCGATGATCAAAAAGCTTAAGTGAAATTGTCCCCAGATATTATTCAATTTTAACTAGTGAAAGGCTTATTCGGTGCACAGCACAGTTTTTTTTTTAATAATTAAGGGGTTTTGGAAGATACCCAAGGAAAAAATGTTACAGAAACTGTAGGTACAAGGTCATGTTCATAGAGCTATATTAAAATTACTAGAGCGCTGGCTCTGCGTTCTCCGCGAGTAGACGTTTTGAAGCCGTCTGGGCGCAGTCATTTTGAATTTGTGTGCGTGTCTGTGGAACAAGAACACTTTGACTGGAATGCCTTTCGAAGAGTGTACTCGACTTTATGCAACGCTCAAGTATGTGCGAACAGTACCTAGTGCGTCTTTATGACACATGTGCAATCATTGCGTGACTGAAGTGCGGAGCGTGTGCGCGGTCCTAAATGAAACGCGCATTTACTGAGGGTGCGTCGGATTTCGGGCGTATATTTGGCTTTGATGACGCACCCATATAGAACACAACACAGTATGCAAATGAACGTACAAAAAACATACACAATTTTGGGCTTCCCATAGGTTTGTGCACAAACATGGATGCGCCCAGCAGGCATCACTTTGTACACAGAGCTAGCGCTCTAGTAATTTTAATATAGCTCTATGGTCATGTTACACAGCCGAGAACTTATTATGAGAGTCCTCTGCCTTTTTCTTTGCCTTCAGCTTCCTACAACGGCTTCTTTGATTGCAGCGATGATGATTACGACGATGACAGTGAGGATGACTTCTGGGAGTCAGTGACAAGTAATAGACACAGCTTTGGGAAAAAAACGACAGGTAAAGAAATTCATCCACAATCTGTCCCTACTCTAGGGCAAGAATAATAATGATAATAATAATTTGGGAGGCTAATCATCCTTACTTGCAGCTGGGGATGCTGAATTGCGAAGGATGCGACTTCAATATGATAGAGGAGCAGGCTTTCATGGGCACCCTTGGCTGCCAGCCACATCAACCCATACAATCATGGAACACAGTCTGAGATTGAAAGTGTTTGATTTTTGTGGAGGGAATAAAACCGGAGAACCCGGAGAAAAATCCTTGTATCATAGGAAAGCACCAACGCACAACTCAACTCATATGACCCAAGCCGGGATCGAACCTGGGTCACATTAGTGAGAGGCGAGTGCCTAACACACTTGCCACCTACATGTATGCACCACCTAGAAGCATTGATATTTTTTTTTGCTTAAAGCTGGTTCAACTGGATTGATAAAGTGTAGATTATGGGTGAGATTGGCAGATTGGGGAGAGGGAGCATCTGTCAAAGGCCTTTTCACACTATCTCCTTTTCAATCCGTGTTGAAACCAACCCGGATCCACCCCGGTTCAGCCCGGCAAGTTTTTGAACTGGATCAAAGATACGCAACGTTCACACTACATGTTTGGTTAACCGGTTCATACTACATCATGTACATAGATCACGGCCAAAAATGCATTTTGGGACGGGGTTGGGATTTTCAACCCTGGTCCCTACCAGGGTTGATTCCGATGCGATTAGGGCATCCCACCCGGATTTGCTTGGGGTTGAAACCTTTCAAGTGTGAAGAGGGTTGAACAAAATCTTGGGGTTCGCTCCGGTTGCAACCCCGAGATTTGGGACATTGTGAAAAGCCCTCTACTCTCAGTTAATGTAATTGGGTGACTAGTCACTTCTTTTTGGAGCTATACAGAAGGGAAGACACACCCACTGACAATAAACTATAACAGTTTCCCTTTTTTTCTTTTGTTTTCAGAATTTTCTTATACAGCCAACAGGCCAACTGCAAGTGTAAGTATGAACATGCCAAATCAAAGTGCATTTCATTTTGCGAAGGGAATTTCAAAATCAGACTATAATCACTGACCAGTTGAGATGTGCTCATCCAAAGGTCACCAGGGGTGCGTTCTGCTTGAGCGAACATACATGTGCGGGAACATTTTCCCGACGTTTGTGTTAAAGGCATTGCATACGTTTGGTAATGACTCTGAAAATGTATGGCAATAAAAACTTACTTGGTGAGAAGTACAGCTGCTTTGAATAGTATAATGCATATTGAGAAATGTTCAATTCGAAGTACCGCGGTTATGGAAAAATATGTCACTTTTTATCTCCAAAAATTATGAATCTGAGAAGCGTTATGGCCGTAACGCTTCTCAGCTATTGACTAACTGTTCTCTGGCGTGAAATAACTGCTCTAGTTTGTCGCCAAAATCTCAAAAACGCTACCACCTTTTGAATTGAAACTTTCACAGGTTAGTTTTATGGTATATATATACAATTATATTGGTTTGAAACAAACTGTAGGCTCAAATTACCAAACGTATGCAATCCCTTTAAGTTTGGATTTTGAAGTGGAACGCACACGCAACAAATGACGAACATGTGTTGCGTATTGCGTCCATTTTTCATTTAATGTAGTTAGCCAACTTCCGCAAACACCTCATCTACAATGGTACCTATAATAGGCGAACGATGTGTATATGTTTGGCAAACAGCGTGCTACGGTTTGAAAACGCTGACACACAGTGGGCGTTGTGCGCGTTGTTAGCTGGAGTGGAACGCACCCCAGACAATCAATGACGAGAGCTTAAAGCGACAAGATTGACTCAACAAGATTGTTCGCGGTGTACTTAAAGGTAGTAACATACTTTGGAAACCAAAACAGACATCTTCACAGATTTACCTATAACTTACAGGGTATAAAGATGGTGATGGCTGAAATGCTTTATTTATCCAGAAAAGAGTAAAACAGTGGCCCAAATTATTTTTTTATCTTTTTAAAGATCAGAAATAAAAGAGAAAAGACTTAAGAATTTCTATGGCCGTTTTTCAATGTTTTCTCAAAAAGTGGGTATCGTATGAGTCTGAAACTTTCACAGATGGCTTTTTCTTTATCTGTCTTGATATTTTGGCCATGAATCTGTATTTCTTTGATAAAAACCAACGAATGATTATAAGAACGTGTGCAGCACGGCGTCACGGAGTCTGAAACTTTCGCAGATGACTGTTACTGTACAATTCCTTGATATTTTTTGGCCCTGAATCTGTATTTCTTTGACAAAAACAAAGTATATTACTACCTTTAAACTGGGAAAAAAAGGCAAAGGCGACAGTTGACGACAAGCTAGTGACACTCACTTTGTGCTGACCTCTTCACCGCATCTGTTTCTCTGGAAACAGGAGGCGAGCAAGAACGCCGAGGAGCTGATGATGGAGGAGGAGCGACAGAAGAAGAGTCGTGAGAAGCGGAAGACCAAGAAGAAGAGGCAACGGGAGAAGAAGCGAGAGGAGAAAGTCAAGAAGGAGGAGGAAGAAGCTACCAAGAGGGAGGAGGCCGAGAGGAGGGAGGCCTTCTTACGGAAGGCCAAAGAGTCGGCCGAGAAGGCCAAACAGGAAGCCCAGAACCGGCAGAATATATCCAAGTCTACCACCTCGCAACTTTCAGGCGAGGTATGTGCGTCCAAAGTTTTTTTTTACTGATTCATAAGGGTGTTTCTCACTAGAACATGCTTCTCTGGGGCAAACCGCCCCAGTGTCACCCCTGAGATTAAAGGTACAGTACAGGATTGGTAATATTCCCAAACAGAAATGTTCACAGATTTACCTATAACATTCAGGGTATATGAAGATGGTGCTGGTAGAAACCTACCGTTAAAATATTTCCGCCTGAAATGGTGTGTTTATTAAACATTTAAAAAATTGTTGATCTTGGAAAGATCAAAAATTGAGTCGGGGTTTTCGCTTTTTTCTCTGGACTCAGATGTCCGATTGAGCTCAAACTTTCACAGGCTTATTATTTCATTTACATGCTGAATTAAACAAATTGTGTGTGCTGTTCTGTCACCTGTTCCATGCCTTTACCAATGTTGTACACGCCCTTTAAGTCATAGCAATTTTATAATAGAATTTAACCTTCATTTGCACTTTTTGTTTGTTTCAACAGAGAGCAACAAATTCAACGTCTACCAATAGAGTTAATCATGCCGGCATCTCCAATAATTTTGATTCTTCAAAAAATCACCGTAAAGCTCCCAATGAAGCCAAGTTAAGAAATAATAACGATGCCAAGGATAGAGCGTTTTTCATGACCGATAGGTGAGTACCAGAAAAATGAATAGATTAGTAGTAGTAGGAGGTTGATAAGTAGTCAGGACTAGTAAGCAGAAGAGACAAGTACTAGCAGAAATAACCTTTAATACAAAAGACTAGTAGACTTTAAGAATGATAAGCAGAAAAGACTTAAGAGGTACAGGTCTGTAATGAAGCAAGTGGTATCAGTAAGCAGAATGTAGCAGAAGCATTATGAGCAGAAATTACTAATCAGCGGCAAAAGCTAGCAAGATTATAAACTAATTACCAGAAAAGACATCTATGAAGCAGGGAGTACTAAGCAGTAATCATAAAGTATTAAAGAGTAAGCAGTAAGCAGAAAAGTGAGCATAGTAGAGAAGACAAGTAAGCAGGAGAGACTTTTATTGAAGCATAGAAGCTTACAGAAACCTACAATTAAATAAATTAAAAATGTTAAGTAAACAAATATTTGGTGACGACATATCTTAGAAAAAAGCTTTTTTGGAAATTCTGTGATTTTTTCTGGAATATACAAATGACAAGAAACTCTGTCTCAGTAGACCGATTGTGTGACCAATGTTTGCATTACATCACGTGACTTATAGTGGCCATTTTGTCATCTCAAATGGTGCAGAACAGCAGTGGAAACGAGCAAAGAAGACTATTATATCATCCACATTCTTCTTTGCACATTTCTGCCGCTGTTCTGTGCCTTATGACGAAATACCCACTATACGTCAAGTGATGGCATGTAGACATTGGTCTCGCAATCGGTCTATTGGCAATCTGTTTGCCATCATTGTCCTTAACATAATTTTCCCCTTTCCTCCTCCACCCTTTAGGGTACAAGTTTCATCAGACTCAGTCACGGACGATGACACCATGGGCTGGGACCAGGACAGTGCTTTTTTTGCCGGGGCTGCAGCCAAGCTGGCAACCACTGCCACCTCAGGTGCCAAATCTGAGCAGGCCAAGAAGAAAGGCAAAGCCAAAAACCAGAAAGAAGAGGCCGAATCGGTAAGAGTAAGGAATTCCGATCCAATCAGATACTTTACATCCCCATCCTGAAGAGAGTGTCTAACAATGACCTGAAAGATGGGGTCGATTTCACCAAACTCATCGTAACTTGTGTATTACCAATCGTCATAGGACTTATGATGCATTGCAGCCCTACGTAGGATCCAATTGGTTAATATCCTTTGTAACTCGAGTTATGATCGATCGCAGCGTTTTGTGAAATCAACCACTGACACACGACTGATGTGTGGAGTTATTGAGGGCCTGACATTTTGATCCTAGCGGGATCTTTCTCAATGGCTGAAGGCTTTGAGAAAGATCTTGTCAGGGTTGAAACGTCTGGCCCTCCTAGCTCTTTCATTTGACACGAAAATAAAAATCTGACAAATATTTCCCTGTATTGTAAAATATCCCTAAAGGCTTTAAGAAAGATACTGCTAGGATTGAAATGTCAGGCTCTCCTAGCTCTTTCAATTGAAACATGCAAAATCTAGCAAATATTTCCCAATATTCTAAAGTTTCTCTTGAACTTGAAGAAGGAAGATGTTGTTTTTTCCTTTCTGTCATTTTTAATCATTCTCTTCATTGTTTTGTTGGAAACTTATTAATGTCCCTTCTTTCTTTGATTGATTGCAGATAGACAACATGGATCCCATTGTTTTACAAAGCAGACAAACTGCAGGTAGGCTACATTACCATCTTGAATCAACAGAAGCCAGGTGTTAATTTCACAAAGTGCAAAGATTGATTTTTAAGTATGAATTATTCCTAATGGGAGACTTTGGAGAACCGGTCTTCAAGTCAACAGCGCACGCGCATGCACGCGCAAAACAACACGCGCATGCTCACAATTGCGTGCGCATGCGCTGTTGACATGAAGACCGGTTCTGCAAAGTCTCCCATTGTTGAGCAAAGTGTGATGTCACAATACAAATCACTATGGTGATACTGACAACTCATCTTAAGATTATAATCTTAGTGCTTTGTGAAATGGTCATTGACGTTTTCTGCCCTCGGCCGGCAACAAATGCAAGATTCAGTCAGGAACCAGTCACATAGTCACAGAATATGTATTCAATCAGTTTGCATCTGTGGCTGGTATCCCTTTGATTGTTGTTTTATAATATAAAGCAAAACTTGTTTTGTCTCAAAATTAAAGAGTTTTGGTCAAATGCATTTCACTTGCTACACTTTCCTCTTTTACGTTGAAACGTTGAGTGATTGATCGTCAACTGTACTCAGTGCCTGATTATTATTTTTCTTTCGCAGTTAAAGGAAATGAAATGGCCAATCTCGGTCACTACAGTGCAGCTATAGAATTGTTTACACAAGCCATCGAGCTAGATCCAAGGGATTTTAGGTAAGCACTCAGTTACTCTTGATCAGGGTTTGACCCAGATAGGTGGACTTATGTCCATTTCAATGAAGGTACTCATTTTGCAAGCTGTCCATGGAATACTTGACAAAACCAATGTAAAGAATGCTTCTTAGCTGTGTACGTAGCCCAAAACGACTCTTAAATACCCTTTCAGATGTTTAAATTTACGGTAGTCAAGCTTTTACATTCTATGGACAGCTTGCAAAATGAGTACCTTTATTAAAATAGACATAACTCCTCTTAGGAATGATCAATTTGTTTCATTCATGTTTTTTCTAATAAGCATGATTGAATGCTTGTTATGCTTTACTGAACTTTTGAGTGTCATTTGTTTCTTTTGAAAAACATCACCAATCCCGGTCAATTTCTTTTTGACTCACCCTGTAGACAGTAATCTGAACACACGGTTTTGAATGGCGCCCTCTTTTGATTAAAACAAGAAACTGCGGTTGTGTTTATTGTTCTCAATGCACTACAACTCCGGCTCGGTGTGCGATTGGCGATTTATTCCTGAAAGGAACATGGCGTTAGAAGAATACTCGACATGGACAACATCTCCTGGATTTCCCCATAGGCCTTTTGCTCATGATTAGCTTTCCAGCTTCCCAGATTTCAATAAAAGATGATTGGCGGTGTACAAAATAATATACTGACACCACCGCAGTTTGGTGTTTTAATCAAAAGAGGGCGCCAGTCAAAAACCGTGTGCTCGAATTACTGTATAGAAGTACCTGGTTGGTTGTTAAGCCATCCTGCGTATCAGTGAGAGGCAAATTTCAGTGCCCTTTTTCCTATGAGCTGGGCCGACACCTGCTTGAAATCATCTAGTCACTTTCACATTGGTACTTTGTCCTATACTTTGTCCAGGATGAAAGATTGCATGTCAAAGACATTGAAGATGTTTCTTTATTTTTAATACTGCTTTCAGATCACCCAAACAAATTCTATCTTCTTCTCTTGCAGATTTTTCGGAAACCGTTCATTTTGCTTCGACCAACTAGAACAGTATGAAAGGTAAGAGTCCACGTTGAAGGCAAATGGTCTTGTCCGGGACCTTTGAGAAAGATCCTGCTGGGATCGAATCGTCCTTCAGGTCATTAATTTGGTTGATGAGCTGTTTGCAGCAGTTTATTACTTTCTTGTGCGACAAATGTTTGCCTGAAACTTTTGAGACAAAGTATATCCTAAAAAAGATGGCATTATTTTGAATGTTTAATTAATTCAAATTATATTTAATTTATTGTGTAATATATTATTTAAAGGTACACAAATACAGGAATATGCCCAAAACAAATGTTCGCAGATGTATGTACGTATAACTTTCAGGATATGAAGATGGTGCTGGTAGAAACATACTGTTAGAATATTTTCACCTGAAATGGTGTATTTATCCAGAAATTAGTGAATCAAAGACCAAAAACAGTTTTGATCTCGGGGTAAGATCAAAACCATTCTTTATGTTTTATAAGAAAAATGGAGTCAGTTTTTGCTGTTTCATCGTGACTCAGATGTCCGATTGAGCTCAAATGTCACAGGTTTATTACTTCATGTAGCATACACGCTGGATTAGACAAAGTGTGAGTGCTGTTCTGTGACCATTACCAATCATGTATTATACCTTTAACTTGTGGATATAAACAGTTATTTTTTGTTATTTCAAATAATATCACTTCTGTTATTGTTATAGGACAGAAGTACTTGTTGTTTGATAGTTTAAAATGTGTTGTGTTTTACTCTTTAATTTAGTTCAGTTATTTTCTTTTTAATTTTGCAGTGCTTTAAAAGATGCGAATCGAGCTATAACTTTATCCAAAGACTGGCCAAAAGGTCATTTTAGAAAAGGCCGAGCTTTGTCTGGTCTCAAGGTGAGTTTCTGAAACTTCATAGATTTATCATTTATTTTCCCGCAAATGGCATTATATTACAACGTTGGCCAAAATTTGGATAAATTCCCAAACTGTGTGATTCTAAATGGGAGACTTTGGAGAACTGGTCTTCAAGTCGACAGCGAACGCGCAAACCATGCGCGCGCAATTGTGAGCATGCGCACGTTGTTTTGCGCATACGTGCGTGTGCGCTGATGACTTGAAGACCAGTTCTTTAAAGTTTCCCATTGTTCTGTGATTACTTGGAGTTAGGAGGGCCTGACACGTTAATCCAAGCAGGATCTTTATCAAAAACCTAGAGAAAGATCCTGCTAGAATCGAAACTCGTCATAAAGATCCTGATCGAAACGCTTCAGGCCCTCCTAACTCCAAGCATTTTATAAATGTCAGGTCATGATTTTGGCTGACGAGCAGTTTGGAACAGTTTTTTAATTGTATTGCTCTGTGGTTGTTTTGGTTGTTTGCAGCGTTTTGCCGATGCCGAATCTTGTTTTGAACACGTTCTCAAGTTGGATAAGAACTGTGCCGACGCCCATGAGGAGTTGAACAGAGTACGAATCTCTCGTCTGATGGTGAGTATGAACATTCTCTTGTTGGGAGCGAGGCATGCGGTGTGGCCTTGTGCCATTTGAACCGATGCTGGTTTATGCAATGGATCGCTGATCTCATTAAACCTTTTCACACTGTCCAAAATTTTGGGGTTGGACATGTTGGAACTGGATCGAACCCCAAGATTTGTTTCCAACACTTTTGACACTTAAAAAAATTCAACCCCGAGCTAACCCGGGTAGGACAGCCTATAAACTGGATCGAAATCAGTCCTGGTAGCAGACACGCAACTTTTTCTCGGATCAGCTGATCTTATGCCTTTGAAAAGTGAAAAATACTGTACAAAGTTTGGTAAAGATTGGAATTTTCTCAAATGTTATTAAGTCCAAGTTGCATGCCTGTGGTAGGGACCAGAGTTGAAAATCTCAATCCGGTTCCAAACTGTATTTTTCGCTGTGATCTGTGTTGTATGAGCTGGTTCACCATAAACATAGTGTGAATGTTGCGTCTCTTTAATCCGGTTCAAAAATTTGCTGTGCTGAACTTGGGCGGATCCGGGCTGGTTTCACTATCAACACAGATCAAAAAGGCCTACCATTTTTGGAATATAGGCCGTGTGAGTATAAGCGGCAACACTAAAAAATCAGGAAATTAAGATTTAAAGTTACTGTATAAGCCACAATTTACTGTTTATAAGCCGCATCTGCACAGACAATGCGTAGCATTTATCAGTCGCGCTTCCGCAACACTAGAAGAAATGTGGTCGCCCTCCATGATCTGCAGGGGCAGCGAGGAGGACAACTTTGATGGTTTTGACCTGTGAAGCACGACATGTCAACAAAAAAACAAACGGGTCTTTTCAAAGTCACACATGTATTAAACAAAAAAGATGATATCCAACAAAATGAAAACAAGAGACTTCCCTTTTTCCATATTTTCTTAATCATTTCCTCCCTTGAATCTTTCATTTATTTACATTTTCTGATCTGATTGGCTTTATAGGAGATGGGATTTAGTCGGCCACAGAGTGATGCCGCCATTCTTCAGTACGGTTCAGTCCAGGCAGCGCTGGATGCCCTCCTGACTAACGGCGTGGACGGTGTGGTCAATTCCTTCCCTGAGGATGTGTACATATCAGACGAGGAGGACTATATTACAGAAACCATAGAGCGTAGCAAACTTGAGTGAGTGTTTAACAAACCTTTGTATCCTCTGATCTTGTGTCGTATAAATTCGATAGTAAGTTGTTCTGGATATTCCCTTTCTATATTCCCCATTGTGCAGTCAAGGGAGTATTCGTGATAAATTTGATGACTATAACGGACACCGCTTTACCGAACATAAATTGGCTATACCGAACATCATCCTAGGCTCTCAATGTTTGTGTACAATACTAGTGCTGGGCTTTTTATCCGAATATAGGTTAACCGACACGGATTTAATTATCAAGTTACAAATTTTCACTAACCGTTAACTGAAACTGGAAGGGAAAAAAAAACAGAGACCAACGTTTGGCTCATGCTCAATAATCCAAAAAGTGTAAACTGTAGAATTTCAGTCAGTTATCTTGTCCATTTTGCCAAGTAGAAACACGCTTTTCACAAACTTTGATCAAAATGCTAAAAAACAGCATCGTATTCCGAAAGTGACGATCACATTAAAGAAGACATATGTACACATGTACCATAAATCGCACATGTTATGCATGTTGCACGTGGTTACATAGGTTAACTGTTAACCTGATTTCTGTTTGCAATCAGTAACCTGATATGAAATTATCCGATTTTGCCCAGCACTATACAATACATACCCAATACGGTTCTTTAAATCACTATAACGAACGACCACTATAACGGACAATATCTGTGCATCCCGGCATGTTTGTTATAGCAGCATTCTACTGTATTGTCACACGTTACCAGGGTGTCATCTTGGGCATGTTAATATAAACACACCTGAGAAAGCCCGAGGAAGGTTATCAAAAGCACCATTAATGACACAGATGGATACTAGTGGCTTTACACAGAAGAATCATGGATAACATTGAAATCAAACCAGCGTTTCTTTACGTTCTTGAGAAGCCCCTGCGATACAGGCATCCATGACTGATTTTCCTTCTTCTTTTCTTTCTTGCTCAGCTCTTGTAATCCATTGAATCTTAAATCTCTGTGGGTCGGTAATCTTCATGCATCCATTTCCGAGAAGCAGCTGAGAGATCTATTTGGACCGTAAGTAGAACAATTTTGAATGATACCGTCCCTCAACCCCTAGACCCCTCTCCTTTAATATCCTTGCCTTCCACATCTCCCATGCTAGTAAAGAAGAGGAACTTGCCAGGCCCAGTACCAGCCCTATGCCTTCAGGTCTGAAATCCTCTTCTTATCAGCCCTGAACTTCACTACCATATAGCTGCTTAAAATCAATAAAACCTGGATTTTGGATACTGTTCGTGATCAATGTGGACTCAATCTGTCAATTGGATTTGTGCCAACTATGATCCAGGACAATGCAGGGTGTTGCAGACCTGCAAAGTAGTACGTATTTGGCCTACTTTGTACTCAAATTTGATTTAAAAAATATGCCAGTACGCTTTTTATCCCCATAAAATCTGCACGAAATAAAAAGGTTGAGAAACGCCTGTGTGAAGTCTAATATTAGTGAGATAAAAGAGACTAAACCATGTGACACAAAGGTTCCACATTGCGATCTCATAGGGCGATCATGATTGGTGCACTCGATGTACACACGTTCCTTGGAGTGAACATATTAACCTCGCATACAGAACGATCAGCATACCGTTTGATGAACTGTATTTTGAGTTTGTACGTGTGTGGTGAAACTGCAGCGCGTTTACAGTCATACAGTATGTGCAAACGTTTGTTGAAATATAAGAACATAAAACTACAACTTTGAGGTGAAGATAGCTTTGAGTATCAAGCCCAAAGTCCAAAGGATACATAGAGATCTTTAAATTCATAGTACCGTCACAGAAAGCAAATTCTGTGCACGCTGCACCTTTCGCAGCGCTGATTTCAGCATGGCACACAGTGGGAGTTACAGTGTGTCTCGCCACATCGAAAGTGGTATTCACCGCGGCATGGCCGACGTGAATCATGACATTGATGTCTTCCGAAGACTTAAGTGTTGTCAGAGCCAAAACCCTGTGGACGTTGTATTGACGATGTTTACAGATAGCAAAATTGTATTGCAGTTTGCCTGTCGCGGGACAAAAGCTACCGCTATACGCTATTGCGCAGACCTTAGGTCAATAGACAAGTGAGCAATTGTCTTGAGCAACAGCAGGAAACTATAATGTCCACTGAATCCAACATCCATCCATTCAAGTTGAAATAGTGCGTACCCTCATAAAAACTCAAGTGAGCTCATCTTTCCTGTTTGTTTTGAAAAATGCACATTTTGTAAAGAAAAATGCACATTTTTGTAATGAAAAATGCACATCTTGTAATGAAAAATAAAAATTTTAAAAGAAAAATGCACATTTTGTAAATAAAAATGCACATTTTGTAAATAAAAATGCACATTTTTGTAAAGAAAAATGCACATTTTGTAATGAAAAATACACATTTTGTAAAGAAAAATACCGTTATAAAATGAAAAATACACATTTTGTATTGAAAAATACACATTTTGTAATGTAAAATACGCATTTTGTAATGACAAAATACACATTTTTAATGCCCTGAATACTCAATTGTGATTGACAGGTCTGGACATGAAATTGATACTTCAAGGCTAGGGATTATAGAATCTCAAGAACCCAGGCAAAGCCCAGGCCTGGCAGGGCTTTTCAGTGGCTGAGCCTCACCAATATTAAAGCTCCTCTCCCAAAGTGATCAGACGGTTTGATGTTTTTTATTTTGTGGTTTGAATTTGCAGTTTTGGTGAGATAGACAGCCTACGTCGCCTTCCTGACCGGTTTTGTGCCTTCATTAATTACAAACGTCCAGAAGAAGCAGCCAGAGCACTGGACAAACTCCAGGTAAGACGCCGATACTTCTCTGCCATTCCCAGTACAACCATCTCATGGTATAGTGTCCAGCGACTATTGTCAATCCACTCTTCGGTCTTAAAGCAAAGTTTTGATCTCTGTAGCATTATGCAGATGTGAACAGCCATTGTTTCCATCCACCCACTACAGTGGAACGGCAATGTAACAAACACCGCTATACTGAACATCATCTTTGACTCCCAATTTTTGTGTACAAAACTTACTGAACATTCCTGTTGAAAAAAATTGAAAAGATTTTACAGAAACGGGAGAAATTTACTGGGTAAATCAAATGCTCCTTGGTCGTTTGTAATCCCTGAACCTCTATAAAACAGCCTGTGCAAGATTTGTGTACATATAGTATGAACAGCGGAAAAATATAGAACATGATGTAAAAAACAGTCAAAAGAGGGCGCACTTCACTGGACAAGAGGGTGAACTGGCAGCCGAACACTGCCAGTGCCAGCAGCTGAAAATCACGATACCGATTGACCGATATACCATGTATGCTGAACAAATTTTGTGCATCCCGCGGCGTTCGTTATATGAGATTGGTGTATGGGAATACATGTAGTTTATTTGTGACATATTTGGCGTCAAAAAGTGGCAATATGGTCAAATATGTAAGCCGAGGACCACTTAGATAAGTTTGCTGAAAGCTTGTTGACATGTAGGTGTTTGACCACAGGAAATGCTAAGGTGCTAACCCAACCCCACTGAACCCTGAGTGGTAGGTAAGGAGGAGGTAAGGGTGGAGACAATCATTTGACCTTAAAATAAAAACAAATTGACAACGTTTCTGTCTCGCTCTCTTCAACCCCACAGGGCATCGAGGTCGGTGGCCGTTTTCTCCTTATCAAATTCCCTGACAACCCCATTGTTGAGGGCCAGCCTCGCACCACGGTTCTGAAGAAGGGCGGCAATACCGGCAAGCAGCAGGTGCAGCAGCAGCCTCAGCAGCAGCAGCAGCAGCATCAAGGGAAGGCCGCCCAGCAAGTCAATTCCCAGTCGCAGCTTGATTCCAGGTAGGTCAAAACTGCTGTTGATTGGAAGAAGTTTGCTAAACTCAAATTTTAATAATAATAATAATCAACAGTTTTTAAAGAGCACATAACACATTGCGGGGCTAGTCTCTATGCGCATACACTGTTATTGTCCCTGGTCATCGGGCCCATTTTATACATTCCTGAAACAATCTCAACTCCCTGGTATACAGCCTCGTGCTACCATAAGGTGCACAGAGGCTAATCAAACCACAGAGCTATCTCTACCCTCACAGGTACCCATTTACACCTGGGTGAAGAGGAGCAATATGTTACAAAGCGTGTTGCCCAAGAATGCAAGCACCATTAGGCCCATTGTTGGATTCGAACCCACAATCTGTAGATTGACCACAAGACCTTGATTACGACACTTACTTCTACTTACTTACGCCTATCGCCCCTCCTGGGACATAGGCTGTCAACAAAGATCCTCCAGGCAGAGCAGTCCTGAGCCAGCGTCTCCAGATCTTTTCCAGCTCACAGTACCCCTAGTTGACTGATGTAGCAAGGAACACTGTCACCAAGCACTCAGTGGAACGATCCTCCTACCAGTGTATTCCACCAGCTCTGTCTACCGATCACCTCCGAGTTCCTTTCAGAATACCAAATTTGATTAAGAGTTGCTTCCGTTTTTCTTTCCATCTTGCAGTGGCAACAAGGTTACCGGTCCAGTGAACGGCAACGAATGCTATTTCTGGCGGACGACAGGGTGTGTCTTTGGTGAGAGGTGCAAGTACAAACACCTAAAAGACACCAAGGGCGCCGACCTCAAGCCCTGGCAGAAGGTGGTCTACGACAACTGAAAAAAAAAAAAACCGCCTGGTAGAAACGATCTGTTTTGCCGTGGGGCAAATGCCGGACCAAGAAGGAGAATTAAATATGAGCAGCAGCTATTCATACCTTTATAGCCGAAAAAAAAAATTATTAAAAAAAACAACTTTTTTTCCCAGAGAAATGCATTATAAAGTTCATGCTTGTGTATTTTCGTATTATAAATGAAACAAAAAAAATGGCTCAATTTGTTTTTGCCTATTGTTGTATAAAGTGAGTTGTTCAGTAGTTGAGTGGTCCATCGGTTAATTAAGTAATTTTGATGAAAAAAAAATGCAATGCCTTTCGGAAAACTGAAGAAGACTTAAATCACTTAATTACGACTTTGCAGGATATTTGTACTGCAGATTGAGAAAAACCCAGGGAGTTAATGATTAATCAGTTTGATACCAGTCTTTGGGTGGGTCCACCACCTACTTTGGTTTGGTTTTTGGAACCGTTACGTCCGCTGATTACAAATCTTGTTTTCGTCCTGCACTTTTCATCAAAATTCTGTCTCCTGTTGGATTGCAATGTGCTCTGGGCTTCTATCTGAGAAAAACACTTTTTAAAAGTTCATTTTAGGTATCGAGTTGTTTCCTTCATTAATTTTTCCATGATGTTTATTTCCCGTAAATACGTCTTTGTAGTTTGATATGGGTAACTGCACAGTACTTAAAGGTAATATCATACTTTGATTTTTATCAAAGAAATACAGATTCATGAGCAAAAATATCAAGACAGATACAGCAACTGTAATCTGTGAAAATTTCAGTCCCATACGGTGCCCACTATTTGAGAAAACAGTAAAAAACAGCCACAGTATTTCTTAAGTCTTTTCTCTTTTATTTTTGATCTTTTTAAAGATCAAAAAGATTTTCGTTTGTTGTTTTACTAATTTCTGGATAAATGGACCATTTCAGGCAGAAAAACTTAAACGGTAGGTTTCTACCAGCATCATCTTCATACCCTGAAAGTTATATAAATGTACAAGGTAAATCTGTGAACATTTCTGTTTTGGTCTCTTACCAAAGTATGATACTACCTTTAAGATCCTACAACAAGCGCTAAAGGGACATTTGCACGATGTTGAACACATTTTGTTGCTATGCACTACTTTTGAGGCAGGAAAACCCTCGAAAAAAAAAGCACCGAGTGTCAATCCACCTTGATAAAGAAAAAATATCGAAATTTATCGTTACCTTCCAAAACTTTGTTTTTTACTCGGGAGGTAGCAGAAATTTCCATACAAACTCTGCTTGAAATCCAGTGCGAGTTTAAGACCATTTTCTGCGTGGATATGTCAACTTATGTGCATTAGTGGAGTAGTTGTTACCGAAGAGAAAAAAAAAGACAATTCAGTGGAAGTCAACTGGATTGGCGTTGATGCCAGAGCAAGATATTCAAAAAGCTTAATTTGTTATTTTATTTTTGTGGTACTGTAGGAGAGGAGAAAGTTTAAGTGTTCAAATTTTACCATGTATCATTGCATTTATAACACAGTATTTATTCTTACATTTGTTGTTTTTCCTTGATTTCAATGTATTTGTTTCTTTGTGTTTGTTTCACTGCATTGAAGAGGAAACATATGGGCGTTTATGGAACGGAGGCTTAGGCTCCAGCTCTGACATCCATATGCTGAAAATATAGGTTGTGGTTTGCCATTGAAGCTGAAGCTCTGTTTTCTTTTCCAAACTAGAGAATCTACTTTTGAACCGCAGCCAAAAGTCTCTATTTTGATACCCGTTATTTCACAGGCATGCAACTTTTCCTCGGATCAGCTGATTTCCTCTTTTTTCACTTCACTCTTATGCCATTGAAAAGTGAAAAACACTGCACAAAGTATGGTAAAGATTGAAATTTCCTTGTTTGTTAAGTCTAAGTTGCATGCCTGATTTCAGAATGGATTCATGAAATGGAGACGGAGCCTGAAATGGAGCCTGAGCTTTTGTAAACACCCTAAATCTGCTACTGAAAGATCATGCCGACCGATCATAGGACTCCGACAATGTGACCAATTTGGAATTTGTAAAGAGAGCACTACTGTCGATGTTAAGCAGTACTTCAGGAGTACTGCAGATTATCAATTGGGATTCATTCCTAATTGGGCAGTAGTAAAAGAGCCATATCAGTGCAGTTTTAATAGTAGCAGTACTTACTCTACACCTATTTAGGAGACTTCAAGTCCAAAGTGCAGACCTGTCTTCGTTTCGTCTTGTCTTGGTATCAGACACCTATTAATATCTTTGTTTTGTCCATAGATTTTATTTTTTACAAAACAGTACACGTCTCTTCCAGTTGTTTTTACCAAAATGTGAACCCTTTATATGTAAGTTTAACTAACCAACCCACCTTTGTGTTGTGTCTTTTGTGAATTGGGTTTTGTTTTTTGTTTTCCTGACACATTATGTTAATTATTTACTAAGAAGTTCTAATGCTTCCTCTGATTAACCTGTAGCTGTATATTACATGTAATTAGTTGTATATTAAAAAAAATAATAACGTTTTCATTGTTATGAGGTAATTTTAATGATTATGATGCCCAGTACATGCCAAGTTCAAGTTAAAAAACAAAACTTAAACATGGAAGTTTTTTAACATGAAACATGAATATTTTGAAAAGAAGTTACCCAACCACTAGTCTATGTGATAGACGCACTTGTCGTAAAGCGAGGGAGCGTCTATCACTTGCGTGCAGATTTTTTTCTGATTAATTATGCAAACCAACCCAGCTCTGATCTCTTTAAGGTTTGACCAATCAGGGGGCATCTACTATCGTATCATTTGGCGTGCGCATCTGTCGCGTCGATAGCTGCTGCCCCACGGACGCGCGAAATTGACCAATCAACATTCTCCGTCACGATCCTGATTGAAATGTTCTCAAAACAGATCTGATTGGCTGATGTGCTGTATTGCATAAAAATTGCACACACGCATGTATCAGATTCGTACGTAGTGGCATGGAGTTGGACTACCCAACCACCAAAAATATGTCACAGTTAAATCTAAAATATCCAAGAAATCCATTAACACTTGATCTAGGTTACAATTTCTTCCATTCTTTTTCTTCTGTTCATTTCCACCATTGACCTTTTCCAGCCAGTTATGCTCTGGAGAAATATGACATTATGTAAACATTGTTTAAGTTCCAGTTTATAGTACTCCATGCTTTCAAACATAATATTTATATTTATTCCTAATTTTGTTATCGGTGAAGTGGTTCCTCTTTTAGTTAAAGACGAATTCCATAATAATGTTGAAATTTTTTTTTTTTTTAATGTTAAGTTGTTATTTTGCGAGCTGCGCTGGTGGCATATTAATTGACCCAGTAACAGAGCCATTGTTGAAATCTACGGTGGCCCATATTTGCCATCACATGATGGAAGTACTCATAATTATATTTCCCCGATGGCAACCTACTTGTATGTGATATTTTCAAACTTGAATAGTTTGAGTTCACTTCTCCCCTCTTGAAAGTCTGGAGAAAGTATGAACACTTCTGAATTATCTGTGACAATGTCATTTTGCACAAGTTTCTGTTATATGCAAGCTTGTGTTGTTAATTCATAGTTGTTAATCACACTTACATGTACCTATTCCTTATTAAGTGAATTGTGTTTAATACTGAAGAGCTACAGCACTGTAGAGCGCAATACTGTCATAACTGATGCTGTGGGGAGATAATTATTTGAAAACAGTACAGTTTCGCTTGAAATATTTTGTTGAAGTAATGCAAGTAAGATGACAAAAAGAACGAAAACGAAACATTCTCATTCAGAACGAGTACAAACCTGCACACTTAATATTCATTGCTTTTATTTCTTTTGTCACTTTTCATCCAAAATATTATTGTTTTATAACAAAAAAGCAAAATAAAGCCAAAAAAGTAAATATATCAAATAAAACATGATCACAATTGTGCATTTTATTTTATGCAACGGTTTTTTTTGCTGTTTTTGTCAGTTTTGATCCCAACAAGTAAAATGGAGAAAAAATGAGATTTGCAATAATGTATATTGTACATTTTTTGGGTACAATAGTAAGATGTGTCTTGCTACTGTGGCAGATCCTATGACTTAGGTTCTTCCATCCAACAAACTGTGTGTGTTTATTAACAAAAATGAAATGAAATAATCATCATAAAACCACAAGGCTGCTTCGAATCACGCTCCAGTAAATTTATGTTAATTTTAAATAATTTTAAAATGAAATGAAGTTGTTATAAAAATGTGCTGACATAATATCTATTATAATTTTAGCGATAACTTTCCACCATAACCTTAAAGATACTGGCATCAAAGTAGCAATACACTTATTATGGGTAGCATGACCTATCCACAAACCAAATTCCAGCTTGATATGATAAAAGTTTTCCCAGTTATTGCATTGGCAATATATGTATTTCTATGTCTGTATCAAACAAATGATACAGAAAGGAACATTTCTTGTGCATAACACTTTATTAGGAGGACACCTTTCCGACTTTTATTTTCAACACAGAACGTTGGTGCATTACGCGCATTACATGTACTTCAAACTTCTATAATTCAGCATCAGATTAATAATTTAACCATAAACCATTTGCTTATCAAGAATAAATAAAAAATATTCTTAGATTTGAGGCTATGCACGGCAGAAGTACATAATGTTACATAGGTTTTTATGTACATGTGTATTTATTTATCTCTTGAAGACGGCCAGAGCATACTGGCCGGAACGTTATTGTAAACCGGCTCTTTTCAGAGCCACCCAATACTCACAAAAACAACACTTTGTGTAGAGAACTATTACAGTTAATGTACATACAATGTATATGAAAATTAAACTGTTTATCACTTCAAGATTCAGATATGTGATATAGCCATGTCTTGGCTATCTCCATGTTGAATTTTAACAAAATTGGACTGAAATTGAGAGAACAAACTAGGACTGAATTACCCAACCTCAAAACCCGATTTTCATCTTTCTTTAAATACGCATTATGTGTGTATTAAACACTTTTTCTGGAATACTGCAAATATGTTTTTAAAGTGTACTCTTTCAATTGGTCGTTTTCGCCAATTTCAGCCCGCTCGATTTTGCTTAAATTCTATATGGTGATAGCCAAGACATGGTTGTACTCAAATGGCTGAATCTTGAAGTGATAAATAGCTTAATTTTAACATAATAGTCCCTGACAAAGTGTTGCGTTTTGTGGGACACGCTGTATATGTCACATGGTGTTACCACAAAACCTATTACTGTCTGACTGTACTTGTAATAAAAACTCAATCGACTATCCGGGCACACAATAATATTACTCCAAAATCAAGTACACTTATAGCGAAGATCTGAAAAACCAGCACAGTGTATTGCAGAAGATATTCATGTTGTATTTACAAGAAATAGTCAATAGTAATATCCTAAGAAAATAATACAATATCACATAAATATTTTGATTCATCCAATACCATTTCACAACACCTTGCTCGTGTCTACATACATGTACATGTACATTCTTATAAACAATTTGGAAAGCATAGATTTCAAAACCTGAAATTTTATTGATAAAAATCAAAAACCTTTATACAATGATTATTAGAGACTGGCATACATACACAGAGAATGGATCCAAAATTCCAAATCAAATATGAAAAAATAAATTATGGGATTTTTCTTTTAAAGGTAGTATCATACTTTGGTAAGAAACCAAAACAGAAATGTTCACAGATTTACGTATAACTTACAGGGTATGAAGATGGTGGTGGTAGAAACATGCCGGTTAAAATTGTTCCACATGAAATGGTGTAGTTATCCAGAAATTAGTAAAACAACGACCAAAAATCTTTTTGATCTTTTAAAAGATCAAAAATAAAACAGAAAATACTTAAGAAATACTGTGCCCGTTTTTCACTGTCTTCTCAAAAAGTAAGCACCATATGGGACTGTCTTGATATTTTTGCCCATGAATCTGTATTTCTTTGATAAAAACCAAAGTATGACTATGATATAACCTTTAAATTCTGTTGAGAAATTTATGTCTAATGATATGATTTCCAACAATAACTGTTTTTGTGCGTTATGGTAAGGTCTGATTGAATTTCTAACACCAGGCCAGTCAGAGTGCATCAACCTCACCGTGGTTAATACCTGTGAAGCTGAATGCTCTCAGTGTTGTGCCCAGGGCCAGGTACATGTGACTTCCATTGAACTGCAGACTGTAGATTGGATTGTTGGTCCTTTCCGCAAAGAAACTCTGCAGGCGGACAAAAAAACAACAACAGAGAAAAAACACAGTCAAGATAAGGTTAAAATTGCAAAACAGCCCCACAATGAAATAAATGATATTAAAAGTACATGTATATGTGCAGCCGGGTCGATTTCACCAAACTCTTCGTAACTTACTATCAATCGTAGTACTTTTGATGCGTTGAAGCCCTACGTGGGATAGGCCCCCAACGATGGGTTATCCTTCGTAAATTGAGTTACGGTCGATCGCAGGGTTTCGTGAAATCGACCCCTGGTTACTTTAGAAGGAAAGTTTGATCACAGAGCTGAATAAGTTTCACAAGGATCTTGATAATACAAGATCCTATGTTGTGGATTAGGGAGAAATAATAACCAGTATTTGAAACGCTCTTTTTATTAAAATAAATCACATACAATTATTATTATCCCTGGTCATCGGTCCCCATCATTCCTGAATTCCCCCCCCCCCCCTCCCCCCCCCCACCCCCGGCTGCCTGCATAAAGTGCACAAGGGGTAATCAAACACACATCCACCTCTACCCTCCCAGGTATCCATTTAATACACCTGGGTGAAGAGAAGCAATATGTGATAAAGCGTATTGCAAATGACGCAAGCACCACTAACCCATGGCTGGATTCGAACCCACAATTTGTAGAATGACCATAAGATCTTGAGTACGACAAACCAGACCACTAGGCCACAGCACCCCACAGGAATGCAATTTCAATAGCGCTCCGCACTAATGACGTCACAAAATCCCCGGATGTCAGACAAACATTGTCTCACACGTAGTGTACATGTACGCGCACACGCACCCACGTTTGCATGGTTGCAATGTTTGTCTGAGATCCGCGACTATTTTTAGCGCAAGTGCGGAGCACTATTGGGACATCTTGTTCACACAGGTAGTGTGGGGATTCAGTACTTTATAGACCTGTAAGCAGAGAATGAGAATCATAGTTCTTAAGAGGGAATCAGAGCCCCTGAAACTGGGCCCTGGTTAGTACCTTGAGTCCCCTGCTCATGCGTTTGTCCCACAGTCTCACCACGCTCCATACTGCCGTCCCGCTAGCGATCAGATATTTCCCATCTGATTGCAAGCAGTACACTGTGTAGTCATGTGGATCCTCCAGCTTTATAACAGGCATCCTGCATTTAATCAAACAATCAAAGAAAAGAGATCTCTGAGATCAAAACCTCACAATTACAATTACCTCAGAATTTCGCGTAACAATTGCTACTGTTTTTCACTGTTTTCTACTGTTTCCAATGATCAATCTAGCCGAATATTTGACAGATTTGTTTTTATTCAATGACAAAGCAGATTATGAGCAGACCGCAGCTGTTCTATCAACTTTACCAAAGTATGATAGTACCTTTAATGCATTTATTCAGCAACTAACCTTTTTACAATGGCAAGCTGTATTATAAATGCAAAAAGGTTACAACACAGCTACAAATAATACTGTAATGTATATCTCTATATGTGGAAATACTACTTGACACCATGGCAAACCTGAGTCATTATAGATTCTTTAGTGTTGCCAAGGCGTACAATTGAAAGGTATTCGGAGAATAAGTTGAAAACCTTGGACACTTACAGACACTGGGTTCGTAGGTCCCACATACGCACTGTGGTATCATGACCACATGAAAGGAGTGTATTGGCCGACTCATACTGCATGTCCAATATGCCTGCACCAAATCGCCAGTTGCAGCCCAAAGACAACATGTGTTTACCCCTGTCAAAGGAAAAACCAATAAAAGACAGTTCTTGTGCTGAGGTTCTGGTCATAAGTTAAGTGGTAGCCTGTGAAATCCTAAGTGGTATGATTAAACCGCGGCTGGTCTTTAAACACAGATCGGGACCAACATAAAGAACAGCGATTTTTGAGTTAAGCTCATTGCAGATGGTTGGAGAAAGGCTCCAATGGTTGAAGAAGTTTGCATTGGGTTCAAGAAGGAATCCCAATCACTCCTTGGTTGGAGCCATGCTCTGCCTGTCGAAGGTGACACCAAATCCTAGCACTTCCTAGGACACAGGGTCTAACAGAGGCCCATGTACGATTAGATCCATCCTAATCTTAGTACAAGATAAGGGACATAGAGATACTGCACAGTGTGATTCTTTAGCGAGTATCGCAGATCTTCTCGTCAAATTGCCCATAGGATGCATTAGGGTTCATTTTTCATGGTAAGATATTACTTTCTGGGGTTAAACTGGATTCATTGACTGATTCCAGTAAGTTCAAAGATTTAAGCTCAGATGCTTTGGCGAGCAACGAACAAATTTATCATAGCGACCTCAGTGTTTTTTGTCTTTGTTACAAATCGGCAAAAGTATTCCAGCAAAACTCACGTTTCAACATCCCAGATTTTTATCGGCTGAAGGTCCCCGGCTGTCCCTGCGTTGCCGCTCGCAAAAGACCTGTGAATCAACACAAAAAAGGAGTCTTATACAACCAAGCCAACATTCCTCAGACAACCACTTTCCATTTTTGCTAGAAAATATGCAAATGATTCTCCTGGAAAAGGATGGGTTCAATACCTCTGACAAGGGCTGGCACTCAGCGACCAGACTCTATCCTCTACAGGGATGGAGGTGACACATTCTCCACTGTGGATGTTCCACAGGTTGATGCTGTCATCGTTGAGTCCGCCCATCACCATGTCGTCGGTCATATCCACACATACAAAGTTGATGAAGTTGGAGGATGGGCGTTGAGGCTGGTAACAGCCCAGCAGGGCACCGGTCAGCTTGTTATACAACAGAACCTTGCCATCACTGGAGAAAAGAACACAAACAAATAAATGAATAGAGAGAGACGAACAGAACAAAAGTGGACCAGGTGTTGATTTCACCAAACTCATTGTAACTTACTATCAATCGTATCTTAGTAGGATACGATGGGTTTTCCTTCAAAAATTGAGTCACGATCGATCGTAGGACTTTGTGAAATTGACCCCAGATTACTTCGACCAAAAACTTCAATCAATGTTTTTGTTTGCTGCTCTGATGCACACAGCTCAGGTTAATTAAAGCTGACTAAAAATGTTCCACGTCAATTTCAGGGACTAATAAAAAGAGTGTGCTGATGTTTTATGTGACGGCTTGTGTGAAATTAGTCAAACACTAATCTTATCATCAAATAACCACAAGGGAAACTGACTGAATTTAAAGTCATTGTAAAGTGAGCAAAAGAGTCACCACCAACTTAGGGCTGGATGGCTCAGTTGGTAGAGCGACTGTAGGTATTCAGGAGGTCGCCGGTTTGAATCCCGCTCCCAGTCAATTTTTCTTTGTTCACTTTTTAAACACTAATCTTAGTATCTTACCTTCCTCCAGTCAAGAGCTTACCGTTCTTGACAACGAAGCGAGACACATCACCCTCTTGGCCTGTGAAGGAGGCCAGTGGCTTCTTGTAGAGGCGTCCCTGATCAGACAGCCTGTAACACTGTACCCTCTCACCCTGGCTCAAGTACAGATGCTCGCCATCAAGACGGAGCCAGGGGTTGTACCTGCCAAGAACAAAGTGTCTACAAAATTGACAAAAGTCTCTAATTTTAAATCACAACTTTCTTTCAATCGCCACCCGGCTGCCTGATGATGACTAGAGCATGCTCGATGCAACTTAAAGACCCAGGTCACCTAACCAGATAGAAGTGCGATGAAACAAGTGTGACTGAAAGTACAAACGAATCTTACATGGTGTTTCCGAAAACCAATCCATATACCAATTGTCACCATGCAAAGCCTCAAGTCTTTCTCGACACCTTTCTTATTGTACTCACAAGCACTCGATATTTGTTATATAATACCAAATGCTTGCAGTTTGTCCACCAATTACGTCAAATTTAAGTCTGAAAGAAATATGAACACCAACGAACAATTTCTTGTACTTGATCACACATTAGACATCCGTAGCCATGCTGCTCAACTATTTTGCGAGATGCTAGATCTACAATTTATCTAGAACTTAATATTGTCATCTTAGAAGACCCCCTACCTTGTCTTGAACCTGAACAGAAGGTAGTCTTTCTTGTAGCCATTGGACCAGTTACGAGAGATACGACACTTTTCCTTCAGAGTCACCCTCCTGCGACTGGAAATAAAAATCAAGATGAGAGTGACCAATAAGATTCAGCAGCCTGTGAAGGATGCAAGGACCTCCATTCAATTTCAGCTAGCACTCTCTGCAGGGATGAGGAAGACTCTCTAATTTACATGCTCTCCAAAAAGGGCCACAAAAATTAACAATAACCCTTTCTAACTCAAAATCCACAAAAGGTACGACTAGTTGTCCAACTGTTCTGAAACCTATGGGTAGAAAAACAGGTGAGGACAAGTTGGGCAATGTTCTACTTCTTCTGATGCATGCACTGTCATGCAAAGAGCTAGTTACGATGAACATAACCCTTGGTCCGTCAAGCTGAGGTCGAGGCATTGCTGCGTGTATCATTGAAACGATCCTTGGGGTATGGCGTTGTGAATTGTGTGCATGGTTTCATGGCTTCTGGCTGCCAAACGAACAAAGATAATTGACTACCACCAATGTAGGGCTGGATGGCTCAGTTGGCAGAGCACCTGTACGGTATTCAGGAGAACTGGTTCAAATCCCACTCCAGTCAATTTTTCTTCGGTCACTTTTCAATGCCACTTTTCAAATTCAGTTAGTTTCCCTTGTGGTTATTTGATGATTAAGCTGACATGGACCTTGACATGGTGAGGTGGGAGGGGTTAATTAAGGGTAGAGGGTATTGACAGGTCTTTTATTCCTTTACCCAGTTTTGTAGTTATGCTGCCGTGCTGCTACCTCGCTGTGAATATTGATGAGCTTCTTGCTGATTGGCTGCCAGACAGCATCTTGACCAATCAGAAAGCTGAGTTTACGACAGACTTGGGCCGTCCGCCCGATGTCCCGTATGCTGAGGTGACTCAAGATAATGAACAGAACGTCATCAGGCAAACTGAGGAAACTTGCCATACAGATCGGAACAAACACTCAAAAGGTAGTGCAGCTACCAGGAGCGGTGTAGATCACAAACAATGAAAGTTTGTTGTCTTGTGCTGTCAGTGACGAGTGTTGATGTTGTTGTAAATGAATTCCAAAATGAATGACACTCACTAACTCAGCTCAGTTTGTTTGTGTGCAAACTTTAGAGAACACTTCAAATTGCAGATAAAATTGCTGGAAATATTCTTGCGAGTCAGATGATTGTATTCTCGCGAAGTAGTACTAAGTAATACTAGTAGTGGTAGGTCCTAGTAGTATGCTTAGCACTTGACTTAAACGTAAACAAACCGCCTAAATACTAGCTTACACAGTAGGCCTAGTACATGTAAAACTGAGTTGCTAGTTGATCGATCAGCTGTTTCGGTAGGACGTACGGTACGGTAGGATATGCTTGGTAGCACCAACGTCGACGGTCGAGTGTCGCCGAATCAAACGTTCAAGTTTAGGAAATACATACACTTGTTGAAACCAGGCATTTATGTGAACACTAAAACATTGCATCTGAAGAAATTCATGCCCTTTCCTTTCTCCTTTAGTTACGTTTTCTCCTGCTCCACGTTAACATTACAACACCGTTCACTTGTCAAAAATGTTTTGCTATTGAAGCGCCCTCAGCGGCTGATTTTGTCCTGTAATTAGAGGGCGTCCTTCCCTAAACATTAGCAAATTATTCAGCAACCAAGTCAAGCACTAGTACAAATTCTTTTTTCTCCGCATGTTTTGATTTTCATTTTTCTAAGCCAACAGGTGACGGTTCGTTAATAATCTTGGCATGTTTTAGGGAAATTGTTTCTGGGAATGAAAAATATAAACGGGTCTAAAAAGAAACTGTCCCCTGGGCAATTTCATCTGTTGTCGAACGTCCGGCAAGCTAGAAAATAAGTGACAGGGTCGAAGAATTTTGTCACAGTTCGTGTCCCAGCCACCGGCGCGTCTTGTCTAAATTATTTGTGTTATTAGTCGAGATCAGATCATGAAAATAAGTTCAAGGTAGTATCATACTTTGGTAAGATACCAAAACAGAAAATAATGTTCACAGATTAACGTAAAAGTTACAGGTTATGAAGATGGTGCTGGTAGAAACACAATACCGTTAATTATTTTCCGACTGAAATGGTGTAAGTATCAATAAAATAATTAGTAAAACAATGACCGAAAATCTTTGTGATCTTTTAAAAGATCAAACATAAAAGAGAAAAGACTTGAGAAATACTGTGGCTGTTTTTTAACTGTGTTTTTTTTCTCTTCAAAAAGTGGGCACCGTATGGGTAATGGGACTGAAATTGTTACAGATTACTGTTGCTGTATCTGTCTTGATATTAAAATGTTTTGCCCATGACTGTATTTCTTTGATAATAACCAAAGTATGATAATTATTATCTTTACACAAACCACACGAAAACTTTAGATTGGTAGTGATGTAAAGAAAATGATGGAGGGGGAAGGGGTTAGAATTAAGGCGTATGATGAAAAATGGTCATGAACATAATCATGAAACTGACCGAGGATTCTTAAAAAAAGGCTTCTATTATTTTTATTTCGTAGATTTATTATTCAAAATTTTTTTCTCTCTTGGCGGCTAGAATTTCGCGCTTGGGCGTTTCTGTGTGAACAATCTTTGATGACTTGAAAGAAGGGAAATGCACGTAAACATTAAACGTAACCTTCAAAATTATTATTTTTATGTTGATGAACCGCAATAATTTACTTTTGTTGATGAGTATACCGCCCCAACCGTCAATAGCGTGCGGGCCATACCTCGCAGCGCCTGTTGCAATGAGATTTTCTAGTATGCCGGGCTGTATATGCATACTTCATAAAGGTGTTGCTAACTTTTGCTCTATTTCACAAAATGTGAAGTAATACTGCTTCAAACTGCTCATCAGCCAAAAATGACCTGATTAAATAAAATGATTGGAGGGCCTGATGTGTTTCGATCCTAGCAATATCTTTTATGGGACTGAAATGTTCACAAATGACTGTCATTGTAATATTCCTTGATATTATTTTTTGCCCATTTCTTTGACAAAAACCAAAGTATGATATTACATTTAACTTGATATACCATCAGTAGTTAGCAATGAATGATATAGGCCTATGCATGATGACAAGCACATCAGATATGAGAAATGATTTTGTTTTACAGATTGAACTTTGATGATTGAGGGTGAGCTACATTCTGTTAATCTCAGATGATCTCGCTTTTGAATAGCTTACAAATAATGCATCGTTTCCAGTTTGTTTTGGCGGTCGAATTCAAGGATTCAATTAATTAAATTATAAATCAATTAAATTAAGGACCCTGGGAAACCAGTCACCGTGTGAGCCTGCGTGAGTGCCTGTGGTTCCCTGTAGATCATGTTCCTGTGTTGCCTATAAGCAGAATGCTGCACGGTAACTAGCACGCTCTACCGGTCAGTGCACCGGTGCGGTAGGCCGTATCCGTACCCGTTCGGTCCCGGGCCGCTTGGGGCTCACTGCAGGCCGCGTGATATCTTCACGAAACACATAATAAATCCTTGTCTTTATTAATGTTCAAAAAATAACAGCACGGTTCACTAATGAATCATTCTCCCTTTCGCTCATGTTTGTCCCAGCATATACGTCCCCGAGTCTTTTTCCATGCTCTCCATTTAAAGTTCGTCTTCAAGCTTCCTAGCTACATGGTTTTGTTATTACACCCCGTCAGGATTTATTTGTTGGCAGCACGAGATAGTGACTGAGATACATATGGGCGGCCAAAAGGGCCAAAATCAAACAAATGTTTAGAAGGACAAAAAAATCATCCAAAGATCAATTTTATTCAAACAAAGGACAAATCAACAAAAGAACAAATTCACGAGAAGACAAAATGAAATCAAAGGACAAAACTAGAAGAAGACAACTTCACAAGAAGACAAAATCAAACAAATGACAAAACGACAAGAGGACAAATTTACAAACAGACAAAACCAAAATCAAGCAAAGGACAAAATGACAAGAGGACAAATTTACAAACAGACAAAACCAAAATCAAACAAAGGACAAAACGGCAAGAGGACAAATTTACAAAAAGACAAATCCAAAATCAAACAAAGGACAGAACGGCAAAAGGACAAATTTACAAAAAGACCAAACCAAAATCAAACGAAGAAAAAAATAACAAGAGGACCGATTTAAAGAAAGAAGTAAAAAAACAAATCACGCGCAAAACCACAAGAGGACGAAGTGAAAATCAGACGACCGCTATCACACACACACAATCATGTTGGAAAACTGAAAAGGTCACTCACGTACACAGGACGAACATTTTCACAAACGGACAAAGGTCGTTGCGAAGAGAACTGACCAGCACCGAACGATGGGGGCGGCCCCCATTGACTTATATAATCTCTATCTCTGTCTCCATGGATCGTTTTCGAAACGAGTGGACTGGGCTTACAGGCTTCCCATTCACTCCAGTCCGAGCTTGAATATTCTGATAAATAATACCCAAAGCTAGGATGTGGTCTTATAGTATAAGTTATAGGATGAGTTATAATTATGTTGTCTGTCTCCAGCAGAAGACGCTAGTTATTTCATCATGGTTTCCCTTTTTTCTTTATCTTTTTTTTTTGGGGGGGGGGGGGGGGGGGCGGGTGGAATTTGTGCCAATTAACCATTTCACGAAGAAAATCTCGTTGATATATGTATTTTTTTGGGGGGGGGGGTGAGGCCTTTGATATAGTTATACCATGGAGCTATAAAAAGGATAACTTCTCCATATGGAAGGACGATTTTTTTTTAATTGGTTTAGGGCCTATACATTTTTTTTGTTCAATAATTAATTGTGTGGAGGTATACGAAAAAAAGAAAAGAAACAGTGCAATGTGTTCCAATATTTAAATCACCATGTTGTTGTATTGCTCTCGATCACAATGTACGTAGGCCTATGCGAACCCCATGAAAGGTTCTTTTCCTTCCTCCATGTTCCGTCTAACGGCTATAACGATTTTAAATTGTATGCTTGAAGTTTATGCTTGTAGGCTGTAGCTGTAGAGTTGAAAATCCACAATGTCAAGCTAGCTGTCAAGCAAAATAATTCAAAATCGGCAGGGACAGCCTATATATACTACTAGCAGACGTCTTTTGCTCCTCATGTGCCTTCAATCCCTTCATTAGTAGTAAAATAAAACTTTGTTTTCAATTGCAGGGCCATCCAAAAATCAAGAGTTTTCCGAATTTTGTGCAGTTGTCACAAGCCTAGAGAAAGTACCCTAAATGCGGGCATGTACTACATGTACATTGTACTTAATGTACAGTAAATGCAGTAGGCCTACATAATAAACACACAGTGGCTATACTCCAGTTTGTTTTAGCTAGGGTATTACGTAACAGATGTTCTACAGCAGTGAACCAGATCTATATGCCCTGAGGCAAATAGTACTCCTGGGAATTCACTCCAGCAGGTCTTCCACTAAAATTGTAAAGGGACCTCCAAAAACAATTGAGACAGAGATAGAGATTATATAAGTCAATGGGAGCCGCCCCCATCGTTCGGTGCTGGTCAGTTCTCTTCGCAACGACCTTTGTCCGTTTGTGAAAATGTTCGTCTTGTGTGAGTGAGTGACCTTCTGAGTGTGCGGTCGTCTGATTTTCACTTCGTCCTTAATTGTGTGCATTCGTCCTCTTGAGGTTTTGCGCGTGATTTGTTTTGTTACTGTCTTTCTTTGAATCGGTCCTCTTGTCATTTTGTCCTTTGTTTGATTTTGGATTTGTCTTTTTGTAAATTTGTCCTCTTGTCGTTTTGTCCTTTGTTTGATTTTGGATTTTGTCTTTTTGTCAATTTGTCCTTTTCTGGTTTTGTTCTTTGTTTGATTTTGGTTTCGTCTTTTTGTAAATTTGTCCTTTTGCCATTTTGTCGTTTGTTCGACTTCGATTTTGTCTTCTTGTGAAGTTGTCTTCTTTTAGTTTTGTCTTTTGGTTTGCATTTGTTCTTTTCGTGTATTTGTTCTTTTGTTGATTTGTCCTTTCTTTGAATAAATTTGGTCTTTAGATGTTTTGTTTGTCCTTCTTAACTTTGTTTTAATTTTGGCCCTTTTGGCCGCCCATAGATACACGCCCTCTGGGGAGTTTTGCGTCTTGCATGCCGTGACTACTTGGACTGGGGATCTAGCTAACTGCACGCGCGCACACTATGCCCATGACTACCATCACATGCAGCATGTTTATCATGTCCTCATTGGTTTTGTGGCCTGCAATTATTTTCCTAATTTCTCTGTGGTTATTTGGGTTGTCGTTCCGACTATCCATAGTGCAGTAACATGATGAGACCGTCCCTGACACGCAGGGATATGGATGCGGTTAACAAGGGACATCCGTCGTGATCAGCGTACTAATGTGAGCCGAAACACATTAGTAACGTGATTCGACTATGTTATGTCATAAAACTGAAAACCAGGGTCTGCGCGCCAGGCATGTACGTGGAACTGTTCTTCCTATGTGCTGTGCATACTCCTGTAGACTTGTGTTGAGGTTGTGCACATCACTTCAATATGCACAAAATGAACACAGGCTTGTTGTGGATTCAGTCTTGCGATGAATGATGTGGTCTAGATCTCAAGGATCCCCGTCCCTGACCTACCCATGTAGTATAGTATAGTATAGTACTTCGGCAGCTCCCACAACAAACCCGGCCACGAGAGTTCCATGCACTGTGTGTGTTTACACATGTGTACAGTGTACTGCACTCAGTAAGCACGTCATTTACTACGAGGACAATAATATCAACAGATGCACGATTGTGCCCTTCCTCCATGGACTGACTGTAAGGTTGCAAACTCGCCGTGCACGCCTACTTTACTGAGATATTATTGTAATAACATAATTATAACTGACAACAATGAGCAGCTACACAGCGTGCACCAACGACGCCAGCCACGGGGAGGAGAGGGCCGACGTCCCCGGCGAACCGTCCGAGTCGTCGCCGCTGCAATGGCAGAGTGCAAACTGCAGCGAGCCAACCAAGGAGACGAAGCTCAATACCTCCCCTGATCACCATGCAATAGTAAGTAAATCTCTTTAATATTGCCAGGTCTAAAGCTACGGTTGCAGGCATGCCAGTGACAACAAAGTGTGCAAAACGCATGGCTGCAACAGGATCGGTATGCATGTAGGTCAGTGAGATAATAATCAGAATCCTTAGATAAATCTTATTTACTAGTCCAGCTACTGTACACTAAAAATGTCTGTTTGCTAGGCCGCGATTCATAGGGTCTATGCAGCCTGCTGCTACACCATGTCATTGAGCCTCCAAATCCGCATACGGTAGACATACAGATCTCTTTTATATCCTGAAACCATATTGTGAAATCTCTATAGGGCGTACAACTAGGCCTACAACTACAAGCTGCATACCAAGTAGGGAGTTATATATTTTGATTTCGTATTATATTCTCATACTGAGTTTGGATGTTACTGTGATTATGCCATCAACCATAGCCATTCCCGTGGAGAATAATAGTAGACCTGTCCTTCAATCCAGGGGCCAATTTCATAAACTGTTAAGCACAAAAATTTGCTAAGCATGACATTTCTGTCTTAAGTTAATAAAAACAGGGTTAACAACCAAATGTCCACGTGTTGTGTATCACTTGTGATTGTTCTTTGGCTGTTGTTCGCTGACCGTGAATATCAAATGGAATTTTCAATGGTGGTTTGTTTTATTGGGCGAGACATTTTTGTGCTAAGCAAATTTTTGTGCTTAACAGTTTTATGAAATTGGCCCCTGGACACTCACACAGGGCCTAGCCCTGCATGGCCGACAACCATGTACGGCATGAAACCGTCAGAACACATTAAAGGTACTATCATACTTTGGTGAAGTTGACAGAACAGCTGCGATAATTTGATTTGTCAAATGATGAAATCAAAACAAAACCTGCCGGAAATTTTCAGCTCAATAGACCATTGAAAACTGCAGAAAGCACTGGCGAAAACGGTTGCAAAAAAATTTTACGCAAAATTGTAAGGTTCCTACTATTGTACTCGTTAGATTATCAGAATTGTTTTCGGTCTTTTGTTTTACTCATTTCAAGATAAATACAGCATTTCAGGCACCTGTAATACCCTAGTCTGTTTTGATTTCCTACCAGTATATGACATATACCTTTAAATGTTCAGGCTTTGTACTCGTGTCACTGCACTGGGGAATACATTAAACATGTTGCAATTTGATGGTAACAGATTAAACTCAAGTCAGTGGTAATCATGTCTGGCCCGATATTCCTACGACAGCAACTAGATTTGTGCAGCTATAAAAGGAACTTAGGATACACTCATGACATTATACACATCATGCACAATGTTTTATTATACAACCCACGACTATAGAGAACCAAGAATTCCAGTCCCATACAGTGCGCTTTTGTTGAGAAAACAGTGAAAATCGCTCACGGTATTTTCGAATCTATTCACAAAAGTTTTGTTCTCCCTGCGATCAAAACTGTTTTGTTTGTTTTTTTTTGTTTTTTTGGGGGGGGGGTTTGGTTTCACACTTTTTGTGATAAATACAACATTTCAGAGAGAAATATTAAACGGTATATTTCTAATTTTTTACAATCACCATCTTTATACCCTGTGAGTTAATTAAGTAAATATGTGTAGATTTGTGTTTCGTATTGTAAAGTATGATAGAAGGCATTATACATCTAAGTTCGAAACGTCCAGATAATACTTTAAAGTGTTTTGGGTGGAGATGTTTATTCGTAATGTGATAATGGGATATTTTGCTATCGGCCATTTTTATACACGGGCTGTATATAGAACGCACCCTTGTCAGATAGTTTTCTACCCAAAAATCTAGGGAAATACAAAGCGATACAGATTTCGCTAAAAATAGAATAGCTCCATGATCATCACAATGAAGTTCCAGTCGTAAAAAGATCCAGGGCTTCTCTAATATTGCTGGTGTGCAGTATAAATAAAATAAGGTTTATACCCGTGTTCGAGACTGAAAGCCTGTTTTGTATTTGAATTGAGCCTCGGCAGCATGGGGTCCTGTCGATCGTTGGCCCGGGGAAAAACCGGCCTCCCCACCCATGGGAGAGAGGTGATGGTTGCTTTGCAAGTTTTTGTTGTCGGACCAGAGGGAGGTATACTGTAACGTGAGCTCCATTTTGGATTAGGGACCGCACTATATACAACATGATCATGGCCTTGTCACTCGTCAGATTGACAGGTTTGTTCCGGAAAAAGGGGGCCACCATCAACCTCCACCATCAGTCGCGCGGGGATTCTGGCATGAAAAGTAAAAACACACAATCCCCATTACACTCTGTGCGATGATGTATTTTGGTTCTCCCATTGACCCTCAAGTATTTGTCCACTTCATGAATCATCGGGGTGGTCGATCGGTTATCGATGTTGATTGAATGTTAACTTGAATGCATTACGGAGCTCTTGCCGTGCCATGTCTGAACTTGTCATATTTTGTTGATATTTACCCCTTCCACCATCATTGTCGTCTTTTTAAAACACAAGGGAAGTGTCTGATTAACTCGCGCGATATAAGAACATTTTGGCCGATGTCTGTCGGCCATAAAGGTATGTGTTCATCGGTACGGGAACACCCGTTTCTTTGAGAGTCCGCGATCATCCGAAAATGCATTAAGACAAATCCCATACAAGAGAATGAAAATAATTATCTCAGACTGTTAACTGAATCATTGAACTTAGTAAACCACTCAAAATTGCTTGAGATGTTGCTAATTCCATCCTTGACTGCATGTATGTATGCCTTTGTATGGGCCGTGTTAAGTTCAGACTGAATGAGCACTTGTCATAAGTGCTTGTTTTGAAGATGAAATATCAAATTCCATCGGGGGAAAACAATCAATAATGACTTGCTCGTGTCAGTTTGATGCGAGAGCGTGCCCATAGTATAGGGCGCCCTCTCGGACGAGTGGTCGCACGAATCTGAGCTACTCCTATTATTATTGAAATCAAACAGGCGGAATGTCGCGACCTTGATCGTGAATAATGTGACTTCCAAAGGGCTGATTTTTTTCTTCTTGTTATCAGCTGTTTACGATGGCATGTCACGACCTTCGGGTTCGTGTGTATGAATACAATCATGTTATTTGCATTGTGTCCACAGAGAGGGAGGGGGAGGGGTTTCTCACCTGATTATGCAGGGTAACAATGACTGCCGCTAAGCGCAGACTTTAGCATAAATGATTGTCGCGATGTTTTCCTAGGGCAATATTTTTCCTTTCCTATCGCAAGATTCCTTTTATGGGCATGCACTGTTAGTAATGTGCCAGTGGTATATCATGGAGCTAGTGTGTAAGGCTCCATGGGTAATTGGGTATAACGATGTGGAAATTAATCGTCCGTTAATAGGTCAGGGAAAATTGTTGGAGGCACGAAATCTATGCACCGCATGTATAACTGTGTCGATGCTCAAAATAAGTTATACAGAATTGCCACAGCCCTATTCTTTGAGACGGCAATAACTATACACTTCATCTGATTGTAATATAGGCAAAGTTAACAATAACAGTGGAAGAAACTAGGTTAATCCATCATTGTTCATGTTCGCTGGCGGTGATTGGGAATCGGCCAGAAAAAGTTAAAATTACCCACCACTGTACATCTCAAAGGTCCTCGTACTATATAGAATACAAAATCAATGTGAATCCGTACCAAATGCTATTGTATCACAGGTATGAATTAGTCCAACGATGAGGGCGCTCTATCTGGGCACTAGGCAGAAAAAGTCAAATCATATAAACATATTACCGAGATTAAACATGACAAAGCTTATGTTTACAAATTTAGATCAATGCATTATTTTGACAGTCTTTCCTTTTTTGTGTGTACTTTTGTATGTACCCTAAAGATGACATCATTAGAACGCCCTCTATTGGTGAAATGTGACCAATTGCTCACATAAAAAAAAAAAAAAATAGGAGGCCCGTAAAGGCAGCGGAAACTTCGTGTGATTCATATTATGCTTACGTGTTTCCGTGTTTGTGCCAATTCAGAATGTACAGAAAGATACTACTTGGAACGAATGATCATTCCATTATGATAAGTATTTAAAGTTGTTTTATCAATGACATTTTCAGTATATTTGTTTTTATAGCAGCCTGGTAGTGATTTTCAGGCTTGTTTCGTTTGGTTTTGAAGATTTTTTTCAGTCGAAATATTGATCAACGCGTGTGAAATACCGATCTTTAATGTATATTTGTTTTTCTACACTAATTTATTAAAAGGGAATTATTATTTTTTGTATAGTTTAATATTAATAATTATTACCGATAATGGGTACTTAGGCAGACATTCCCATAGGGACGTGCACACGACTTTACTTACCTTTTTTCTAAACATCCTCCAAACCAATGAACTTGAAATTGAAATATGTTCATATTGAGAGCATTCTCTGTCTTCTATCACAATATGGACAGTAAAAATATGTCTTTAAGATGTAGAAATATTTTTGGGGAGACAACAAAATGTCTCCCTATTCACTTGTGTCTCCCAAATGTTAACTTTCAGATGCTAACCTGTCTCCCTATTATGCAATTAAGAAAAAATAATTAATAATAATTAATGATTTGATATGATTATAATAATGCCCATCATCTATCAAGCCAGTCGTGGAGTCATATTGAATTTTTTCAAAGACATAATTATGATATTATTAAGACCATCAGTGATTTCAATCCCATCCCATCCCATCCCATCCCATCCCATCCCACCCCATCCCATCCCATCCCATCCCATCCCATCCCATCCCATCCCATCCCATCCCATCCCATCCCATCCCATCCCATCCCATCCCATCCCATCCCATCCCATCCCATCCCATCCCATCCCATCCCATCCCATCCCATCCCATCCCATCCCATCCCATCCCATCCCATCCCATCCCATCCCATCCCATCCCATCCCATCCCATCCCATCCCATCCCATCCCATCCCATCCCATCCCATCCCATCCCGTCCCATCCCATCCCATTCAATCCCATCCTATCCCATCCCATTCAATCCCATCCCATCCCATCCCATCCCATCCCATCCCATCCCATCCCATCCCATCCCATCCCATCCCATCCCATTTTATTTGGCGTATAGAATCTCATTTTAAAGTGCCAGTGTAAAGGTTAAATCTATCCTCTACACTCTAAAATAATGTGTTCAGGGGGACAGAAATACCCAGGTAAATGTGTCCCGGGACAACTGTTCATTATCAAAATCGGGTAAATGTGTCCCGGACAAATATACATGACCACAACCGTGTAAATGTGTCCCTCGGTCAACTGTACATGGCTTCAAATCGTGTAAACCGTGAAGTTGAGTGTCACGCTGACACCCCGCGTACTACTTGAACCCATCCATTGGTCGTCTCGGTTGAAGTAGAGGGCGCCCGTCTGTCAACACCTTGTACGGTGTCGGTAAGCGACAATCAAGGTGTGTGAGTCGAAGTCACGTTTCGTGAAAACGAAAGCCCTTGATATAATGCATTCGCAGTAGCAGCTATTAATTCAAGTGCTCCTTAAGTCTACCGTAGTTGGTCGGTCTAAAATCATCGCTTTTGGGTCAAATCCATGCCGTGAAGGTGTTATACGTACAGGAATAGGCTGACGTCTCGGGTTAGTGTGGGCCTGCGCTGCAACGCGTTTACCCGTCCACAATGAGCGTTGGAAAAACGTCCCAGCTTGTCTTCGAGGAAGGGAATGGTGTTAATGGGACTGATAATGTGAACTGTGTTATCCTCTTGGACGATATGACAGCGCCTAAGGTTGGTAACTCGCTTTTCGTTTAAAGGTTGTATCATACTTTGGTAGGGAAGCGCATCGAAACACGAAACTTGACTGATTTACCTATAACTTGAAAGGGTAAAAGATAGTAATGTTAAAAACATATCGAAACATATCTTTCTGCCTGAAATGCTGTATCTGTCCAAAAAAGAGTAAAACCAATGACCAAAGATAATTTTGATCTTTTAAAGATAAAAAAAATAAAGGTGAACAGATTTAAAATATATATGTATATATTGTGGGCGTTCTCACTGTTTTCTCAAAAAGTGGGCACCGTATGGGATTGAACATTTCACAGATGACTGTTACTGTATCTTCCTTGATATTTGTCTCCATGAATCTGTATTTCTTTGACAAACCAAAGTATGACATTACCTTTCAAACTGGTTGGTGTTTCCTTGGTGATTGGAGGCGACATGTTCACAATGTTTGAGACTTTATATCAAGTGGACGTATGCACGTCCGGGTTTTGGTGTATAAATGAGGGGCTAAAAAAGAAACCTTTTGAAAATCTTTGTTGGCAAACTGAAGAAAAAACATCATCGAGGGTAAAATTTAGGTTTCAGCAGTCGTAAACGTTGTTATAACGAGTGCCTGTGTGCATGGACAATTAATCTTTCGCGCATTTACGCTCTCTGGCGCCGCATTGGAATCGGGCTCGGTTCGGCATGCAGTTGTTTTATGTTTCTTTCTTCTTTCGCAGAAAACGGGTATTGTTTGCAAATTCGCAGGTCGAATATGGCATGATCCGGTCAAGGAAATAATGCGATTATTATATTTTTTTTTTTCGTGTGTGGACGGGGTGGTGTTATACTGGACCGAATTCCCCATTCACTGTACACAAGAGATTTTATGGAATATGGAGGTCGATCGTTTTGGTTCGAACAGCCCCCGTGAAAATTTGGGATATCACCCCCATCGAGTTTATTCACAATGACACAAATAAATTGAGGTGATTTCGTTTGGACGGTCAGTTCACACTGTACCTTTGTCGTGTCTAACAATTTCAATTTTGAGTCCATTGCACGGTGGCCATGAACTGCATGGACAGAATACAAGGTTCTTTTCAATTCTTGTAGATAAGCCACTTACGGTAAAAGTGATCGACTATGTAGCAGCTTCGTTCAGGCGTAATAGATCGAGGCTGACGAGACTGCTTGCTATGGTACAAGAACAGCGTGTTTCAGTACTTGCACACGATACTTGAGTATTAAGAATGGAAAACGGGAATATTCCTGATTAAGCGAGTGATATGAGGGACTCGCTCCGCGTGGACATCATTTTATGACTTAAAAGCCTGCTGTAAAAGCATTGTAAGCAGTGTGCATTATGCAAAACCTGAATCCATGAGCCTCCCGGGAGGCGAACAGGGGAAAATATTGTTGGATCCTCGTGTAGGCATAGAGTTAGGGCAATTTTGTCATATTTTTTTGTATAAAGGGTCTGTGCAATAGGAATATTATGGCTTGAGCATGTGCTAAAAAGAAGTTGTTTTTATGGGGCCTGCGATTTTACCCACTTCCAAAGGATGAGAGTGGTGGATGTAGAGCGGTATCCATCGACGTCATCAGCAGAGTAATTGTAACGAGTCAATGCTCTATATGACTTGAGAAATGTCTCGAGTCGAGTTGGCTTTCGGGAGTCGAGTCGAGTCACCAAACTCAAGTGTTATTACCCTTACTCGAGTCGAGTCATTATGATGAGAGACTCAAATCGAGTCATTTGCTTGCAATCACTCGAGTCAAGTTAGCCTTCGGGAGTCGAGTCGAGTCACCAAACTCGAGTGTTATTTCCCTTACTCGAGTCGAGTCGAGTCATTATGATGCGAGACTCGAATTGAGTCATTTGCTTGCAATGACTCGAGTCGAGTTAGCCTTTGGGAGTCAAGTCAATTCAACAAACTCGAGTGTTATTAGCCTTACTCGAGATGAGTCAAGTCGAGTCGAGTCATTATGATGAGAGACCTGGGGCCGATTTCACTAACGCTTTGCGATCATCGCTAAGCCCAAATCCATCGCTAAACGGAAAATTGCTACGCAAAGTAGCGATCGATTTTCTGTTTAGCGATGGATTTGGGCTTTACGATGATCGCAAAGCGTTAGTGAAATCGGCCCCTGATTTGAGTCATTTGCTTGCAATGACTCGAGTCGAGTTAGCCTTCGGGAGTCGAGTCGAGTCACCAAACTCGAGTGTTATTAGCCTTACTCGAGTCGAGTCGAGTCAAGGCGAGTCACTGGTTATCATGATGAGAGACTTGAATTGAGTCATCATTATTTTGCTTGCAATGACTCGAGTCGAGTTAGCCTTTGGGAGTCGAGTTGAGTCACCAAACTCGAGTGTTATTAGCCTTACTCGAGTTGAGTCGAGTCGAGTCACTGGTTATCATGATGAGAGACTCGAATCAAGTCATTTACTTCCAATGACTCAAGTCAAGTTAGCCTTTGGGAATCGAGACGAGTCACCAAACTCGAGTGTTATTAGCCTTACTCGAGTTGAGTCGAGTTGAGTCACTGGTTATCATGATGATAGACTCGAATCAAGTCATTTACTTCCAATGACTCAAGTCGAGTTAGCCTCTGGGAGTCGAGACGAGTCACCAAACTCGGGTGTTATTAGCCTTACTCGAGTTGAGTCGAGTTGAGTCACTGGTTATCATGATGATAGACTCGAATCAAGTCATTTACTTCCAATGACTCAAGTCGAGTTAGCCTCTGGGAGTCGAGACGAGTCACCAAACTCGGGTGTTATTAGCCTTACTCGAGTCGAGTCGAGTCATTATGATGAGAGACTCGAGTCGAGTCATTTGCTCTCAACGACTCGAGTCGCTTCATTTAGCCTTCGGGACTCTAGTCAAGTCGCCCAAAAATGTGACTCGAGTTGGACTCGAGTCGAGTCATGAACTGGGTCATTACAACTCATCAGTGGGCCGTGGAATGTGTCTTCTCGATGGAAACATCAAAGCTTCGTTCATGAAAATTCAGGACGGTATAGTTACCGACCTGTCTGGTAAATTCTTGTGCCTCAAATTCACCAACTTTGAGATTCAAGTAGGCCTATCGGAATTTTTTAAGAAGTCTAAGATTCCAACTAAACCTGACATTTTTTTTTTTACAAAACCGCACAGTTCCGCACGATTTTTGTCGATGTCAAAAAGCCAAAGGCGCAGCTGCGCTTTTAAAGCCCAGAACATGGTTCAAGTTCAAGTCAGCCCGGCCATCATCGTGTAATACTATACCTGCACCTCGTTATGTTTATTTAATATGATTTATGTTTATGATTGTATACTTCCCCGGCGCTTTACAGCCAGGCTCTCAGTCGTGTTGAATGTTGGCTACTGTGCAAATAATCTGTTAAGTGGATATGGACAAACATTTCACACGTTGAGCTGTTAAAAGGCGAATCAAAATACTTTGTTCTTTTCATAACTGTAAAAAAAAAGAGCCCACCACATAGAATGTGTATTCTAGTGTTTTGTGTACATCTACAATGGGATATTCATGTGCTTATACTGACATGGCGAAATGTGTAGCTCCGTTTGGACTCGATACGAATGGGTAGATTTCCCCAAGTCTATGGGCCTTTACGAAATGAGGCCAAGTTCACATGCTATATGCTTGGGATTTATTATGCTACCGCTACTGTGTGTCCTAAATGAAATGAAAGGCGTGATATACAAGTCATGGCGAAGCTGGAGCCTTTCTTCGGCTTCGTCATAATGATGTGGCTAAATCCCTTTATTTGGGACCTTTACGAAATGGGGCTTGAGGCTAGGCTTGGGATTTATTTTGTTGCTTCCATTTTGTGCCCTAAATGAAATGAAGGGATTGAGATACAAGGCGAAGCTGGAGCCTTTCCCCAGCTTCATCATGATGTGGACCAATCCCTTCGTTTCATTTTGTGGGTTTCAAATGGCGGTAGTGAAATAAGTCCCAAGTCTGTAGCCTCAAGTCCGGTTTCGTAAACACTGCACAGTTAATGGTCTCGGGTTCTAAGAATGCCCGAGTTTCTTGTTCAGCATGTTGAGGCATTTTGTCGTAACCAAGGGGCACGTTTAAAAAAGGCTGCTGAAGCACAACATCTGTTAAGCGCGAAAACAGCTTTCATGCTTAGCGAAAAATAGTCATCTTGGTATTTGTATATGTCTTAGCACAGACAGTAGGCAATATCCTACCCATACGTGTATGTGGAATTTGATAGCTAGGCAAGTATTTATTAATTTCATTTGTAAAGTAGATGCATTTTAATCCTCTCCATATTTACACGAATAATAAAAATCTGCCACTATAGCAGCAAATTATTCTTATCTTTTCCTTTCCTCTTGTGAGAGCCTTGTATCCTTATAAATATAGCCGCTTTTAATACTGGTATTATCGTTATTATTGTATGCATGCATACGTATTGTACGCATGTCTTTGATGTTTTCATGACGACTCCTTTCATTTCCTGAAATTTGGAAATTGATGAATTTCTTCAATTTGCTATGAGGAGGAACAGATGTTTTAATTCCTTCTTAGATCCGATTCAAATTCCAAATCCCGAGGCCATTTTTGTCTCAGCCTTATGAGCATGTGGGATGTCTGTTCCAGGCCATCGTACCTTGAGTTTTTGCTGGGTTCGGGTTGCCGGAGTTCAAACCCTATCGGAAACCTCCCGACTCATTAAAATACGTCGTGGTTGTTCAATCGCAGGCCATTTCGTCTCAGTCTTATATGAGCAAGTTGGATGTCTGTTCCAGGCCACCGTACTTTGAGACTGAGTTTTTGCTGCCGGGTTGCTGGAATTCAAACCCTATACCGCGACTTTCCTGGACTCATAAAAATACGTAGTGATTGTTATTTTCGGGTCATTTCCCCCGGTCACTGAGCCGCTTGTCATTATCATTGATTGTATATTGTAAATGTTCGTAAAATACCGAGCGGCGAAACAACAAATCTTCAGGGCAATTTTTTGGGTGCATGCATAGAAAGTTATGCCGTTGTTTTGCATGGTCTTCATGGTGTATAAATCGATTTATTTAGAAACCTCTACTGAATTTAAGTTTTGCGTGCTTTTCCTATAGTCATTATATTGAGCATTCCAGATGCACTTCTGTGTTTGGTTCATGTTTTGTTTTGTTTTTGTTATAAACAGGATATGGTGTAAGGACCTGACGTTTCGATCCTATAGCAGGATCTTTCTCAAAGGCTTAATTCAGCATTTGAGGAATGATCATGCACCTAGGGTCGAAACGTCAGACCCTCCTTACTCCAAGCATATTTCAGATCATTCTGTTGATTGATTAGCAGTTTACAGCAGTTTATTACTTGTATTGAAGATATGGTTTAAGGTTTTCATAACCTCTAAAGGAGGAAGAACGGATTTAATTTTAGTTGATGCTTGACACTTGGTCAAAGGCGCCGTTTAATCGACGGTAAAAGCCATTGATGCTCAAAGACATTTCCTTCCCTTTTTTAATAATCATATCCCATAGAGAGAGCTAAGACACATCGCCGAAAACGCCCGCCAAAAATTTGCTTTTTAGGCGCGAGTGTTTATCAAAAATCCTGCACGAGAGCGGGAAATTTCAACCACAGCACCACAATTTACAAGCCTGGATTGCCATGCGGAAAATATGTCCACATACACCGCGTGTTCTAAGAGTAAGAGCCTTCGCTTTGTCGTGTGTCGGACTTTATTAGATATTCCATCTATGTATTTGCCCGCTGCTTAAGTGCATGGACAATTATTGCACAGCGCTTTGACCTACTTCAATATTTTAAAGATATTTGTATTACCATTCTTATTATTTTTTAGGGACAGGTAAAGTGTAAAGCAGTTTCAGTAAAAACAAGAAGAAAGGAAATTAATGTGCCTCTCTTGCCACACTGATACGGCTATGTGAGAATGATGTCAGTTGTCGGGAATCGAACCTGGGACATTCTGCTTATCTTTGTGTAGGTCACAGATTAGTGTAACAAAAATGGTCCTACCTCCTGTTGGATGTTTAAGACCGCTGTTGGTTTTTGTTACGAGTTTCGATTTGACCCGAAAATCATAAATTATGCACGCCAAATCGGTACAAAAACATCCATGGGCCTTATTCACGGGGCGCCCATCTCGTCGCCTTCTTTGTATACCCGTTGAAAAAGATATCACTAATTCAAAAAAGAAAACGGGTACCAGACTATTCTGAATCCAAGCCTCGGTTTGATTGCACTGCTAATTCGAATGTAGGATGGTGCACCGTGCATAATGCGCACTCCACATTTTAGTAACAATTATCTGATTGAATTAGTGAAAACATCGTAGCATGCGTCTTTACGGGCAGTTTATTATAACTTATGATTGGAGATGTTGCGGCAAAATTTCTCGAAGAAAACGTATTTTTATCTCGTGGTCCTTGCAAAATGTCACACTAAGCAGAGTTGTAATGACTCGAGTCAACGACTCTACTCGCGTCCGAGTCGAGTCACATTTTTTGGTGACTCGACTCAACTCGAGTCCCGAAGGCTATAAATGACTCGACTCGACTCAACTCGAGTCACTTCTTTAAAATGACTCGACTTGACTCAAATCAAGTTACTTCTTAAACAAACTTGACTCGACTGGAGTTACTTCTTTAAAATGACTCGACTCGACTCGACTAAAATCACTTCTTTAAAATGACCCGACTCGACTCGAGTCACTTCTTTAAAATGATTCGACTCGACTTGAGTTACTTCTTTAAAACAATTCGACTCGACTCAAGTTACTTCTTTAAAATGACTCGACTTGACTCGAGTCACTTCTTAAAAATGACTTGACTCGACTTGACTCGAGTCACTTCTTTAAAATGACTTGACTTGACTTGACTCGAGTTACTTGTTAAAATGACTCGAGTCGACTCAAGTCACTTCTTTAAAAGTACTCGACTAAATTCGACTCGACTCGAGTCACTTCTTAAAATGATTTGAGTTGACTCGACATGAGTTACTCCAGTTACTTTTTTAAAACGACTCGACTCGAGTTACTTCTTAAAATGATTCGACTCAACTCGGCACGATTTACTTTTTTAAAAGCACTCGAGTCGAGTCGACTCAAGCTATTTTAAAATGACTTGACTTGACTCGACTCGAGTTCTTGAAATGACTCGACTCGACTCGAGTTCTTAAAATGACTCAACTCGACTCGACCCAAGTCACTTCTTTAAAATGACTCAACTCGACTCGACTTGAGTTACTTCTTTAAAAGCACTCGAGTCAAGTCGACTCGATTTACTTCTTTAAAACGACTTGACTCTAGTTACTTCTTAAAATGACTCGACTCGACTCGAGGCACTTCTTTAAAATGTCTCGACTCAACTCGAGGCAATTGGCAGAATAGACGACGTCTGATGTATGAATTTGTACCTATATAGATATACGAAGTCATCCCTTTAACCTTTAACGCCCCCCACCCTGTGAATGAGTAGGAAGAGAGAGAGAAAGCGATAGCCAAAAATATACCCACGGTGCATGGTTTTTAATTTTGCTATATCTAATTGAGGATTAATTCACCGTGCGGTGCTTTCACGGGTATAGCATTGTTAGACCCTGATCTTGTGAAGAGCGGTGTGGTGATGAGGCTGCATGGGGGCTGCAGGCACGACCGTGCCGTGCTCAGTGTTGACGGTGGATCAGTAGTATATGATCATTATTGATTTATTATCCTTCTTATTATATTGTGGTCTTGACTTCCTGGCGTGCTATTAATTTGGCGAGTTTCTTCTCAGTCGTCAGGAGCTGTCATCCGTGAGAAGCAGTAGGATGATGGGATGTTTGAAGGAGAGCATATATCAAATCATAAAATAATTCATGAATCCGGTTTTTGTTGTTGTTACTATCCCATTATGAATCCATTTGGAGGGCTGAGGGCCGATAGCGAGTCAAGCTATGAGGGTATATTTGAATAAGGTTCAACATCTCACTGCAATATGCTCATAGCAGGCACTGCCTGGTGATAAGGGCCAATTTTATGTCGAATTATTGCCAGGACTGTTTAAATTCACCTCAAGCGAAGCAATTTTTGCTGCAAAACCATTCAGACATATTTGTTTTATTTAAAGGTACAGTACAGGATTGGTAACATAATATACCCAAACAAAAATGGTGACATACCGTTCAAATAATTATTTCCGCCTGAAATGGCATATTTATCCAAACATTTGTAAAACGAAGACTGGAAACAGTTCTGATCTCGGGGTAAGATCAAAACCATTCTTTATGGTTTTTTGGTAAGAAACGTTGAGTTGGGTTTTCGCTATTTTCTCGTGTCTCAGAGGGCCGATTGAGCTCAAATGTTATGTACATGTTTGATCAGACAATGTGTGAGTGGTGGTCCGTGACCTTTTATACCAATCATGTACATGTATCATATACCTTTAAAAGATTAGTGGTGGTGAGGAGAATCGGTTACTCTACGTTTCGAAGAGGATGCTCTGCTCGTCTCCGGGAGGCTGCCGGATCCCTGTATTCCTTTATAAGCGTCACCTCCAGTTATACATTTTCAAGACGTCTATAATTTATTATTTCCATAAAACACCGCCGTGACACATGGTCACATAGCGCCTCCATGAGGTAATTAATCACACAGACTTGGAATTTCTTTAGTGTGTTTAAAGAGGGGTCCCGTTTAACACAACATGTCGCAATTGTGAACATCTTTTTAAATAACCGATTCTTTTCCGTCCGCAGGACTTGACTGAGCTACCCCCTGCGCCGACTGCAAACGAAAACGAGGCTGATGACGTCACACATGTGGCCCCAAAACGTCAAAATGGCTTCAACAGGGTACGTGTGGTTTTTATTCAGACACGTCGCAAACAAATTGATTAACACAATGTACACGGGCTTACACCAATTTCTAGAAATTACTACATAAATTCCTGAAATATGTTAATTAATTAATTTCTTACAGTACTTCCATTGTATCCCCCTATAGGCCTTTAAGTTGTTTACAAACATTGGCTGCTGGTTGGCATGTGCGGCCAAATGTTTCAAATCATTTCGTCTTCTCGAAAGTCGGCGAGATCAAATTCAACATTTTTACAACGGCCTTCCATAGCTGTACAAAATACATGCCATCGTTGCTTGTGTTGTTTTCTGTACATTCAGCAATACCTTTCAATGTTTTTGAAACGTTGTGTAGAAATTGTTTTCCAATTGTGGTTTTTGCCTGGCCTTGGTGGCTCTCCATAGTTTGGCAAAAACTCCGGCTGTGGCGGTGCTCAAGAAAGGTCTATAATTCCCTCTTCAGAAGAATTATTATTGAGTTGAATGTAGACCATCACACTGCATGAAAGCATTCTGTAACTTCCCTCTGAAATTTGGTCTCAGAAATGCTGTCATTATGCTGCTAACATAATGTATCACCTTTATGAAATGAGGCTTGAGGTAGGCTTGGGATTTATTTCGCTATTTTCGCTAATCGCCATTTTGTAAACGAAATTAAGGGATTTAGATACATGGCGAAGCTGGAGCCTTTCTTCGGCTTCGTCATGTGTCCTGATTCCTTCATTTCGTTTGGGGGCCTCAAATGGCAGTAGTTATTAAAATCCCAAGCCTAGCTTTAAGCCTGGTTTCGTAAAGGCTCATAGAATCGCGTGCAATAAAGCCGTACGTTTCGGACACGACCGGTGAATACAAAGTGAAGCCAGTCGGCAAGGGACGAGTCGGCCAGGGGGCGAGTTGACTTGTAATCCAGCCATTGATGGAATTTCCCACTTGTCACGAAATGTATGCTGAGTGAGAGCGAGAAAAAACAGTTGTTTATAAATGTTAGATTAGCTCAACGTTGTTCCCGATAAGATGGAAATACTTCTAGAACTGGGAATGAGCCTCGCCCACGGTGGTAACACAGACGCTATAAGATTTATTGATCATTATACTTATCCTGGCTTCTGTCGGCCCTCCATCACAATCATGTTGATTGCTTGGGACATAATGTTCAGCCGTAATGGCCATTAGGACTAAGATTCCACCTGAGTAAGAGGTTGATTTGTAGCGCGGTTTTGACATTATGACAACAACCTCGACCTCGTTGGCACATTTTTCCTCTCTGCCTGAATTTTGTTCACCCTGTCCCTATAGACCTCAACAGCTTATGACACCACGGCAATAAATCCTTCCCGAGACCCGTGGATACCTGTCCCAATGGGAGTATGGCAATGTTGAAATGGAGGCAACAATTTGGATTTGTAGATCATGGAGGTTTTCATAATAAGGGTAATCGTGTTGGTCTTATGCCATTATGCAAAGTGTAGGTGCCAAGTTCAGGCAGCTTTGTCAGAAAATTTGAGTCGAGCGCCGCAGCTGGCTGTTTTATTGTAGATCTGCAGGTGGTTTAGGGAAAAAAGAAATTTTGTAGCATTGTCTTGCTTAGGGACATGACATAGCTGGTCTACTCATCGTGATTGCCAGACATGACTTAGAACCAATCAAACGATTCACGCATGCTTGACACACGGTCGACACATGATCGACACATGATACACTTACGCATGCGTCTCATTGCAATCGGTTGTATTTCGATGAATTTTGGCTTTAACGTTACTATCATACTTGGTATTATAGTATACCGAAACAAATCTTCACATGTTTACCTATAACTTTACCTATTTACCTATTACAGGGTATACAGATGGGTCATGATGGTAGAAACATAAAGTAAAAATTCTTCTGCCTGAAATGCTATTTATCCAGGAAAAAGGAACACTTATGATCAAAAGCAATTTTTGTCTTTTCAAGAAAAAAAAATAACGGTGAAAAGATTTTAAAAATACTGTTGCCGTTTTTCACTTACTCAAAAAGTAAGCATGCACCGTATGGGACCGGAAATTTCACAGATGACTGTTACTGTATCTTCCTTGATATGTTTGTCCATGAATCTGCATTTCCTTGACAAAAACCAAAGTATGATATTATTCCCTTTAACTAGAAAAGGACGAGGATGCACAAGTTGCCTCGATGGTGACACGAGACAGATTGATCAGGGAAATCACCGACCATGTTCTCAGCTCACGTTTTACACGCGGCTTCGCTTTCATTTAACCAGGGTCGACGGTGGAGATGGCAACCGTCGACCGGCTATGAGCGTCCCATTACACACGGGCGACCTTGGCTGTCAAATCACGGTAAAAATCACCGCGCCGTTCCCACACCTTGATCGATTTCGGAAATCGCATCAATTCCCATACAACCGTTCATCCTTCTTCGTCGTGATGTTAATAATACGACTTATACGAGCATAATGTGTCTTACTATATCTGCCATCGAGTTCAGAAGAGCGGTAATTTGTGAAAGCAGTCCCCGGTGAATTAAAACTGCCGAATACATTATTTTGTCAAGACTGCGGTAATTATTGATGCGGTCGGCATACAAGCAACTGCAGAGGTGAAGTGCCCAAAGGATGATGGATTTGATAATTAATCTTTATATACCAGTGTAGTTTTGTCCATTGTTTGTTATAATTGACTAAAATCCTCAGAATAATCAAAAGCGTCCTTGTAAATGTGTTCATAATTTATTCTTATCAAATTCATTTTGTCCCAAACTTCACACATTCTAATACAAGTCTGTGTTTGAAGCTGATAATGTATTATTCCTTATAGAGTTTAATACATCCCATGGCGAGTCACTAAAGTCACGGGCAAATGAATCAATGTAAAATGCGAAGTTGACACTACAGTGATACTTTGTCGAAAACACGGTAACAAGTATTGCATGAAATACGCATGAAAGAACGCAAAATCCAACTGAAATTTGCAAAAATCGTATAGAGTAACGTTTCGTGCGCAGATGTATTATTTTTGTTATGTCGGTCTGCATGTAACTACATAGAAGTCATTAAGTTTCATGTGAATTTTGGTTTGAAAAACGTAGCAGCAATAAAAACATTCCTGACACAATATGGATTTTTTTTATTTTGGTGGAATTTACTAACAAAATGTTTTCATTACAGCATGTTACCTAGTTTTGTTGCATCTTTCATATGCATAATATTATATCGTTGTGCGTTACTGACCTTTAACCTTCGCTGGTTGCTTGGCAAATAGCAACCATCTCGAAAAACTCGTTGGGGATGTTCAACTGAAGTCCTTTTCGAAACGGAAGCTCATCAGGCTCATGCAGGCTCCAACTCCGGCTCCGGCTCCGTCATCCATGCTGAAAATAAATGGTTGTGTTTTTTTGTTGAAGCTGAAGCTCTGTTTTCTAATGTTCCGATTCGACACCAAAATAATGCCAAAGAGTGAAAAGCCACTATTTGAAGAGCCATGTGAAAGACAACTCTTTTTCGAGCTGTCTTCCACTCTTTTAGAGTGAAGTTTGCATCGTTTTCACTCTGGCTCAGAGTGAAAACCACTCCAAAAGAGTGAAATATCCACCCGACTCTTTTTCAAGAGCCATAAGGACAACTCGATATTGAACGAGTGTGGTATTTTTCACTCTTTTGCATTTAGAGACCTATTTTGATACCCTCTATTTCAGAATGGATTCAAGAAATGGAGCCGGAGGCTGAGCCCGTGCCTGAACCTTCGTTTCGAAAAGGTCCTATGCAGCTGGAATGTTTAGTGTGTTCCCCTCATCCCGCTAGCTGAACCATCTGGATCTATTTTCATCTACCTATCATTGTCCATTTATTTATTTGTTTATTTGTTTGTTTCAAAACCAACAGAATGTTGAAAAGGTGGACAATGCTGTCAAAGGTTTCCTCAGGTCCCACTCGCCAATCCTCAAGCGGCTTGCTTATGTCCTTCTGGCCGTACTCTATGCAGTCTATGTCATCTGTGCCCTGGTGCTGGACTTCCACCGAGCCCTAGTCCTCTTCGTCGTCACCGTATGTCTGCTCTGCTACGGGACCTACCGGCTCTTCAAGTACCTATGCGGGGCGAGAGTGGCTTCGGCTGCCGTCAATTGCAGGCAGCAGAAGCTATGGCTTATCGTGAAGAGGAGAATGTTACTTGCCAAAGTGTAAGAAACTGGAGACCTTATATCGTTATTATTGAGGACATTATTGGAATTGTAAAGTTTGAAGGACGTTGGCGCCAAGAACTAAAACAGATTTTATGGATTTCCTTGTGGGAAATTTGGTGATAGAATATGCCCAGTGTACAACGGTGTATAGGGAATACAAGATTCAGATATGCGATACAGCCATGTCTTGGCTATCACCATGTAGAATTTAAGCATATTTGGGCTTAAATTGGCGAAAATATGACCAATTGAAAAAGTACTCCTTAAAAACACATTTTCAAGGATAACACGCATAATTATAGTGGTCAATATACACATAATGTGTATGAAGGAAAGATGAAAATCGTTTGTTTGTTTTTACTCAATTTCAGTCCAATTTTGCTCAAATTCTACATGGTGATTCTAGCCACTACATGGCTGTATCATGGCTGTATGTCTTAATCTTGAAGTGATAAATAGTTTAATTGTCATATGATACTTCCGACGCAGAGTGTTGCGTTTTTTTTGACACTCTTTATAACGTAACTTGTGCTAGCTTTCATATCATTGTCTAACAAAGGCATTATGTGCAATCTGTAGTTACTGTAGAAAGCAGTCATTCTTCAGAATTGTTAAGGATTTTTGGGGGTAAATGTTTGCCCTAATTCGGTCCAGGACATACCATTTTTTGCAAGAACCGACAAACAACCTGTCGATTGTTGTGTCGTCACCAGACAGTGACCAGAGGGCGCCCTGTCCTAAACGAATATCTTCAATCTTCAAATGATAATGTCTGCGATATGTCTCTTCTACACAGGGCGATGTATCTTGCCTTCACCCTCCTGATCATCCTAATGTGCGTAGTCACCGGTGTGGTTCACTCGGTCGTCGCGGAGCCCGAACGTCTCAAGTCACTGTTCGGTCTCTTCTGCATGTTGGTGTTCAGTTTCCTGCTCTCCAACAACCCAAGCAAGGTTGGACTAAAGGATTGACGAAGTTTACTCGCTACAATGTCCAGAAGGGAAAGGAAAGAGTTCCACATGCGGCCACCACTGTAATGCATGTCATGCAAAAATGTTTGAAACAAAATGCAAAACAATTCAGTCCCATATTTCGAATTTTGACTTTTATGAAAATCAACAGTGGGGTGTTGTGACCTAGTGGTCTGGTATGTCGTACTCAATATCTTGTGGTCAATCCATAGATTGTGGGGTCGAATCCAGCCATGGGCTAGTGGTGCCTGCGTCCTTGGGCAAGACACTTCGCCACATATTGCTTCTCTTCACCCAGCTAAACGGGTACCTGCGAGGGTTGAGTTGGCTTTGTGGTTTGATAAGCCTCTGTATGCTTTACAGCAGCCAGGGCTGTATACTCCCCAGGGAGTTTAGATGGTTTCAGGGATGTAAATTATGGCCTGATGACCAGGGATAATAATACATTTCAGCGCCATGTATCCTTTGGCAATTTGGCGCTCTATACATCCAGTTATTATTATCATTATTAACGGTAAAATGAGTAAGACTTGTGGCGATACCATGTCTTTTAGAAAGATGTGTGGTCCTGAAAAAGACCGATGAGACACCGTCCCTCAAGACATCGGGTTTCACATCAGCGACATCTGGTGGCCACTTCTCCACAGCCCTGCACGCTCCACCGACCCAGCCAACCAGCATCAAGATCCTACGCAATCCACTCTTCACACCTGAATGAACGGCATCCAGCATTATAAACAGCACATCCACCAAGTCCAGCACTCTCTCTCCTGAGGACGACTAGAGCACACAAGTCGAAACGTCGAGAATCCACTCTCATCGGTCCTTTTCAGGACCACACACATCTTCCTAAAAGAGTGTTGTACATGGTGTCACCGCTAGTCTTACTCATTCTAGTGTCTCCACCATGCAAAACTTCAAACCATACTTACTATTAAACGGTGTTTGACTTTGGAACTCTTTCAAAATCAATCTTGGTTTTTGTTTTTATGGATGGGTACATACGTTGCCGGCTGTTTTCCATCCAAATTGGTGGTTGTACTGATATGTTGTTACTGTTGCACTCAAACTAAAGGCAAACAAGTGCTGATTTGATTTCGTGTTACATTATTTTTGGCATAGCAAGTTTCTTGGAATAGTTATTTCAACCTCCTTCTCAGATCAACTGGCGCACCGTCTTCTGGGGATTGTGGCTCCAGCTCTTTCTGGGCATTTTGATATTGCGGACGCAGCCAGGGTATGACGGCTTCCACTGGCTCGGGAACGAGGTGGAGACCTTTCTGAATTACACCAATGCGGGCGCTGTCTTCGTGTTCGGTCCCGCCCCGCTGGCAACGCACCAGTTTCTGCTCGTGGTGAGATATGCGTTCTCTTGACTTGAATTCAACTCAATTGGTCATCAGAATAACGGCACAGTGTTACATAATGGTGTTTTCTCTGCTCTTGAAACATTTTTTTGTCTTGAAGTTAGGCGATTTTGGCACTTGGTGCAGCACTGCAGTGGCGTTGATTTTGAAATCCTGGCAGATTTTTGACTATTGGTGGCAGCACGATGAAGGCTAAAGATGGCTGATGAGGATATTTTTATAGAGGATAATCCGACACTATGGACGTGTCCGGAGCTGCGGCTAGGTCTATTGTCTTTGTGTCTTCATGCATTTCCAATGGAACGTTAACGAAGACCTAGACCTAGCTCTAGACAACAGATTTGGTTGCAGCCTATATTGCACTCCGGAATGGTCAACACCAGCCATTTTGTATCCAAATATTGAAATTATTTCTCTGTGTAATATTTTCAGACTTTACCTATAGTGCCACTAACTTAACTGTCTCAAAGATGTATAAAGACTACAATTTAATGTTGAAGCACCATTATGTTGGTGTGAACCGTTTTCCATCTTATCTTCAGGTGTTACCCGTGATCATTTTCACCAGTGCTGTTTTTGCCCTGCTGTATTATTGGAGAGTCATGCAGGCACTAATTGAAGCCCTTGCCCAGATCATGCATTTCAGCATGGGGACGTCAGGGGCCGAGTCCTTCGCCACGGCCTCCAATATATTCGTAGGCATGGTAAGAAGTTAAAGCCCTTGCCAGGTGGTATACCGCCCTCTGTCGGTGGGACTCTATTATTTTGATTAATCACCAGGAGTAGGAGCAATTTCACTGCCCTGCTTAGCACAACAATTTGCTAACCATGAAATTTCTCTCTTAATGAAAACCGGATGAACAACCTTTTCCAAGTTATGTACTTGTATCACATGTAAATGTTCTTTCGCTGTTATCAGTTGTTCCCTGACCATGAATATCAAATGGAATGTTTAATGGCGGTTTTATTGGTTTATTGAGCAAGACATTGTTGTGCTATATTATTTTTGTTGCTTAACAGCTCCAAGAGTTAGGCCCTTGGTTACTTTTGGTAACTCACATTATTTTATGGAAGGGAACATGTGAATGGTTATAGGTGGTGTTAACTTGGTTCTTTTTTTTTTGCCGTGGGAGCAGTTTCGTAAACGCATTTTTATACCGAATCGGATGTAGTCTGATTTCTTATGTACAATGTTTTTAATTCTTGAATTGTCATCTTGGAGCGAAGATTATTTGTGATATACCGCCTTCTGTCGTTGGGACACTATTATGTTCCTCTCTCAGACATAAACTGGTTTTTTTTTCCCGTTTTTTTTTCAGACTGTGGCTCCCCTGGCCATTAAACCTTACCTCGATGACATGACCGAGTCTGAGATCCACGCCGTGATCGTCGGGGGGTTCGCTACTATTGCCGGCAGTGTCCTGGCCATCTTCATCTCGTTCGGCATAAGCGCCTCTCACCTCCTGGCGGCGTCCTTCATGTCAGCACCGGCGGCCCTGGTGACGGCCAAGATGTTTCTGCCGGAAACCAAGATCCCCAAAACAGCCAAGAGTGCCAAAGTCAAGACCAGTAAAACGTTCGTTTTCGCCCTTGTCAAACATTTTTTCTGAGGCGCAGCGAACATCTTTATAATATTCTCAATTGTCATTTTCACTAAGACCTCGCGACTTATAGGTCCAGTGCGTGATTGGTAACATTCCCAAACGGAAATGTTAACAGATTTAAGTATAACTTTCAGGGTATGAAGATGGTGATATGAGCTGAAAATATTGCAGGTTTGGTTTTATCCATGACAAATCAAATGGTGTGTTATTTTCTAGCTGTTCTGTCACCTTTACTATTCCTGTATTATGCCTTAAAGTCACTGAGACTTTCTGAAGTTGAATTTGTTTAGTGATTAAGTTTATTTCTATGTTTAAGCACCAAACTGGCACCGATTGCTTATTTAAAAATATATGGAGCTTGAACAAATTCACAACCTTTCTTTCCAGCTTTAGATAATGGGGACGACGCCGAAGCCGAAGCCGAAGAGGAGCTTCATCAAAAATCCACAACCTTTCTTTCTAAGTTTTAGATAACGTGGACGAAGCCGAAGCTGGAGCCGGAGCCGAAGCCAAAGCCATGTGTTTTGAATGTTCATGTATAATCAGCCTTTATTACATACAGAGCATAATGGCTGGTACTATACAAAATAATTGTATGTCTTTGGTGGTGTTGCAGAGAGGAGAGCAACGCGTTGGAGGCCATGTATGTGGGAGCCATTGACGGACTCAAGATCTGTGCGTACATCATAGGCAACATCCTGGCTATCATAAGTGTCCTTGCTTTCATCAACTCAGCCCTGGCCTGGCTCGGTGGCCTGGTCAATATCGAACATCTCAGTTTCCAGGTAAAATGAGAGAGAACGAAAAATATCTCAATATTACGCCTTTCTAGAAGGAATCAATGATTCTAAGAAGACATTGAGCAACTTGATTTCCTTGAACTGATATAACTGAAAGAATTCGTGAAGTATAATAGAATTTTATTTTACAGTGTGCTGGCGAAGATGTACAAGTAGAGCGTATCGTGGTGACGCCAGGAGCTGTCAGATTTGCGCAGCGGCGGCGCGGCCGCACGTTGTTTCGACAAATCGTGTGTTGTCAATTTTTCGTGGGTAGTGCGGCGTATACAATGGGTAGCTTTCCGCAGAGGAGGACGGTACATTTCATTATTACGCGCCACTTCGGGTGTTCTTGGATCGTTAGCAAAAATGAATAATAATTTTGTTAGGATGTCATTCTTTATGACAAGTAAGAAATGGTTTTTGGTCTTTACATTATCCACGTTTCCGTTTCTGATTTCATTTTCTTAGGGTAAGGATTGAGTTTATTTAGATGGTTCCGGAAATGAATCAAAGGTGTTCATTGCTCTTTAAAACACCAGTGCCTATTTACTCAATATTCACTCTGTACTTAATGCCCAACTATTTTGCAGCTGCTCTGTCGGTATCTGCTGTACCCTATTGCCTGGCTGCTGGGCGCGGACCGGTCAGACTGCCTGGTGGTTGCCGAGCTCATCGGAACCAAGATGTTCCTGAATGAAATAGTCGCCTACCAGGATTTGGCTGGCTACGTCGAGAATGGCGAAGTCACGGTAAGAGATTCATGACGACGGCTGTTTAGAATTCGACATAATTGAAATAGTCTATGTAAATGTCGTATAAATCATACTCTTTGTTGTTTCCTTCCAAATGTAGCGTCGTACCCAAGTCATCGCCACGTACGCATTGTGCGGTTTCGCCAATCTGGGTAGCATTGGCGTCATGATGGGCGGTTTGATCCCGTTGGTGCCCCATCGTAAATCAGAGATTTCCAGGCTGTGTGTGAGGGCGTTCTTGGCTGCCGTCATTGCTCTCTTCATGACGGCTTGCATCGCAGGTGAGCTATGGCGAGAAAAAAAAACAGCCGCGTAGTCCTGAATACGGAAGCCAGTCAGTCAGCCAAGCATAATTTGTATCCACCGTGGGCGCAGTGTTCTATACTGGGGCCGATTTCTTAGAGCTGCTTAAGCACAAACATTGCTTAAGCATGAAAAGTCATCCTTAATCAAACAGGATTACCAACCAAATTTGCATGTGATGTTTACTACTTTTGACTTGTATTCGGCCATTGTTTGCTGAGCATAACATTCACAAGGATGTTTGGCTGGCATACTGATTTTATTTACCAATAATTTTGGTGCTTAAGCAAATTTTGGTGCTTAAGCAGCTCTATGAAATAGGCCCCTGGGCAGTTCGTTATCGTGACGCTATGGCAGTCAGACATGAAGCTAGGCGGTTGCTTTTAAGTTCGCAAAATCGTCGGTAACTTGTCAAAAACTAAGCTGATCGAATAGGGCAACAGTACGGTATGTGTCACCTGGGGTCGATCAGGTTCACCAACGAAGTTCACCAAACCCATCGTAACTAATACCTGATATCAATGTAGGGCTTATGATGAATTGCAGCCCTACGTAGGATGCGATGGGTTTATCCTTCGTAACACGAGTTATATGATCGATCGTAGAGCTTCGTGAAATCGGCCCCTGCAAAGTTTCTTCTTTACTCGCATTTTGCCAGCGATGATCTGTTGAGACACACAGTTGGCTTTGCCATTGAAGTAATGAGCAAATACCCGGAATTTCTCGAAACTTTTTTAAACAGAAACAGTCGGGTGCCAACATAGTGTACCGTTGACGAACCCTGTCTTTGAGGCCTTTGACTAGTTGGAAGGTTAGATCCAATAGAATCAATGTTTGACAGAATGTTGCACTTTCTTACTCTGTAGGTCTTCTGTACGATGAGAACCAAATGTACGAACCGATTTCCATGGGCGGCAACGGCGCTGCACCCGATATGGTGGCAACAACTAACTTGACATCTACAGTATAAACAGCAGCAGTAACTGCAGCAGCAACAGCAACAGCTGCAGCATCAACAGCAACGTCAGCAGTAATGGCATTGGCCTATAGCAGTGGGATTCAACATGACAGCATAGGACGGTGGCATCATCACAATGGGAGACTTTTGGAGCGGGCTGTCGATAGAGGGCAGCAAACTACCGGTTTCTTGAAAACGTTTGGACATGCTTTAATACGGCGATTGTCCATAAGCCCAAAGACGCAGGAGAATGATGTGAACATTAAATTCAGGCAATTTATTGTTAGCTTCACATTGCCACCCACCCCAATTGTAATGCCCGAAAACACAAAGTGAGGTGAAATTCTTATGTTTGGCGAGGAATAATGTGCTAGGTCTATAATAATGCGCTTGGCAAAATTGTGCACAAAATACTATGCTGTTTGCCGTCCGGGCCACGATGATCGTTTGTAACTCGCCCTTTCGATGGCCAATCTCCACAGATTCTGCATTTATTTGTTCATGGGAAACTCATGTCTTCCCCTGTGATCTTGTCAGATCTTGTCAACAATTTTATCCCAATTGACCTTTGACCGAGGGCGCCACCAATACCTCCCGAACTCGCTTATTCGTAAACATACGTCACTTTCGCCGTGTTTTAACTTAAACGGAGTACGAGGAAGTCATGTTTGACAAGATGAATGTAAATATCTTATTGTCGTTGTTATAAGGCATTGTGGGTTTAATTAATTCCCTTTTTGAATCTAGAATTAGACCACTCTACTTTTGTTTATGCATTAATGTTTTATACACTGTTCAAACTCGCACATAAACCTATACCCTGTCTTTCGGATTGGTAATCACGAGATGGTTATCGTTAACACTGACCGTAATGTAATTTGTAGTCGCAGTCGAAAATGGGCAATGCAGTGGTGGTATACCCGGCCACGGAAAAACCCCTGTGTGGAGTTTTCACCAAAATACTCCGTTTACCATAAGATCTCCAATTCAGATGGCCAATTAAAAAAATCATTACAAATACTCAGAAGTTTCTCAGACGCTCAAGCTATACACCAAAATGAAGCTGAAAACTTCAATTTTAATTTCCTTTCAATTTTGTATAGGGTAACCAATGACTTTTTGAGAAAAATCCACCCAAAGGAAAATACCTTGAAACCGGCCATGTTGACTGGTGCCAGACTAAAAAAAAAAACCAGTACCCTTCCCCTACAGGCCAAAGTAGAGAGAGTTTAGGACCTGATTCCATCCAAACAGCTCAAAGTTGAAAGTCCAAACTCAGGTCACCGGGTTCCATCCATTTCTTTACAAGACTTCCCTTGTAGGGCCCAGCAAATGATTTTATAAAACAAAATTGAGGGTATACACAAAATTAATGGGCTCCGCGGACCGATTTGGACCTACTTATACTGGTCTACACCCCGTGTAATCGGCATTGAGCATGTTAGCGCCCTCTCACGGCGCGGCACATTCGGACCATTGTGAGGGTACTTGCACCTGCACTACGTTTAGCTCGAGAACAAATTGGACTTTCATAACCTTACTTATGTAATTTCCATAATTTTATATTTACTTGAATTGATATACAGGGTTGCAATTATCTTGCGAAATTAATGCACAAATATCCATAGTATTAGTTAACAGGGATTCTGAATTTTTCTATAACATTTTTAGATCTATCTATCTTTTTAGTGCCGAATATAATCTTTTCACAATAAGGTTTAATTAATCGCTGTACATAATACATAATTTCTTATATTAAACGCGTGTACAAATTCTTAAAAGCCATTTTACTGGCTATAATATTCATAACATTAATTTAGATCGCCTTTTCAGCGAATTGAGGCGGTTCTCGTAGTATACTTAATGTGATAAAGTGCTTTTCTTCGAGTTAAAGGAGTAAAAGTATAAGTCTGATGTACAGTTTGAGTTTCACCCGACTCGGGGACAAGATAGTGACGCGTTTGTAATGTTGAAATTTATTCAGCTTTTGGGTAATGTTAGGCAAAGGCAAAACTGCGCGTACTGCAGACCGCACACACTATTGAGTATGGAAATGGTCTGGTCTATGCTTTGCAATCGTGAAATGAACGCATATCTGGTGCCTTGTGGAGATCGCCCACATAGGTTGAATATGTCTCCACATGAACATTCTACAGGTGTATAGGTCTGCACAATATCTTCACGAAACTGATATTTGGAATTAACTCAAAAAGGAGTTTTTTCCTTGTATACTTATCCGTCACAAAAGAAGTATATTAGGGACGTTCACTAGAAATTTTTACCTAGGAAAGTGATTCTGGTTCAAATGGGAGCGATTTCAATTCTGCTCTTCGGAGAGTGTTCATTAGAACATTAGAACAGAGCCATGTCTCCACAATGATACACATTCCGGTGTCTGTGTACACAAGGATGTGAAGACAGTGAAGTAATTTTGATCCACACCGATGGTGTAGTAATAAAGTTATCAAAAAGTAGGTCCTATTTATATCTGTGGCGTAGTAAGATGTCACCATTTCTACGAGATGGAATTTGCAATGACTTTGGACACATTCTAATGGGCACCAACTTAAGGAACAACCAATTGACACAGTTGAGTTGACCTCTGTCTAAAAAGTTTGAAAATATTCCCTAAACATACCTTTTCTTACTATAAATGTAATTGATTGAAATATGATCAGGTTCAAGTTAACCTGAAAACGAGACGACGTGTACATATCTTTTAGAGGTTAATGGTGAATTGGCTACACTCATCCGAAAACGATTCTTATACTAATTTATCCATTCAGTATTTATATTCAGCAAATTAATGTTTGAGTTGGGTGACTGGGTTATTAATTTGTTGTTTTGTAAGTTTTTGGGGGACAATGATTTTGCTTTTTTTTATTCGAACTTCAGGCTTGCATACTTCCACATTTCCATACATGACTTAAGGCTGATTGTAGTAGCATCATTTCGTGTACAGAAAATAGGGAAAACAGACTTGCCATGTAGCTTCTGAGAAGTTTTTTCTTACAGTTTTGTCAGTTTGCGTGGCTGTCTACCGCACTTCGGCCTTCTTTTTTATTATTGCTGTGGCTTTTCTTATACACCGTTAATTGACTAAACATTCTTTACTCTGAAAATAAATTAACCCCGTGAACCATTCTTCTTTTCTTAAACTGTTTAGTCTTTCGGCGTGAAAAAGTAATTAAGTTTCTCCAACCTCGCTTCTTGATTGGAGAGAGAACTGTAGAGGGCGCTATACAGACACTGGTCTGTATCGGGAGTAAGAATGGATGTTAATGTTTGTGAAAGAGACGGACCATAGGCCTTATTCACGGTGCATCCATCCTGCATTCGAACTAGTGCAATCAAACCGAGGCTTGGGTTCAAAATAATCTGGTACCCGTTTTCTGTTTAGAATTGGTGTTCTCTTTTCCGAAGGGTATACAAAAAAGGTGATACGATGGCCGCGCCATGAATAAGGCCATACACATTTTAACAAAGCTCGGCTCCGGGTCGGACTCCGGCTCCGGCTCCGGCTCCGGCTCCGGCTCCAATTCGTAAATTCATTAAAAAAATCAGTACGGGTATCAAAATAGAGGCTTTAGGCTGCGGTTCGTAAGTAGATTCTCGGTTTGAAAAAGAAAACAGAGCTTCAGCTTCAATAGAGAACCACAACCTAGTTTTCTAGCTAGGATAATTGTGGACCGAGACGAAGCCGGAGCCGGAGCCGGAGCCGGAGCCGGAGCCGGAGCCGGAGCCGAGCTTGGATAAAGGCAACATGATTGGATTGAGCTGCAATTGCTGCTTTCGAACCTCTGCCATGACGTGAGGGCGCAAAACCCATCCCACCACAAGTGTCTCGGGCATGTATGTTTGAAACCCGATCGCAAACGGCGTTTATAATCCGGATAAGTCCGCCGGTCTTAACCTTTCTCCCTGGCAGGCTGAGCAAAAGCCACGGGCGAATCGTGGGTACATCACTCACCAGGTCAGGGCGATAAATCCACTGCTTGACCAGGCGCACGGTAGGCCTAGATGATTTTACTGATGCAGTCTTCATTGGGCTGATATCTTGCATGGTTGAATGCTGGTGTAGGCCCCATCTTATTAAGACAACACGGTGCGCGGGAACGCAATCCTACGGTTAGACCGGCATTCCTCCCACACATAATACACGTGCGTGCTAAGACTTAACAGTCTTCCTGAAATTCTGCCTGAAAAGTACCGGGTTCACGTTAATAAATAAATGACACAAACCTCACTGGTGGAGCACACCCTACCGCGTTTCAAGACCGGTCGCACAGTTGGCGGGAATGCCAAAATAGAAACGGAACATGGGGTAGGCCTATGTAGGTAAACCTCTTATGTGTTTTGCAATTTGCTGACAAGTTGCCTTGCAAAGATTCGATTAGGTTGCTCTGACGTTCACGGCCGGTCAGAAAAAAGGCGTACCAGTTAATAGTACACACGCACAAACGTGTTGTTCTGAAATTATAACGGTGTGCTCATAAGGTGTCGTTGAAAATTTGAAGATCCACGTAGTGCATGCTACACTTTAAGGTAGTATCATACTTTGCTAGGAAACCAAAACAGAAATGTTCACAGATTTACGTATAGCTTACAGGGTATGTTGATGGTGGTGGTAGAAACATATATACCGTTAAAATGTTTCTGCCTGAAATTGTGTATTTATCAAGAAATTACAACGACCAAAAGATCACAAATAAAATAGAAAAGACTTAAGAAATACTGTTGCTGTTTTTCACTGTTTTCTCAAAAAGTGGGCACCGCTTGGGACTGAAATTTTCACAGATGACTGTTACTGTATCTGTTTAATTTTATGCCCATGAATCTGTATTTCTTTGATAAAAGCCAAAGTATGATATTACCTTTAAAACGTGAGCAGCACGGCGCCAATAGGCCTTATTCATGGCGCATCCATTTCGTCACCTTCCTTGTATACCCTTCTGAAAAGACAACAGCAATACACGGTTTAACAATACAGCGGCCATCTTACCTTTTGATCGCAACTTCAAAACGAGGCACTTTCACGCAAACGCACTTTTCGAAGTGTAAACCCGTGTATTCTAAAAAGAAAACGGGTACCAGACTATTTTGAATCCAAGCTTCGATTTGATTGCGCTGCTTGGAATGTAGGATGATGCACCGTGAATTAGAGAGTTTTTTTTTGCGTCGTGTGAAAAGGACTGAAGTTGCATCAACAGTGTCTTAAGTTCAGATTAGTATTATCATCAATGGAAGCTTTACACGTTGCATTAAAGAGCGTTGTCTTGGATTTTTATTTTATCACAAAGTGTTCATTTTTTCCCCCATAATGAAAAGGCCCCAAGCGTCGTCTTATCTATAAGAAAGCATTTTAAACAAGTGGCCTGCGGGTACCAGTGGCCACCGCGGGTACCAGTGACCGTGTCTAATAATATTGCACGGTTCACCTACCCTCTGAGTGGATTATAATTTTGGAGAAAACAAAATCTGGCGGTGCTTTCCCTAAACTGGCTCTCGTGTGTAGTGTCACTGAGAAATATAGCGAGTAATCATGTAGACGTTAATACGCTTAATGTTGTTAAGAACGTCATCAGTTCCCCGGCATTAAATATTCTCCTGCACTTTTTCCCTCCGGAAGTTCAGTGAAGGTGTGAAATGTATATTTGCCAATCATTATTCACGGCCATTTTTTTTTCATCTGATGCAGTCAGATTTCCTGACGGTCAAAAAATATGTAGATAAGGATGGCTTATTAATGAAATTGACGGTACATTATGTCACACACTGTCATACCTGTCGATATTAAAGGGCACTTTCAACATTGGTATTAACAAACCAATACAGAAATGTTCACAGATTTACGTATAACTTAAAGGGTTCATGCAGTGCTTTTTTCAGTCAGGTTATTTTATTGCCTTCATACAGAGAATATACTGACAGATAATGAATGGCATGTCTTATTTTGGTTTCAAACCAGCATTTGGTTTGCTTATGAACGGCTTTGCAAAACGGTGGATTTTCATGCATACTCATGTAGGGAACCAACAGCCAAAATATAATGAAAAAGCATAAACAAATGAAGAGGCAAGCATGACCCACGGAAATGGTTGGTCAAAAATATTACACCACCAGTTGAGTAAAAGGAACATATTCAGCACAATAAAACCCATTGAGGGGGAAAGGTTTGTCAGAAAAATTAACCAATAAAACAACCCCAACTTGTTGTGCACAAAGCAATTGGATTACTGCTCTCAGTTACCCAGATGACATCACAGTTTTGCTCATGAATATGGAAATTCTAATTAGCATACAAACCAAAAAACCTGTTGTTAACCCTGAAACAGTGTGAGGAAGTGGGTAAAATCAAAGGCTCATGTAACAATTTATTTTTGGCACGTGTTAAATCCATAATATTCCTATTGCATAGACCCTTTAAGGTATGAAGATGGTGCTGGTATAGAAACATACCGTTAAAATATTTCCTCCTGAAATGATGTGTTTATCCAGAAAGAGTTGAACCAAATACCACAAACATTTTTTTTGATCTTGGTAAAATCAAAAATCCTTCTTTGTGTATTAGAAGAAAAGTGAGTTGGGTATTCGCTTCTTCCTTTTTTTCATTGGGGGGGGGGGGGGGGGGGGAGACTCAGATGTCCGATTTTTACATGCTTGTTATTTCATGGATAAGACAAATGAGTGCTGTTCTGTCACCTTTACCAACGTTGTATACGACCTTAAAGACTTGCAAATGTACCCAACGCGCATGGGGCACTGAATGTTCAGTGCTTTGGGTATAGCCCATCATAAAATGATAAATTGTGCTGGCTTGAGTGGGATACGAACCCTCGACCTCCCGCATATACTAGGCCCAATTTCACGGATCTGCTAAGCACACAAAAATTGCTTAGCAAAATAAATGTCTTGCCCAATAAAACTAATGATTCCATTTGATATTCATGATCAGCGAACAACAGCCAAAGAACAATGTTCGCAAGTGATACACAACACATGGAAATCTGGTTGTTAATCATGTGTTTATTAAGACAGAGGTTTTATGGTTAGCAAATGTTTGTGCTAAGCAGGGCCGTGAAATTGAAGCCTCGATGTCACGAAGTTAACCGGCATTAACCTTTAAAGGTAGTATTATACTGTGGTAAGGGACCAAAACAGAAATATTCACAGATTTACGTCTAATTTTCAGGGTATATGAAGATGGTGGTGGTAGAAACCTAGCGTGAAAATTGTTCCGCCTGAAATGGTTTATTTATCCAGAAATTAGTAAAACAACGACCGAAACTTTTTTTGAGCTTTTAAAAGATCAAATATAAAAGAGAAAAGACTTAAGAAATACTGCGGCCGTTTTTTACTGTTTGCTCAAAAAGTGGGCACCGTATGGGACTGAAATTTTTCTGTATCTGTCTTTGCCCATGAATCTGTATCTCTTTGACAAAAATCATATTACCTTTAATTCGAAACCAGTATTGTAGCAGCAATGTCCTATACACCACAATTCATCATCACTGTTATCCTTGGGTGACAGATTATTTTAATTAATCCCGTTGGTAAAATTTCCTCGACACTAACATCTGTCGTTATACAGAATACAGTTCTTAGTGCAACACCAAACGTGTTGGTTCGGAAAGAGATATGCAAAACAACACACGTTGTTTTGGCATAGGTGTCTTTTCACTGGATTGGTGGATGATTTGTGATTTGGAGTCCTATGCGAGGGAGCGAAGGGCAGTGGCGTCACCAGACTTTTGAGTCTGGGGGGCACAAGGGGGGCACTAGCAATTGTTGGGGGGGGCACTAAAATACATATTATATTTTTTTTCACCAACCCAAATCTCAAATGGGGGGGCACAAGGGGGGGGGGGGGGGGGGGCACGAGGTTTTCCAGGGGGGGGGGGGGGGGGGGGCACGTGCCCCCCCTGGCCCCCCCTTGGCGACGCCACTGGCGAAGGGACGGATCGGGGGGAGTGGGGGGGACCCCCCTCCCTTACCTGGGACTTAAAAAAACCCAGAGACGATAAGTCACATTTTACAGCAAGTTAAAATGATATTCAGAAGAATTAAACACAATATAAATTCACTCCTGCTAATTAAAAATGTGGCACATCTCTTCACCTTCTTGCATGGCTCGCATAATTCTCTCTCACGCCTCACAAACTATATACCCACATCAAGATAATCAATGTATATAATAAGAACGAGAAGTGCGAACAAGTAAAATGTATTGTCTTTCTACATTCCACTGTCATGCAAGTTTTTCATTTTTTGTATAAGTACTTCAGATATTTCGTCAGTATTAAAGGAAGCATATAGGAATTGCAAGGCCTCCAAAAAATATAACTGAGTTTGAGACAGAAAATGGACTCAACAGTTCGTAAACAGTGCAAACAGTCACCATGGGAAATCTTGGTTCATCAGATGCTGTTTTTCTTTTTCAAGGAAATCAAGATTAAGTGTCTTTTCCAAAGATCGTTCGTCCGAACGATTTTTGGAACAAACATAAAGGACACCCTCACTTGAGTTGTTTAAGTTATTCTCTTTCACTCAAGGTATGAAGATGGTGCTGGTAGAAACATACCGTTAAAATATTTCCACCTGAAATGCTGTATTTATCCAGAAAATAGTACAACAAAGACCGAAAACAGTATTGATCTCGGGGTAAGATCAAAACAATTCTTAATGTTTTATAAGAATAATTGAGTCGGGTTTTCGCTATTTTCTCGTGACTCAGATGTCCGATTGAGCTCAAATTTTCACAGGTTTATTAATTGATGTAGGGCCTACATGTTTGATCAAAGTATGAGTGCTGTCCTGTGACCTTTACCAATAATCTATTGTACCTTTAAATGATATTCAACATCGAAATATTGGGGGATGATTACACACGCCATCCCCCACCTCAAATATTGGGGTCGATTTCGCGAAGCCATTCGATCGATCGTAACTAACCGGAGTCACGATGGATAACCCATCGTATTCTATACGACTTCTACGTTGGGCTGCAATGCCTCACAAGTCCTACGATTGATAGTGAATTTGATGAAATCGATCCCAGGGTGGAAATAAATAATATAAAACACGTGCTCTCACAAGCACTGAGTATACAGTGCTCATCCACGTCGGTGAAGGGCAAGCCTAATTTGCATATTAAACATAAGTGTTGTCGTAAATGAAATTCACGCACATTGGCTGGAAAAGTGTCATTTACCACACGTGAAATGCCTCTTGCTCTGAATATTTTAACCCGAAAACACAAATGTTCAGCGTGCTCGGCCCAAACGTAAAACATTGAAAGAAGTAACCTACATGTTGACGTGTTGCCCAAAGAATCCTAGACAAAAACACACCTGGTTTGGGCAGAACTGTCAAAATCATTCCCATCAATTCTTTTGGAAAGCAAATGTGGTTAAATTGCGCTGGGCGAAAAAGGGGCTTATTAAAGAAGCAATATCCGATGCCGGTTTGGGGTTCATTATGGAAATAATAATTTCCACGACAAAAAGTGTTAGTAAGCATTATGTAATGTATCGCGCTCATGCAGTTAATTAACTGGTTATGCCAGCTACAATGGTTATATACTTAAGGGAGACATTCCCACTTTAATTACCTATTTCTAAACATCCTCCAAACCAATGAACTTGAAATTGTCATAATTATGTTCATACTGAGAACATTCTCTGTAAACAGAAATATGTCACCTTAGGGAGACATAAAAATGTCTCCCTTATTCCCGATGTCATCCAAATGTTCTATTTCAGATGCTAACCTGTCTCCGGAAAACCCTATAGGCCTTATTCATGGCGCATCCATTTCATCACATTCTTTTCCTTCGGAAAAGACACATGGAAACATTTAATTTCTCCCTTAAACTGGGAGCTGATGTCATTCAGTATAAGTTGTATGTTTCGTAGTTTAAACACATATCGCTCACGGTTTGCTATGCATGCAAGCCTACAGTGATTTAAATGTAGTATCAAAATTTGGTAACTTACCAAAACATAATTTTTCACAGATTTGCCTATAACATACAGGATATAAAGATGGTGATGGTGGAAACATACCGTTAAAACCTTTCTGCCTGAAATGCTGTATTTATCAAGAAAATAGTAAAACAACGACCAAAAAATCTTTTTTATCTTTTAAAAGATCAAAAATAAAAGAGAAAAGACTTTAGAAATACTGTGGCCATTTTTCACTGTTTTCTGAAAAAGTGGCCACCGTATGGGACTGAAATTTTCACAGATGACTGTTACTGTATCTTCCTTGATATATTTGCCCAGGAATCTGCATTTCTTTGACAAAAACCAAAGTGTGATATTACCTTTAATAAGAGTGTTGTTTACAAAATGTAAAAAATGGAAGACCAAAATGTGTGTGTATACAATCCCGATTCAGTAATGTTCAATGTCCCCTCTTATACCCTCTACATACATACATGTACTATAAAGACCTATGCTAATCCATAGTAATTTCCCCTTGTCGCTGATTTTAGAATGATTATATCAGTTTGATTTACGTTAGGGTATATAAAGCCTCATACCTCCCAGGACGGGAGAATGCCTGAAGATTACTCCCGTTTCAAAGCTACCGTTCCCCGGGGAGAAATGTCAACATAACGCCGCAGGAGATCAATGCTTGGTCAAAGTTCACTCCGTTACAAATTCGATTTCTTTCTTCTTCTTTTTTCTTTCTGATGAGACACTGCTGTCATGTTTGCTTTCGTATTAAGAAGCCGTGCGGGAAACGATCACTTCTGAAATCACGGATATAAATACATTCATGAGTTATATTAAAGGTAGCATCATACTTTGGTAGCAACCCAAATCAGACTCTTCACAGACGTACAGGGTATAAAGATGATATGGTGATGATAGAAACATACTATTAACAATTGTTTGTGTCTGAAATGCAGTATTTATCCAGAACTGAGTCAAACCAGTGACCAAAAACAGTTTTGATCTCCAGTTTAAGGGATGGTACAGAACTGGTTTTTGCGACAAAACCTTTGCTGACAGTGAAAGCACATTATGTAATCAATCATAATTATACCTTAACTGACAAACCTGTAGAAGTTTGAGGTCAATCAGCCATCTGGGTCACGAGAAAATAGTGAAAACCCGTGTACAGAGAACTGTACACATTTCAACGAAAGAATAAAACGCTTCGAAGCGATTTATTCAAATCGGAAAATAGTTTCATGTATTTCTCAACGAATATGGCATTTCAGACAAAAACATTTCATGAGATGTTTTCTACTATCATCACCATTATACTGTGTAAGTTTTATGTGAATCTGTGATCATGAAGTGTATTTTGTCTTACCAATTCTGTACCCTCCCTTTTAAGGTAGTATCATACTTTGGTAAGGAACCAAAACAGAAATGTCCAAAGATTTACGTATAACTTATAGGATATGAAGATGCTGGTGGTAGAAACATACCGTGAAAAATAATATTACCGCCTGGAATGATGTATTTATCCAGAAATCAGTACTAAACAACGACCGAAAATCTTTTTTGATCTTTTAAAAGATAAAAAATAAAAGAGAAAAGACTTAAGAAATACTATGGCTGTTTTTCACTGTTTTCTCAAAACGTGGGCACCGTATGGGACTGAAATGTTAACAGATGACTGTTACTGTATCTGTCTTGATATGTTTGCCTATAATGAATCTGTATTTCTTTGAGAAAAAGCAATGTATGATATTACCTTTAATAGGCCCTATATACATGCATTTTAAAATACCGTTAATGGTTTTCATTGTTTTCTAAAAAAACATGGGTACTGTGTAGGACTGGAAATTTCACACATGATTGTTTTTGTACCTTTCTTGATATTTTTGGTCATTTATTCGCATTTTATGGCAAAAAGAAAAGTATGAAGATGACAATTAAAGACACCATTTATATAAAATGGTGTACGAATCAGTATAGCTGTATACACAGTTGAAATCTGTACCAAGCGACATACAGCCAATCCTTTGAATCCTTTGGATTCTGGTACAGAATTGGTATGACAAAAATACACTTCAAGATCACAGATTCACATAAAACTTACACAGTATAATGGTGATGATAGGAGAAAACATTCCATGAAATGTTTTTGTCTGAAATGCCATATTCGTTGAGAAATAAATGAAACTATTTTCCGATTGGAGTAAATCGCTTCGAAGCGTTTTATTATGAACGCATAATATCGTTGAAATGTGTAAACAGGTTTTCACTATTTTCTCGTGACCCAGATGGCTGATTGACCTCAAACTTCTACAGGTTTGTCAGTTAAGGTATGTGATGGATTACATGATGTGCTTTCACTGTCAGCAACGGTTTTGTCGCAAAAACTAGTTCTGTACCATCCCTTTAACCATACTTAGTCATGGCTGTTTTTGTTTCCAAACTATACCTCCATTAAAACACTAATTATTCATCCAGATAAAATTAATTATAAATATTGTTTCACCGTGAAAAAAAAAGTGAAATCGATATTGAAATGTGAAACCACGGAAACGCCAAACTCGAGTGTTTCCGTTTCGGATATTGCAACCGGCTGATTGAGCACGGCCCTCCGGTGATCAAATATTAATTAGGACGAGATTCGATGCTGATTATTGCGACCGGCCGGGCGTTCGACACGTGCGCACTGTGCTGGCCATGTGAAGCAACCCATCAACCGCAATCGCTATCATCAACTTCAAGTTAAAAAAGAACAAAGACAGACATTTTAGATCTTTGATTTAAAGGTATTATACCTTAGGTTTTGTCAAGGATATGCAGATTCATGGTCAACGATATCAAGAAAGATACAGACTGAACGCGATTGGAACAATTTTGGAATTAATGGAAATGCAAACCTTTACACTTTTTCATGGAGAAAGCAAGACTAAAGGAAGATAATTCGGCAATTTTTGTAACACTCATCTGTGAAATTTTCAGTCCCATACGGTGCCCACTTTTTGAGCAAAACATTGAAAAACGCCAACGGTATTTTAAACTATTTTTTTTTTCACAGGTTTTTTGATCTTCCGAACATCAAAGTTGTTTTTAGTCAATTAATTGGTTTTATTCTTTTCTCGTAAATACAGCATTTCAGGCAGAAAAGGTAGCTTGGGTATGTTTCTGCCATCGCCATCTTTAAACCCTGTACGTTATAGGTATAAGACGATTTCTGTTTCGGTATGCTACCAAATTATGATAGTACCTTTAAGCACTTTAAGTAAGTACTTTGTCTACTTTCGCCATGCAAAGCCTTTAATATAAGTTACATATGGATGGAACACAATGAGAAAAGCACTGGCCATGATAAACCACTAAAGAAAAAAACGTTTATGCATTCACTTAACATCAGTAAAAGGCTGTAATAGTGACAATGACCTGATATATTTTTTATAAAAAAAGAAAAGATTATTAGCAAGTGGAGAAATTCTTAAACGAAATTCCGAATAGGGAAATACATTTTGCATTTTGTGATACATATTCAATATATGATTTTGAAAAAAACAAAATGAAAGACTCCGTTAAAGGTAGTATCATTCTTTGGTTTTTGTCAAAGAAATACAGATTCATGGGGAAAATTATCAAGGAAGATACAGTAACAGTCATCTGTGAAAATTTCAGTCCCATATGGTGCCCACTTTTTGAGAAAACAGTGAAAAACGGCCTCAGTATTTCTTAAGTATTTTCTCTTTTATATTTGATCATTTATAAAAGATCCACAAGATTTTCGGTCGTTGTTTTACTAATTTCTGGATAAATACACCATTTCAGACGGAAACATTTTAACGGTATGTTTCTACCAGCACCATCTTCATACCCTGTACGTTATACGTAAATCTTCGAACATTTCTGTTTTGGTCTCTTACCAAAGTATGATACTACCTATAAAGAGAAATAATCGGTTTGCGTTAGATTTTGTTTCAATTTTATTTTGAACGTCCTAATAATGATCACAATATAAGTCATAAACTGCTGCAAGCTGCTCATCAGCCAAAATAATGACCTGAAATTTATAAAATGTTTGGAGTTAGGAGGGCCCTTCTATAAACTCCAAGCAGAATGTTATTTCAATAAGTCTGTTGGAATATGCCTTTGATTTAACATGTCAATGAGTTTGACGATCCCTTTCCCCCTCCTCTTGCAAGTCTGGCGTCATTCCAGGCTAGCCTTGGGTTGAAAATCTGCCTGCCTCTATACACCATGCACACGGTTCGCATCCGGACAGGGGATCAGCACGATCACCGTCTCGGATTCTGTCGCCGACACCTCGGTCATATTATTTTCCTTCGGGGTCGCGAGGGGGAGCTGCTGTATGATGATGTCTAAGCGTCCAATGCACGTTGACATGTACGGTAGGGAGACTGTGGGGATCTCTGAAGAGATTTTACGTTAAGCCCTTTTATTTCAGTCGAGCTTTAAAGGTAGTATAATACTTTGGTAAGAAAAGTAACTTACGGGGTATGAAGATGGTGGTGGTAGAAACATACCGTTAAAAATTGTTCTGCCTGAAATGGTGTATTTATCCAGAAATTAGTCAAACAACGACCGAAAATCTGTTTGATCTTTTAAAAGATCAAAAACAAAAGGAAAAAGACTTAAGACATTTACAGTGGCTGTTTTTCACTGTTTTCTCAAAAAGTGGGCACCGTATGAGACTGCAATTGTCACAGATTATTCTGTCTTGATATTATTTCCCATGAATCTGTATTTCTTTGATAAAAAACCAAAGTATGATACTACCTTTAAAGACATAATACATGATTGGTAAAGGTCACAGAGCAGCACTCACACTTTGTCTAATCCAACATGTACATACATTAAAATAACACACCTGTGAAAATTTGAGTTCAATCGGATATCCGAGTTACGAGAAAATAGAGAAAACCCGACTCAATTGTTCTCATAAAACATGAAGAATGGGTTTGATCTTACCCTGAGATCAAAATTGTTTTCAGTCTTTGTTTGATTAATTTCTGGATGAATACAGCATTTCATGCGGAAATATTTACCACCACCAACTTCATTGGATTGGTAACATACCCAAACAGAAAATGTTCAGATTCACGTATTTCAGGGTATGAAGTTGATGCTGGTAGAAACATGCAGTTAAAATAATTATGAAAATAAAAATTTAGTCCAGTTTTCGCTGTTTTCTCGTGACTCAGATGTCCGAATGAGCTCAAATGTTTACAGGTTTATCATTAATTTATGCACATTGGATCAGAAAAAGTGTGAGTGCTGTTCTGTGACCTTTACCAATCATGTAATGATATACCTTATGGGGGAAGATTTTCTAATTAAGTCAAGTTGTGAAACCGACTATACTGGTTGTTTGCACTGTTCTGATGGTAACATCTGTTACATTGTATTGATCCCAGCGACGCCCAAAAAGACACTCCGGTAGCAATATTCAATAAGACTAAATTATTTGTGTTCCGTTGACAGTGTTATTTACACACGATATTCTATTTGGACTAACGGAAGATGGGCTAGCACGTGAAGTCAATTAGAGAGATGCTAGATAAATACTCCCTATTCATAAAATGCAAGCTGCTGTCCGGCTGATGTTCATTTTGAATCAAATGAACACATAGTAATGTACACAGAGGACGAAAATGTGCACCAATTAATTCCACAGTCAGTCAATCAATAATTTGATTGAATTTGAAAGCCGTGCGGCACATGGCGAACAAGGCCATGGGATATGGCCATTAAAACCTGGTTGTCAACAGCTGTGCTGGTCTGGTACCTTGACCACTACTGGCACTCATAGGTCGAATTGTAGTTCAGCAAAAACTGAAATGTCTATTGCTTGATATAGCAAGCGACACAAAGTGCACACTTACCTCAGCAATATCTATTCCAACTTGTTCCTGGTCTCATGCGAACTGCTATAGACCTTTCTTTTATTTACAAACACTGGCCCGTGGTTGGCATGGGCGGCCAAAGGTGGCAAATCATTTCGTCTTCTTGACAGACGGCGTGACCGTTTTTGAAAACTTTCCATACCTGTACAAAATACATACCAGCAGTGCTTGTGTTGTTTCCATTACATTCAGCAATATCTTTTAATGTTCATGAAACGTTGTGTACAAATTGGGTAAAATATGTGGTAATTTTTTAGACCTGGCTTTGATGGCTTGCCATACTTTCCGCCATGGTGATTGGCAAAAACTCGGTCTGTGACGTTGCAAAAAAAGGTCTATACAGAATGAACCAAAGATTAATATTTTTTTTGGTTGGATGGTTCGATTCACTCCGCTGACCCCAGCTACCTCGGTGGCCTATAACGGTATGGCTTCTGCACTTGTAAGCAGCATGTCGTGGGTTCGAATCCTACCTGAGCCGAGCACGTGATTTTTTCATGTGCGCTCAAAAGGCACTTATAGTGAAGTGCTTATCCACGTCTTTATAGGGCGATAAATTGTTTGCATTATTTTATCTCCTCGATAAAATCACTTATAACAGACTTTATAGGTCCAGCCTGTTATACAGCTGCTGCTGCTGCTTCGTGTTGTTGGAGAAGCCAGCTGCCAAAACGTTCTAATTTGAATCACTCATGGCTTAAAACTATTAAGGAAATCACTCAAAAGTCAATCAGAAACAATTACGGCCCTGATCAAGGCATAATTATGCACACGGTCTTCAAAGTGATCCCATAGGTTACGCGTGAACGGTCCGCGTAATAACTTGCAGCACATGGCGGACTTGAACTGTGACCATAACGGGGCAGTGTTTTAGCTCCTAAAGCACGGAGGAAGTTTGGGAGGAAGTCAGGCAGGGCTGGCGTCCCTCACCTGGTCATCAGGGAAAGCCATTGAACTTATCAAGGTGTTAATTTGATTAAGGTGCTCATGAAGACGAAGAGCATGTAATTATGAATCGTCTGCATCGATGACGTATAATACTCGTGCGTACGGTGTCTGTGTATATGGAAGCCCATACATCCTATTTCTTGGCAGTAAACAGGCCAGGCAAAGCTTATTATTGGTAATCTTTGGAGACATTACTAGCTAATTCCAAGTTAATGCTTCTGTTTCAGAAGACCTGAGCATTTTGGTCCCACAGCGAGAGAAAAGGAAGTTAATTGGTTTCCCTATAAAGGTGCAACACACGCAAAACAAACATTCTCTCTTTTTTTGCGAATTGAAAACTAGGAGAGATACATTGTCCGTATCTTATGCATGTTTTTCAATTGAATGTTTAATACATGATTACAGAACAGCACTTACACTTTGTCTGATCAAACATGTGCATGAAGTAATACTCCTGTAACATTTGGGCTAAATCGGACATCTGAGTCACGAGAAAATAGCGAAATCAGACTTAATTTTTCTAATAAAGCATAAAGAATGGTTTTGATCTTAAACAGAGATCAAAACTGTTTTCTGTTTTTGTTTTCTTAGTTTCTGGATAATTACACAATTTCAGGCGGAAATATTTTAACGGTATGTTTCTATCAGCACCATCTTCATACCCTGAACGTTTTAGGAAAATCTGTGAATATTTCGGTTTGGGTATGTTTATACCAATCCTGTACTGTACCTTTTTCATTATCAACTCGCATTTTTCAGGAACATGTTTTAAACCGTTCAAGTGATGTTCTTCCGAGTTAAAGGAATACGAATTATTCTAAATTATTATTTAAAGAAATGAAGTCTGAAAAAAAAAAACTCTCCGAATTTTTTTTCCGAATTGATGTGGACGTTTTAACACAACTCAGTTTATTTATTTCTATAGTCTGGTTAAATACTATTATAAACTCTGATACAATGAACTTAGTTATTTTGGTATACATTCCAAGAGACCATATACTAAGCAAACACGATCTCATATGAGATATCTCGTGATCAAGTTGCCCCCTTTTTTTCTTGTAAGCTTAATATGAAATTCGAGAAACGAGTCATGATCGACGCCGTAATCTTCCAGCAACGCATCTTTCATTTTGGTTGTCTTCCAGTTACACCGATTCCGGTTCCCGTCCCACTAGGGGCGTCCTCTGGGTGCGGTTGTCAGACGCCTAACACCTGATCGCGCACGTTTACCACGGATTAAATCTCTATAAGGTACGACCAAAGGTAAAATCAGCGGCATCTAGAAACCAACCCTCTGACATTTCATCCATCTCCACCCAAGCCGGGCCGATTCCCCATAAAGAGCTGTCAGTTATCGTTTCTGTGAATTTTTCTACACCTATGCCCGCAGCGAGTATCCAGAATGTAGGCTCTGTCCTAAAATCACATCATTTTATACCTTCGTGGGCGAAATTCAAACTTGTATCAATTGCAGGTACACCCTAGTCGCAGTGAACTGGATATTGGGTGGAGAAAAACAAAAACCTTGCAACTCTTGAGGATAGTATTTGTAGCAGGCAGGACAGCTTGAATAGCTCATCAGTCCTGCAATCGTTGCAACTCCCTGGCGAAATTAATTCGCCCGTGCCCTGGCCTTATATATACCGAGGTATATTATCTGTCTTGATAACGTGATTTCGGCTTGGTGTTCATGACAGGCTCAGGCGGCGGGGTAGAAAGATCTTGAGACACCTGCCCTTCACGGAGGCGGACGGCATGGGAGATGAAACGGCCCCAGACACCAGGATTTCTGCTTCCTGTAACTTTGTTTTTCCCTCCTCCTCTTCTCTCTATGTCTCTTTCCGTCTGCGTGGGACTCAGTCTGCACCGGTAGTTTATCTCGGTTCACTGGCAATTCGCCGTAAATTTTCATGCATCGTGCACCGACATATCCTCCGTCTTTGGATTGGTTTCTTGACCCTGTACAGACCTTTTCTGTGCTTATAAACAAACCACATTGAAAAGCATGGACGGCTGAAACTTCTCAAATATTTCATCTTCATGACAGAAGTTGCGATCTAATCAAAAGCTGGCGGGTATAATATTCCCATTATGGCGTCCCATACTTTGTGCTATTTGGTATACAAAAAATCGCGCTGTGACGTAAGCAATGCGAATGAAACGTCTCCACCAATCAGGTGAAGGAACTGTTGCCTCACGCGTGCGCACTTCATACTGGCACAATCTCGTCACGAAGCTGAATTCAGCACGGGATTCTAATTCTGTTTGTTTGTTTGTTAGTATAAAAAAGGAGGATGTTGAAGGTGTAGAGCGGGCGCGTTAATTTCACTATACCGTCGTCTTGATCACTTTGCCCGCAGGGCATCTTCCCTTGAGTCACCGTCGAGAAACGACACCACAAAGGGACTAGAACCCATAACTTGATGGCAGACTTGCTTGAACTTTGACATTCGAGCGGGCTGCGAGTCCCTCTGGAAGCCGTCGGAGTCTTCCTGCCGCAATTAGCGCGTCCTGCCAAAGAATCAAATAACGCAAACAATTTGATCAGACGTAACGCCACATTTTGGCGCCAAGAACTTCACCAATAAAGGCAAGCAGCATCAGCATCAGTATCTTGCCGACCGCCGTGCAATGTGTGCTTGATGACTCTCGCCCAAGATTATACGAATCTGCCGGTATTTAAGAGTTTTATGAGCACCGGTACCGACCCCTCGGCTTATCCAACTGCGGCTCGGTGACTGAATTATGATTTTGTGATTCGCAAATTGATTTCGGCATGGGTTATTAAAGCAATAAAATGCCCGTTATTATTGATCAAACGGAGGAAGAAAACTGTGAGAAAATTATTACTTTTAAAGAGAACCTGTGTGGGGTTCAGTTATGTATAAAAGGTGTATCTGCGCTGCCTGTGGAACCAACAGGTTTATACTGAAAAATGTCCATGTACTGAAGATCTGTATATAGAACATTCGATTTAGTTTGAAAGATAGCATTGGTGATAGAAATTTAGATCATTACATGTTATGGGGGATATATCATCATTTTCGGGCAAAATGATATTCTTACCCATTTTTTGTCTATTCATCTTTGCTGGAATATTATGGGTAGATCTTTCCAATGTTGTTTTGAAACGCAATCATTTTTCCCCGCTCAGCATGGTCCGTTTGTGAGTTCTGCTGAACAATAATATTCATTAAATTTACAGTACAGGATTGATAACATACCCAAACAGAAATGTTTACAGATTTACGTATAACTTTCTGAGTATGAAGATAGTGCTGGTAGAAATTTACTGTTCAAATATGTCCGCCTGAAATGGTGCACTGTATTTATACAAAAATTAGTCAAACAAAGACCGAAAACAGTTTTGATCTTGGGATAAGATCAAAAGCAAGTTTTAAAAGGAAATATGATTTTTTTTCTATTTTCTCGTGACTCAGATGACCGTTTGCGCTCAAATGTTCCCAGATTTATTATTCTATGTACATGCTGGATTAGACAAAGTGTGTGCTGTTCTGTGACCTTTACCAATCGTGTAATTACCTTTAAACGCAAGAAAATGAAGCTAGAATCAAACGAGTACAAATTCGTAGAGTAAAATGGCTCTTGTGTATAAGTGAATCTTTTTAAAGGTACATGTATATGGTAGGTCATATTGGCAATGGCTATTGAGTATATTGACCAATGGGCAATGACCAATGGCCAAAGGGCACTGACCAGTGAGGAATGACCAGTGACCGATGACCAGTGACCACAGATGTGCCAAACCTTATCGTAAATCAGCTAACAAGCTTGCGACGAAAGGTTTATGAGCAGAGCTAAGAAATGATCACATTATGGGCAACCACAGGCTCCCACATGGACTCGGCCGTCAACAGATGCGGCAGCTTTATTATAGAGGTCACTTAAAAAGCCTGCCATTTACAATTAACCGAAATTTGACTGATGCAGCTTAGGCGCGAACTCTGTTCCATAATTCATTTTTCGCTTCTTTATGACTAAATGGTATTGATTATTTCATTTTCATTTTGACATTCCGGCACTTAAAGGTATATCATTATTTGGTTTTAGTCAAAGAAATGCACATTCATGGGCACAAATGTTAAGGAAGATACAGTAACAGTCATCTGTCATCAGTCATCAGTCCTTTGCGGTACTCACGTTTTGAGAAAACCATGAAAAACGCGCATATTGTTTCTTGAGTCTTTTCACTGTTATTTTCATCTTCAAAAGATCTTTTCTGGACAAACACAGCATTTCAGGCTGAAAATTGTTTAAAGTATACATTTCCACCATTACCATCTAATGGTAAGTTATAGGTTAATCTGTGAAGATTTCTGTTTCGGTGTGCTACCAAAGTATGATAGTACCTATAATTGACGAGTTTAGTATAGGCATTTATGACGATTGTTATTATTTAAACTGTAAAGGGCAAATACAGGGACAAGGAAAGCAAGCTGTCTTAATTTTTTTGGTCTTATTCAGACCATTTTCGAATAACTAGAAGGAGTTGGTCTTCAAGTTGGTGCAAATTAATTCAAATGTGAATTTTCACCAGCATTTAGTGGATGTACTTTTTAGCAGACATGTCAAAATGTGTACATTATCCCCTATCGTACAAAAACATGACGACGTAGAGAGACTTGGTTATGATGACCGTGTGGAATGATCAAACAAACATGAAAACACGCCCCGAAGAAAGGTTAGATCCTCACTGCAGATCGTTTTCAGTCACGTTCGGGCTCGCCACTTCAGAACTGATGGCAGCGGCCGGGGCTTGAACCCTGAAATCTCGATCGAATGTGTATAGCCTTGGTTTCCAGTCAATTTTTTTTCTCGTTGCTGACAACATCCAGCGGCGATGTATTGGTCATGATTGTTTTGTTGTTCTTTTCATATTCGAAAAACTGACAAGGAGCCATGGAATGTAGTCATTTCCGCGAAATCTAAGCTAATTTCATCCTCGTTAAATTTATTACTTAAGGGGGTAAAGTTTTGTCCTAAAGAAACCCTCTTCTCCCGGGGGTGACCTGGTCAGACCTTACAATGACACCGGTGTGTCGTACACACACGGGCGGTACTGTATACCCGTGTCTTCTTTATACCAGCCGTCCCCGGGGCGAACCGATAATTCCCCGCCCGTTCATCGATCCCGAGGTCCCTTTGACTATCTACCTGAATTCCAAGTTGGCCTAATTTCGTCACCGACCCGTTTCTCGGGCGCGCGTTTTTTTTCTTTATACGTATATACTCCCCGGTCTGAAATGGATCCTGCGCAGCCCGCTCCGGAAAATTCTAATCGCCGGACCGATCGATAGGCAGCGGTGCCGCGACACCCCTACCACGCCGGAAACTCGGCGCGGATTTCGTCACCTGTGAAGGGGTTGGTGAGCCGCTAAATTTCAGATCGAGTGGACTACATTCCGTGCATTGTATATTCATAGCAAGGGGGAACAAGAACGAAGAAATAATGAAAAGGAACGAACTGTAGTGTCACTCTCAAGTGTTTAACATTTTGTGTGGTTTTCTTTAATGATATAAGTCATCTAAACCAACAAAAGAAGGAATGCGTCTTGCGCTTTTCTAAGAGCGACACTAAGTCCTTTTCAACTAATCACTGACTAAAAGTAGACGTTGGTGACTGCGTGTCCGCGACAGATTTGTATTACTCAGATGAGGTAGCTGAAAGGTTTGCGAAGCTACACAAACAAGTGTTTCTGACCCTGAAGCTGAACCAGACACAGGATTTCTGTTATCTAATGTAAAGACCTGAACGAAATCTTCAGATATGATGCAGAATGATGTCATATACCGCCGGAGGAGATCTAGGAGACGCACATTGGCTCCTTCTCAGAAGAGGCAAGAGGTCTCGGGGGAGGGGGGACTCACGGGGGCTCCTTTACCTCCTTTCAGTCCCAACCGCATGCAGAGAGTCCCCTGCGTGCGAGTAGGTCTACACATCTAGGGAAGCACTAGTGTCAAGACATCGATTTGTCGCCGTGATGTAAGCGACTGGCGAATTAACCCCCGTTCGCTTTCCTCTTCTTGAAAACAGCACGAGGGGGCCATTGAGAGGTATACCAGTAGGGGCCGCATAATATCCAACATGACTGTGTTCGACCTGCCCGTGTACATTCGGAGCCCGCGGGCACTCCGGGGCAGTTCAGAACGACAAGATGTCCGTGAACTTCATTGCCCTTCTAGTTCCTCCTTTGTTCCTTTCGCTTAGTCGTTTATTTACTCGAATCTCCATAGCTACACAGTGGCCGCATCCGTGTGCACTCTGTCTAATATTTGCACGAACTGGATGGAACAGCGTATGGCATAACCATCTCTCCAGCACTAGAGTGAAAGAGAGACAGATAGAGAAATACGTTGTATGTAGGTAATTATGTCAAATATCGATAAGCGATGCTGTGTGCAACGGGAAAGTCCATACACTTGTTCAGACCAGGGGTCGATTTCATCAAACTCCTCTTAACGTATTATATCAATCGTAGGACTTCATGCATTGCAGCCATACGTTGGATACGATGGGTTATCCTTCGTAACTCGAGTCAATCGTAGGGCTTCGTGAAATCGATAAAACGGCATTTGGAAACACTTTGCCAATCATGTATACTGACCTTATTTAATTTATACATGATTGTACATAATTGTAATGAATGACATCATTGAAATAAATGTTACTACTACTACTATTATACCTTTAAAACTAATATCAAACTTTGGTTTTTATCAAAGAAATGCAGATTCATGGACAGAAATATCAAGAAAGATACAGTCACAGTCATTTGCGAAATTCCCAGTCTCATATACGGTGTCCAATGTTTCGAGAAAACATTGAAAAACTCTCACGGTATACTATTTTTACACATTTTCACCGTTATTGTTGACCTTTCGAAGATCAAAATTGTTTTGGTCATTGGTTTGACTCTTTTCTGGATAAATACAGCATTTCAGACAGACATCTTTGAAATATATTTTCTACCATCATTTACGATCATTCTACCATCATTATGCCCTGTAAGTTATAAGTAAATCTGTGGAGATTTCTGTTTTGGTATGCTACCAAAGTATGATAGTACCGTTACGTTCCCCTGGCAATCCACCTTCCATAACTAAAAGTCACCTCAAACATCGATTAACAAAAATGGAACTCGTTGACAGTGAGGCAATCCTAAGCCTGTCCGTTCATAATGTTATTTGCTAAAGACCTTTTCCTTAATACCTCTCACCTCGTTCCAACAATCACTTTCAATCTTTAGATGCGATGTCCATTCACCCCCCGTCAGCCGGATCTGACCCCGGGCTAAAAGATTCATATCATGGGAGTCGATCTGGTGTGTCTCTGGTCTTCTTCCTAGACGTGTTGCGTGTGCCCGACGACCGGGAGTTCATAGATTATTCATTATATTTTTTTTTACACTTCCTCCTTCTTTCTTCGAGAGAAAAAAAGAGGAAGCTCAAACACACACAAAAAATACCGCGTGACTTGGAGATAAGAAAGAAAAAAAATGACGGTGTTTTTTTTTTATTCTCGGAGTCGGCCTGCTCTAGGGGCGAATGATCGTCTTTTTCTGACCGTATTACGGTGGTGGCCGACCGTGCATTAATCCGGATCATATCACACGCTGGGGGTAACACGATCCTTTTGGTGATAACGCGTCGGGAACGGAATCAGAGAGAAAAGAGAGGAGAAAATCGCTTACTCTATATAAGAGACTGAGAGGAAAAAGTGTTAGAAAAGGAGACCATACATGTACACGCTTTACTTTCATCTTCAATAAATGTCATGTATAGGTTGATCTCTGCAGTCATTCTATTCTTCCCGAAAGGTTTGTAGGATAAATACATGGAATACTGAACAGAAAATCAACCAGGAGTCTTCATTTTGTCCCATATGATCAAGATTTCCTTTCTTCTGTCGATCTCGTTATTCTATCAGAGGATTGTTTGACAGCACCACATTTTGATATCATTTGAAAATCAAGTGGTATCAAAGTGAGTTATCTAAGATAAGATGCATACTATTCCGCTTCTCCCTCACCACTACATCCCATTATGCTTCTTCTCTATCCTCAAACTCACTTGTCCTCCATCATCATTTCATACTCATATGCTCGTTTCATCCCTTCCTCTGCATCTTCCCTCTTGCCAATACGACTTCCTCCTCCGTACCATAACCATTCCACCACTCTCCTCATCCGCAACAGCTCCACAACTCCTTCATCCGCACCCGCACCACAACTCCTTCATCCGCACCACCACACATTCCATCATCCGCACCACAACTCCTTCCTTACCGTACCTACCATCTGCACACCACCACTACACCATTCCCACCACCACACATTTCATCATCCGTACCACAACTCCCTCCTTACCGTACCTACCATCTGCACACCACCACTACACCATTCCCACCACCACACATTCCATCATCCGCACCACAACTCCTTCCTTACCGTACCTACCATCTGCACACCACCACTACACCATTCCCACCACCACACATTCCATCATCCGCACCACAACTCCTTCCTTACCGTACCTACCATCTGCACACCACCACTACACCATTCCCACCACCACACATTCCATCATCCGCACCACAACTCCTTCCTTACCGTACCTACCATCTGCACACCACCACTACACCATTCCCACCACCACACATTCCATCATCCGCACCACAACTCCTTCCTTACCGTACCTACCATCTGCACACCACCACTACACCATTCCCACCACCACAGATTCCATCATCCGCACCACAACTCCTTCCTTACCGTACCTACCATCTGCACACCACCACTACACCATTCCCACCATCACACATTCCATCATCCGCACCACAACTCCTTCCTTACCGTACCTACCATCTGCACACCACCACTACACCATTCCCACCATCACACATTCCATCATCCGCACCACAACTCCTTCCTTACCGTACCTACCATCTGCACACCACCACTACACCATTCCCACCATCACACATTCCATCATCCGCACCACAACTCCTTCCTTACCGTACCTACCATCTGCACACCACCACTACACCATTCCCACCATCACACACTCCCTCATCCGCTCCATCACTCCATTATCACGCCATTACTCCCTCCTCCAAGCCACAATGCCATCACTACCTCCTCCGCTCCCTCCTCCACACCACCACTGCCTCCGCCGCACCATCCGCACCGTCTCCTCAGAAAGGCCTTTTCCCACTCGTAGACGTTCTTCTAATACTTCTGGTATACCAACCAAATAGCCTGGGTTCGATTTCGCCAAACTTATCATTTAAACTTACTCTCAATTGTAGGACCTATGATGCATTGCAACGTAATTTTGCGTTACGATTGATCGCAGCGTTTCGTGAAATCAACCCCTGTTTACCTAGACCTAACAACCTACCCCAATTTTATAAAAAATGTTAACAACAATCCTTTTAATATTTTCAGATGTTCTCTTCCATCATACCTATTTGTTTCTATCTTCGCACGCGCAATAGTATTAGTCCTATCTTGAAGGTAGTATCATAGTTTGGTAAGAAACCAAAACAAAAATGTTCACAGATTTACGCATAACTTACAGAGTATGAAGATGGTGGTGGTAAAAACATACCGTTAAAATTGTTCTGCCTGAAATGGTGTATTTATTCAGAAATTAGTAAAACAACGACTGGAAATCTGTTGGATCTTTCAAAAGATAAAAAATAAAAGAGAAAAGACCTAAGAATTACTGTGCCTGTTTTTCACTGTTTTCTCAAAAAGTGGGCACTGGATGGGACTGAAATTTTCACAAATGACTGTTACTGTATCTGTCTTGATATTTTCGCCCATGAATCTGCATTTCTTTGACAAAAACCGAAGTGTAATACCTTTAACAATAATGTTCATACACAGACCGCGAGGTCGGTTAAAACGTGCCCATCATAATTTGAAGAAGAATGAACATGCTGTCCAGATGATTTTTGTCCGAATTACGCAAATTGAATACCATCACTTGAACGCAATTATTCTCAATGTACTCCTGGACGAAAACGGTCTCCCATTAAACGAATGACGAAACAGATGGAAATGCATGTTATTTATGAATCATTTTGTTCCCACGGTGTACGGGGATGGTTTTTATGTATTGTTCGTGGCAATATTTTCAGGTCATTTGGGTACTGGACAGAATAACAATAGTTCCTCTGGCTCGCTTTGAGGTTAAGGTCACTTCAATATTGACCACTTGTGACTGGACTGAATTATTGAACAATAAAATTGAGTCGAACCACCTAGTGTTGACACCCCCTCCCTCATGATAATAATAATAATAATGACGACCATTGTTAATACAAATATTTCTGAGACGTTATATAAAGTATTGTGCACAAACGTACGCACCCAATTCAACACAATAATTCCCTGAAGCAATAGACTTAAAACTAGCGCTAGTTCTTTCCAAGCCTTAACAAAATACGGACGCTAATTATGAACCAATAAAACGTATTTAGGCAAAACCACATAAAGGCAAAACATTACGGAGACATTTCAATTGTTCCTTGATGTTGAAATTCAATGTCGAAGCCATTTTCTTTAAATCTTTAATTGTCCTTGTAAAACTAGTACCGATAAATAATAAATAAAAATGAAGCAAATAAAGTAAACGAAATAATCATCGAAACTAGGCCCTATAATTGAATGAATAAAATACCAAGACAAAAATTAGGTCCGTGTTACAAGAGGTTTTTATGTCAAAAGAGACTGTAATTTTTTCTTGTAAAATTGTTTGGCGAAGCGTCTCCGAGGATTTCCACAAAGAACCCTTTAACCAAAGCTGCAGATTTCTTTTCATCCTATCTGGTGTATCTGGTGGCGTATTATTTTGCGTAGAATCGTGAAAGAACGATACAATGTATTGACACTGTTGGGTTTCATCTCACGGAAAAGGCAACATCCGATGACAATGACTCCACGGTAAATCGAGCCAGCAAACCGGCCAGGGCCACATAGCAGCGCACGCTGTAGCCAACCCCGTCTAACCTCCCAAAATGGCCAAAAACAGCAAGTGATGTCATAACTTGTTTTGAACGTTTCGATCGACAGCTCGGATAATTCGGCTCGATATTACACCAGTAACTGAACTGAAACGCCTCTGATTCTTGCCCTTTTTATAGAAGAGTACGAAGGGGAGAAAACGAAAACACGGAGAGCGGTATAGGAGGAACACAACACCCCGAATTTGCGTCTATTTCTGGTCAAACAGTTCGACCGCTCTTCGACTACATGCAATGAATATTTCAGGCCGGCCGCGGTGATATCAATTTCTCTGTACGGGTAACGGCCGCTCGTATTTTTTCTTTTAATCATTTTCATCTGATATATAGACACATGGCTTGCAATGCACATAGGCCTATTCTTCATGCGATGTTTTAAACACACTGAAATCGTCATACAACAGTCTGAAATATACCTTTAAAGGTTTAATGAACTCAAAACTCATTAGAAGTTAAATACATCTGTTTTGTAATACAACTCAACCTGTCTATCATTGTTTTTGCTAACAAATATTGTATAATTATGTAAAAAGGATGTATTTTGGACCCATGATTTAGCACCCCACTTTTCGTGACGAAAAACCTTGCTTACGTCACGTACAGAAGTGTGAGCCTATACTTGTTCTGTAGGTGCCGTTTATACACGCATTGTTGCGTGGATCGATTCCAAAATGTTGTTGTTGGGGAGCATACATGTACTGATTTTTTAAAAACTTGTTAGTCAAAATGTAATATGTACATAAGCATAAACATTTATATAGTAATTAATTATGTATTAAGCAATGCATTTAAAGCACTTCCATCTCTTTCCCAAATTCCTTTACAGTAAACCTTTAAATCATTTCGACATGTTCAACTTATACCGTTCCACGTTATGGCTTGCAGAGCACAAAACACGTTATGTTTTGAACACTCCAAACTCATCAAACAATCCTTAAAGCTATGAAATGGTTGTATATGCCCCAACCTTTAATTTATTAGAACTCTATGCCCATACCATAGAGCTAGCTATATGCTTACACTAAAAGGATTGACCTGATGATTCAGCATCCAACGAAACTGTTAAAGTGTGACGTTTAAGGTCATCATAAAAACAGCGTTTATGAACGGTTCAATGACATGAAAACGGAAACCTGATATACAATAAAAGGAAATATGAGAGGAATAGTGGGAAAAACGACAAAGGGACATGAAGACTAGAAAGGTCAGAAGCCTGAATGCGAAGTGTCAAAGCTAGGAAGTCTGATAGGTAATAATAGAAGCAAACATTAAATTACTGCATTTGTAAAAGGATTCGAAAAAAAAAATATGTGGTCAATATTATTACGGGTATAAAGTATAAACGCTTACTTTTATAATGTCCATTTTCTACACCACGCAGGATTTCTGTGAAATATTCTCTGCCGGAATGATTGTAAGAAAATCCCACAAACATTGGATTTCAGGTAAATGTTTTAAATTCGCGTCAGTTGATTTGGACTTCAACAATTGACATTTATCATGTTTAACACAATTGGAGTAAGCTCAAATTCGCGTGCAGCAAAAACACAAAACTGTTATAAAACGTGTAAACGCCGATGTTGATGGTTTTTTGGCCTATTTTTCATTATATTATGGAATACATTGTTTGTTCCCAAAAACCTGTTCGTGGCCTTTACCTTCAAAATGCTGGTGTCGAGAAAATTACTCATCTGGAAATACAAACTGTGCGAAAGAGTAACCGTTAAACATCCTGCTAAATGTCACACACCTACACAGTTGAAGTCAAATATTTTTTTATTTATTAATTCGTATATTTTTTATTATCTATTGTGCAGAGACGAATGGAAGCCTTTCGGTCAGCAAGCGATTCGCTCTTTACCCATGCATTAATAATGTACAATTCTTGACGGCCTTTTACCGTAAATTTGTTATTATAAATATTATATGATGATCGTTTTTTTTTTGGCCATCTCGTCTTCCTCCGCACGTTAATGAATAGCCTGGCCATGATATGCCGAGGTTTCAGTGGGAGGGGCTTATGTGTGTAAGAGGCGGGGAGGATGGAAACATATATTTAGTCACGATATATTTTGGTCAAGTCAATTCTTTTTCCACTCGTTTCTCACTCGTTATAGACACTGGCTTAGGCCCACTTGTAAACATGTTGCCAATGTCATGGCCGTGCTTAGCACAAAAATTTGCAAACCATGAAATATCTGCCCTTAAAAGTACTTTCATACTTTGGTAGCATATATTATAGGCTACCGAAACACAAATATTCAAGGATTTACCTTTACATCAAGGTATAAAGATGGTGATGGAAGAAATACACTGTTGTAATTCTTCTGCTCTAAATGCTGTATTTACCCAGAAAAGAGTAAAACCAATGACCAAAAACAATTTTGATCCGTTCAAATAAAGATACAAAATAACAGTGAAAAGATGTTAAAAATACTGTTAGTGTTTTTCACTGTTTTCTCAAAAAGTGGGCACCGTATGAGACTGGAAATTTCACAGATGACTATTACTGTATCTTCCTTAATATTTCTGCCCATGAATCTGCATTTGCTTTGACAAAAAACAAAGTATGAAATTACCTAAAAAACATGATTAACAACCACATTTCCATGTGTTGTGTTTCACCTGTGATTGACCTTTAGTTGTTGTTCGCTGACAATGCATATCAAATGGAATGTTTACACGGTGGTTTGTTTTAGTGGGCATGATATTTTGTGCTAAGCAATTATTTTTGTGCTTAGCAGCTCCATGAAATTGGCCCGTGGTTTCGGCAGGGGAGGGGACCGGGAAATATAGTGACTATGCAATTTCTTTACAAAATTTCTAACAGTGGTGTTCGAGGCGGTCATTTGTGTTTATTTAAAATAGAAACCGTCTTGTTTCATTGTCGCTATGTAGCTTCAGTGTCTTTTGCTTCAGTTCTGTAACATGAAAGAGGTTATGTTAGCCAGCTAACCTAGCATGTAGCCAATTTCATAGAGCTGCTTAAAAGCACCAAACTTTGCTAAAGCACCAAAATCCTTGGTAAATAAAACCAGTATGCCAGCCAAAACTCCTTGTGAATGTTATGCTCAGCAAACAATGGTCGCATACAAGTCAAAAGCAATTAACTTCACATACAAATCCTGTTTGATCAAGGAAGACTTTTCTTTCTTAAGACAATTTTAAGCAGCTCTATGAAATTGGCCCCTAGTGTGTCGTCTTCAAAATATATTCATACAAAAAATATAGTTATAATAAAACAAAATGAATATTAATGTCCCTTACCTATTCCTGAGCCACACGTAGCAAATTGGCGAGCTGTATAAACACTTAATTTTTTTTTTTGCCATTCCTTTGGGACATTCATATTTTGTAATCATGACCTGGGTTTTATGGTGGGAGCCTGGAAACCTATATAGTCGCACTGCCAAAACAATAATACTTGATTAACAGGCTACCTACATGGCCCTCTTTTGATGAAGGTCTATTCGTATTGTAATCACGCCAACCATCGGCTATTATGACAAGCCCAAGGGCCATTGAGCCTATGATCTGCTATAGGCCTATATAACAGTATTCTGTTTCTACGCTTATAGTCGTCCTATAGTTCCACGCGCAAATAACAACTGATAAAAAGAAGTATAGGAAAACACGATCTGAGGGGAAATCGGGGCAATGGCTCCTCGGCAATGTAATTTTGACCCAGATTTGGATATCCCCAGTACCTAAGTCATTTGCATATTGTAATTGAGCGCCATTTTTTGTCCTCTCAGTCCCTCTATCAAGTGATGCTAGGATATCTTGTCTCCCTAATTCCGTCCTCGGATTGCATTGTCTATCGAAATGTATAAGGGACTGTGTGATTAAATGCATAGTGCTTATAATCTGGAACGCCAAGATGAATATTTAGAGGTCCTTTATTGTTTACTGTAAGTTAAAATGTCAGTGTTTTTTTATGGCTGTATATTTTATCCAGAAGTTTTTTATTTTACAATCAACCACGAGTTATCCTTGTATGATTTTTGAGAAACCTTTCTTTTTTTTGAAAGGTATAATACATGTTGGCCGCACAGCACTTTTTTGTGTAATCCAACATTCACGTAAAATAACACACCTGTGAACATTTGAGCTCAATCGGACATCTGAGTCACGAGAATATTTCGAAAAATCGACTCATCTTTTCTTATAAAAGAATGGTTTTGATCTTACCCCAAGATCAAAACTGTTTTCGGTGTATGCTTCGTTAATTTCTGGATAAATACTCCATTTCAGGTGGAAATATTTTAACGGTATGTTTCTACCGGCACCATCTTCATACCCTGAAAGTTATACATAAATCTGTGAAAATTTCTGTTTTGGTATGTTACCAATCCTGTACTGTACCTTTACTAGAAGCCCCCAAGAGCTGCGCGCCTGTGATCCAGACACATTGGTAGTTCGTCATCTTTGGTTTCAATATTGACGTCATTACTGGGATCTCTTTCAATAATTATTTCGTCTATTAAGTCATCGTCCGTGTGTTTACTAATGTCAAAGAGATCAGCCCGGATCGAGAGAGGTATACGAGATTGAACCTATAAGAGCTTCCAGCGAAAGGTGAAACCACCTTGGACTTTGGGGTAAACGTTCTTGTTTTCTACCTAAAATCAGCAGTGAGTTTTGCTATCCCGTCGTCCATGGGTGTCGATCCCGGTGGGGGGGGGGGGGGGGAGAGATGGGGAAATATATCCCCCATTATTTGAGGTAGTAGGGATGACATGTATGATCATCCCCTCAATATTTCGAGGGTGAATGTCATTTGATACCGACAAAATATCTGAAGTTCCAACAAAATGATGAAAAACAAAACAGAGCATGATCGTTTTTAAATGCTCTAAAACGCGACTTTTCGACTCTGTTTTTTTTTTAATAAGTCCCTGGTGCGGGAGGGGGTATCTACCCCTCCTGAACACCCCGCTTGGTCGTTTCGCAAAATCATAAATCATCCCCCAACCATGAAAAGGAATCGACACCTATGACGTCGTCAGTAAATATATTGAAAAATAGGAATCGAATACGTGGGTATTCACGAAAATGAAAACTGGATTCAATTTAATTCAATTCAATTTAATTTATTTATCCGTCATATAAACAAATACATGACAATTAATCAGACATCAAATTTTGAAACTATACAATACTGCACGAACAAAACAACATACAGATTAGGAAAAACAAAAACAACAACAACAAAAATCATCAAAAGTCAAATACATCAATAAGCAGCAAAGACGATCAACATTATGAAGATTCAGAGTTCAGGTCAACATTAAACATTCAGAGTTGTCCATCGATAATGACTAAATATTTATAGTCATTGTTTTTTTTTCTGTTAACATGATCAAACATGTATCCATACACTGCAAACCCTCACAGAAAAACAAAATAAATGAAAGGGCCTTTGCCTCGTGCTTGATAATGCGTAGGAGTTTCTTCCTTCGAACTAAAACAGGGTTTTTTTTCAAACAGAAGAGATAACTGGACGCGTTAAAAAACAAAAAGAAGAACAAACAGAACTGATCTGTTTTTCTTGTTTGACACGAGCGTACTTACAATCCCAGATAAGCAACGTCGAAAACCTCACGAAATCCTTATACCTGATTCGGGGTACAGTATTCCTATATACCCACTGATTCAATTACAGGGTTATTGTAGCCGTTGGTAGTACGATAAATTCAACAGCCAACGCTATAATTGCAAATGATAATAAACTTGCCGCGATTGTGTCAACATTTGTCCGTACATTTTTAAAGTGCAAGACAGATTATGTTCGGCCAATTATTACGATTGGAGTCTGAACGGTGCAACGGCTCTTGGACAAATCAAAAACGCTCATACATAATTTTCTAAAAACAGTACATTATAACAATCAAGTAGAACAACATTTCCCCTTTCTACTGAGTGCAATGAAATCTTGGGTCGATTTCACGAAGCCTTACGATCGATCGTAAATTGAGAAACGAAGGATAACCCATCGTATCCTATACACTCTAAAAAAAAAGGTAAAAAAATCATGTTTTTTTGTTGTGTAAAACTGCTGGGTACAACTGTTGTGTAACATTTTACTCAACGTTGGGCAAACTGGCGTTTTCTGCAGTACCTCCAACTTGTGTAAAGTATGATGCACAACAAAAGGGTAAAAATCTATCCAATAAAGGGTAAGAAATCAAACAACACATCGACGAGTGTAGAATTGGAGCTTTTTACCCATCAACCGGTTTAAAAGAAGCTTATTTTACACGGATGACGTGTACGAAAATACGATTTGCACGTGAAAATGGTAAACAGTACTCCGAACGGGGTAAGCTCGTGCCGTGTGCTGACATGTGCTCAAAACGCACCATCATGTATCATCACCATTAACGCTGCAGTTAGAAGATGGCGGTGGAAAAGCCGCCGGAGACATGCCGGAGTTGTCAATCTTTGATTCCTGTGTTCAGAGGTAATTCAGTGATCTGTTTGTTCTATTTTCTTGCTTCCACAAACTGTATACTGAAATTGCTACCATTAGCTAGTTGTCATCATAGTTCATAAGCCATCATTGTTTTCCATTTCCATTAGGTTAAACAGTCACTAATTCATATCGCATTCAATTTAAATATGTCATTATTTTCTTTATTTTTACGAAGGTATTGGCATTGAGGACTATGTGAAGATAAACCAGCGTAGCAGAAGCCAGCCGTTCATCTAAGCAGTTGAGGGAGTGCAGAGCTCGGACCGTATACCTTCGTCATCAGCGACAAGCCATCCCCTGTGAAAAACTCTTTCAAGCAGTAGGCCTAATATAATTTTCTCTCACTTTTTGAATTGATTTCAGACTTTCAGAAATTCAGAGTAGTGGAAGAAACTTACCAAATTGTTCATTTGATACTCACAATGCCGTGAAAGAATGACCAAATAACGTGTGTGTTATTATCAATCGTTAATATTTGTGATTATTTTTGAAAAGAAAATATATTATTTATCATCCTCTGTGGATTTTAGAAATTATTCCCCATAACACAAATATTAGTGTTTTGTTTTACGATTACAGTTCAAAATTTATTAATTTTTCTCTAGTGTGTTTTATGAAATTCAATATCAATGGATGGTGATTTCTGATCGTTTTTCTGACATGAACTTTTAAATGGATGATAAGCAATAATTGATTAGCCATGTTATACAGCAGTGAATCAACTGAAAAGCATGTGAAACCGAAACAGTTGTTTAAGAAATCATTTGAAATAATTCTTATACTACATACAATCATAGCTTAATCAGAATATATAAAGAAGTTGATTTTATGTTAAGAAAAACGAGCTCAGATTGAATAAAAACACAGTAACGTGTGAATAAGTTGATCAAATAACGTTATGATTGTAGTGTTTCTTTTCTTCCCCTAATTTGTTTAACCGAGTAGCAGGCTAAAAATTACTCAACTAAAGGGTAAAAGAATAGCACAACTGTGTTGGGTAAGAACATTTTACACAATATCTGGGTAAGAATTTTACACAACACCTGGGTAACATTTGGGTTGGGTAAGGTTTACCCAACTTTTGTGCGATGGAGGGAACATGGTTGTTTCTGGGTAAACTCTATTTTTACACAATATTGGGTTATAATTTACACAGGCCTGTGTAAATTCTTACACATCGAAAGTTGGGTAAAATTCTTACCCAAGTCGACAACCATGTTCCCTTTTTAACCTCAAAAGGGTAAGAATTTTACCCAATTTTTTTTAGAGTGTACGTAGGGCTACAAAGCATCATATGTTATTATGAGTTTGATAAAACCGACCCTAGGCCGGTAACCTATCCCGAAAACTCCATTCACTTCCAAATAATTAGGCCTAAAGGTATAATACAATTTATTGGTATAAGAGTATTGCCGAGTATGGGCCGAGTCCGAGTACTTTTTAGTCGAGTCCTGGGGCCGATTTCACTAACGCTTTGAGATCATCGTAAAGCCCAAATCCGTCGCTAAACGGAGAATCGATCTCTTCTTTGCGTAGCAATTTTCCGTTCAGCGATGGATTTGGGCTTTACGATGATCGCAAAGCGTTAGTGAAATCGGCCCCAGGTCCTAAGAACCTAGTTAGCGTTTATTGCATGCGCTGCGTGGAGTCGATAACGCAATACATTCATCGTTAATTTGTATAAGTTAAGTATGGAAAAATTAATAATTAAAACCCAAATTTTCTTTCGAGTACTTGCAACTGGGATCGAGTTAACCGAGTACAATATTTGTCGAGTACGAGGACGAGTCCGAGGGGAGTACTCCAACACTGGTTAGAACAGCATTCATACTTTGTCTGATCTAATAATTATGTACATAGAATGATAAACCTGTGAGAATTTGAGCTCAATCGGAGATCTGAGTCACGAGAAAACAGCGAAAACTCGACTCGGACTTTGTTTCACAAAGGCGGCAATATTCGAACTGTATTTTTCTACCAGCACCATCTTCATATTCTTCATACCCTGAAACGTATAAAATCGTTTCCGTTTGGGTATACCAATTCTGTACTGTACCTTTTAAGTCCCCCCGATCGCGAGTGATATACTTTTGTTTCTGCAGGGAATCATTGCTGTGTCTCGCGCTGATACTAGATTACTGGTTTCGACTGTTGATGAGGGCTGGTCAATAAAATCGCAACATATTTAAACAGGTTGCACCATGATTCACCATACTGCCCAGAAGCCGACCAATGTTTACAAAAACCATTTACACCATTGTTAACAAAAATATTTACCTTTGGCATTAACGGGCCTCTGTAGGTATGTGAGATGACCACATAATACTAATAACTTAAAACCAACGGGATTTTCGAATGTGGCGTATACCAGACCTTTAAACTACAATTGACACGTCCATGACCACTAGTCGTGAATTAGCAGTCTCGGTGTCGATTGAAAGTATCGATTACGAGCCACAAGACATGGATGGAATAACTGTGAATTATAGGGATGTTGGCTCGTCCAGCATTATCGTGGCTTATTTCCACGAGGGCCGTCGGGGGTTGAGATTCACGGCGTTGAGCTTTAACAATTCACGGCAGTGCTTGAGAAACTTTCATTTGAAGAGTTGAAAGTTTCCGCTATCTCTGGGAGAGCGCTGCCCAATAGACGAAGTCAGCAACCATTATTAAGCTTCAAGCGTTGACACGACACTCCATTTTAAAACATGCCTTTCTCTTTAGCTCCGGAATCAGTGATCGACCCACGTTTGGTCTGGAGGAGAAATTCTCTCCGTATTTCCTTTTTTCTTTTCTTTTGAAATCGCTGTTGGGGGAAAGTTTTGAGCCTGGGAGAACGATTGAGAGGAGAGAGTTTGTTGACAAACGGAATCGCGTACTCAGTTTTGTCATTTCAGCTGTGAGGCCCTCCTGCCTCCCAATGTGCTATCATGCAATGCGTCTGCATGTGTTTATAGCTATGGCAGCGCCGTGTCTTCACTTGATGTCAATGGCGTGCCATGCCTGGCTTGCTGTTAAGTGCGTATTATCGGTTGACTTGCTAGGTATATAAGGGGCTAGAGCTGGCACGGACCGACCTCCCCTGGATGCAAAAACACGACCACTTCAGCAGTGGAGTATTTGTACACAGGCATGAAAAGCCATTCCGTCGGGGGTTGACATCGATTCGCCACGGCAAAGATTTTCTTTCTTTTTTCGGGGGGAAATAGGGGGTGATTGTGGGGGGCTGGCAGGCGGATATACGGCTATCCGGTGGGCACATAAAGTTGGGCATCTATAATTTCCGGGCCCCGGAGATTTCCTTTACTCCCATTTCTTCTCATTCCGCTAGACATCAAGTCGAGGCGAGGGCAATTGTTGGAGACGGAAAAAAGGGGGACGATGTAGGGGGTGTCCTGTTCTGGAATCATTAAGTATTCCCATTTGATGTCTAAGGCGTTGATAATGTACAAATATGATCGATTAGCGATATTTGCCATGTAATGACTGACAACACGAGTGCCATGTAAATTACGTGTGTCGGTTGCTTAACTTAATTCCAATATTGGAGGTTTATGATTTTGTTTTGGTGACCAATATGTATGATTGTGCCGGTTTTCATCGTTTCATGCAATGCTCCTCTTTTATCTTATGATCTTTGATATCTCATCACTCATTTTGAAAGTGTGGTCTTGTTTTTTGATGGCGATGTAATCATTATTGCGTGCACGTGGTGCAACCATCTTTTGAACTCTGACCGAGTGCGCCCTAAACGGACCCACTGGTATAGGTCAATTGTCTTGGTGTCCCCGTGTATTTCCAATAGAGCGAAGACCTAGATCTAGCTCTGGATGCAGCCTACTTAATACACGGGTTTACACCTTGGTGGCCATCTTAGATTTTGATCGCAACTTCAAAACGAGGCACTATCACACATGCGCACTTTTCGAAGTGTAAACCCGTGTATAGGCGCACTTGGTCAGAGTTCAAAAGATGGTTGGTCATCATGAATGTTTTCTACGCATGCGTGATTGTGAGATGTACTTTCTTAGGGCTTGTTTGTTTATGACGAATCTTGCTGATCCGGATCCCATTTTAGCGTACCCTGCATATAGGAGGGGGATCCCAAAATATCGGATCCTGTGCGTTTAACAAACTGACAGGCCCTTTGCCTTACCATAAATATGGCGACGTGGAGACGTCAGTGTAGATGGTCTGTGTAGCCCGTGAATTGAATTTGTTAAATTTCGGCCATTTTCAGAGTCTGGTTTTTAAATAAAAATATCCCTTTAAACGAATTCGAAAATCACGCATTGACTCTGCAATAATGTGCATAAAATCATGATAATGTGTATAATAGTGAGCGTTTATCATTTACCGCTTTGCTTATTTCCATTTGCTTCTTAATCAATTGGGGTTAATCTTGTGTTCCTTACATTTCCTCATTAAGTTATTGTTTCCTTTTCCCATTTTGCTACACGGAATTCAATTGACTTTTTTTGTATCCTTCGGCTATATGAAACTCTCAAAGTGTTTTTATTCTTAAAAAGATCTCGAGGAGATGTTGAAAATATTTTCTGTCGAATTTAAATTGCTTTGGCCCGCGGGAATTAACTTCATCGTATTAAATCATCTTATATTATGAGCTGACCCTCCGGGCCTCAGACGGCAACCGGGAAAGAATAACAGTTCTATACCGTATCTGTTGCATGGACGAAACTTGCTGCAGGGTAAGGGACTCCGCGCGTGCACGGCGAGGGGATGGATGCACGGACTTGTCCGTCCAGGCTTCATGTGTGTGTAAGGATGAAGATCTGAGCACTGAAGCCAGTGATGGAGGAATTACCACCGTCTTGGCGTGCGCGTGGCATGGCCTGGTCGACGCCGCGCAGGAATTTAATTTACCAGAATGCCAAAGTAATCCTTTTAATGAAAAAAAAAAAGGAAGACCGGAGCTTGGCTGGCAGCTTTCTGAGCTGCCCTCTGTACCCTGCAGGGTCGTATTTTTTTCGCATCGGAAATGTGACTGTTTGAACTCTGTAATAGGAAATGACTGGATGACAAGAAGAGGGGCATATTATACCCGGAGAGGATGTGAGATTTTTCCCCTTGGTGCATTCTTGGTCAACGGCCAGTGATTGCATAAGCAGGACATTGAGTCCAATGAGATAAACGTTTCTATCTCTTCCCGCTCATTTTCCATAGGTTTTCCACAGAGATTGCGGCGAAACGTGACGCAGTTCATGAATTCTGAGACCGTGAAACCGAGGTCCAGTACTCACCAGTCGGCCACGTTTCCTCACAGGATAGCTGGGGGATAGATTGTGTTTCATTTTGGTTTACAAAAACCAAGTATTACGCATCCACAAGAAGAATGTTTATCACAAATCTAAGATGGGCAAAGAGAGATAAAATGGCAACAACAACAACAGCAGCGGTGGGCGGGAAAGTGATGCACATTGCGTATTATGCCCTCCTCATTGTGAGATAGTGACGTCAGGGAATCGCGCTCTGTCGTCACCATGGGTGTCGATCTCGGGGGGGGGGGGGATGGGGGGGATATATCCCCCCCCCAATATTTGAGGTCGGGGGGATGGTGTGTATTATCATCCCCCCCAAAAAAATATTTTGAGGTTGAATGTCATTTAAGTTTATTGTATAGAAATATTATATGATCCTTGCTGTTTTTTTTTTCTGTATTCGCAGTGAATGTATACATTTGATAGCAATTTTAAATGCTCTTTCGACTCTGTTTTATTAAAAAGTCCCTGGTGCGCGAGGGGGGTATCCCACCTCCCACAGCCTCCCCCGGCTCGGTCGCTTTGCTACATCGCATAGGACACCAATTCACCAATCATCGCCCCAATCATGACAAGAAATCGACACCAGTGGTCGTCACTGTTAATGATAGTCAAAGGTAGTCAGCCCTTCATCAGTGTAACACCGTATGATTACTATTGCGCTGGCGTGACAGATTTCATACTTCTTTCCGTACACCCTTTTACAGGGCTGTTTGGTAATAATATTGTAAATTGTGCGCTCCCGTTCTATCTGGGTTATTTGTGGGGTTAGCATTATTTTGTAAGAACTCTTTGCAGTATTTTGATATTAACAGCTCCTGCAGCCGTTTTCACAAAACTTCAAATGTTGCGTAACTTACACAACACTTTCCTGCCTTGGTTGCACAAGTTATGGCCTTTTCACAAAACTTATTTTGTATGTTGCGTAAGTTACGCAACATTTCGTGAAATCGGCTGCAGAGGTCGATTTCACCAAACTCATCGTAACTTTCGAGGGACTTGTAACGCAATGCAGCCCTACGTAGGAAACGATGGGTTATCCTTCGTAACTCACGTTAGGATGGATCGTATGACTTCGTGAAATAGACCCCTGGTCTTTTTTTTTCTGAAAATGACCTCAAAGCCTTTTACTTTATTGACAATGTCATCCCAAATTGAAAATCTCATTTTCTTTCCCTTTTTGTTTTTCATTTCCATATAGCAGTTCGGAGGATAAGAAATTAGCTTGGGCAGCTCATTTGGCACGATTTCGTTTGCCAGCTTCTTTTAGAGCTGCCTATTAGTACCCTACAGAAACCGAGCCCCTAGGAAATTCTTTCTGATGCTATTAAAGCATTCTCAGAAATTAAATCGGCTGCAGGGTGCTTTCATTTTAAAAAGAGGGAACCTCGGCCTTCAAACTTTTAAGACAACACGGCATGTGTGTGTGTCAGGCTATTGGACATTTTCCTCCTTTCCCTAGCAATGATAAACAGACACTGGCTTAATTAAATTTCTATGGTTTGTTACGTCCTCGGATTTTGTTGACACTCCGTCGGCTCTGGGTTGTTTTTGGCATTGGGTTCCATGCGGCTGGCAAGGGCATATACGCAGAATGCATATCAGATAATCTTTCATATTTCTTTGCACGAAATGATTCACTATCACGGTGGCTGTTTTTTTCTCATGTATGTGAACATGGTATAGTCTTTTCGACCATCTTTTTGAATTTTCTGTCTGAATTAGGGATGCAGTAGACGATTTATCCCAATGCGAACGAGCAATCTTTATGGTTATAGTCCTAGTTTAAGCCAGCAACTATATAAGAGGAATGATTCTGACATTTGAGGATTAAGTCAGGCCGGTAGATGATGGACTTTTATTAAATTCATCTGCGAGACCGTATAGAACAGCACTACGGGCAATCTAGATGGGAGATAATGTTTAGAGGGGGGAGGTGCAAGTTTAATAAGCTCAGTGGATTAGCCTTCCTATTCTACACAGTGGGCAGAATATATAATTTCTTTTTTTTATGCTTGAAGGTTATGGATGCAGGATTTTATTCCTTGGATGCATTTTGATGAAAACTGTTCTAATATGCATGGCCTAATTTTGGAAATGTTTCACAGTATTATACACGGGATGGTTTTATGTGCATGGAAGTTTTGATCCAGTTAGGGCGTTTGTCTCCTCCCTATCGTTAATCCACTAAGTGTTTCCGTTCGCCCGTGGGTGAAATGGCTATCCTTGCGAACGGGGACGGTGGGGTTGATGGGGTGGGGTGAAGTGGTTTCAGCTTCAAATGCATAAACCAATCCGTACAGCTTCACAAAAAGACAAACAAACAGACACACAAAGAAACGAACGAAAGGACGAACTAACTGAAGTGTTGTCCACATATCCAATCTTGCTCCATCTTCTCAAGGACATGCTAGTGGGGTGGGATGGGGTGAAGGGGTGTCGTTCTGCTTCAAATGCATAAACAAATCCGTATACAGCTTCATAAAAACAAATACTCAAAGAGACCGACAAACATACACTTAATAAACGAACAGACGAACGTTGTCCACATTGTAGAAGCGTTGTACACATGTCCATACCGTGCTTCATCTCCCCAATAAAAGGATATAGCGTACTAACTTTGATTTCATCAAACGAACTTGATCGGCAGTATTTAAGCTGTTTTTCCTCGTGAAATTATGTAAAGATTGCGTTTCTAAATAAAAAGAGAAAAATAGCTGACATAACAAACAACACTGAGCCATAATGTGTGTACGTCTGGAAACGTTGGCTTCGGCTCCGGCTTCGGCTCCATCTCCGTTCATTTTGAAAAACACACAGAATATAAACTGTTGGCTGTGGCTTGAGACGTAGATAAGCCATTAGCCAAAAATAGTTACTCCATGTTGAAAACCTGGCGACGCCTTTCATTGACTCAGCCCCTATTTCATGGAATCCGTTAAGGCCTATTTAATGCGCTTACGGGTACTGCTACGCGTGAAATATATTGGAAATCATGGAATCCGTAAGCATGACTTTCGGTTAGCAAAGACATTCTAGGGTAGCCGTGGTTATTTTCTGCTAACGCGCTGTAATATGCATTCTGCAGAAATTCCTTGCTTACCGTTATTAAAAAGAAAAGTGTCTCGTGAAATACGCTAACCGTTATCAAAAACAAATCTGCTACCGTAAGCGAAGACTTTTTGCAAACGGTTTTAAACGGATTCCATGAAATTGGGCTCTGATATCACGAAGTACATCAAACAGAAATAAATTCATCACATCGCAACGCTGCATTCAATGAGTAATCTTTTAAAATTTAATTTCGATTAAATTTTGCTCTAAATCACTTCCGTTACTTAGCACGGAGACTTCCTTCTAAATAAAAAAAAAAGCACAAATCTGTTCCGCCATTTTGTCAAGATCTGTATACAATAAATTCCAAGTCCAATTCCGATAATTCTCACGCTATGGCATGCTCTTAATCGAGACACGCCTTCAAAAGTCACACATTACAAAAGCACATTGCTAAAGATGTACCTTCAACGCTCTTTGAAAATTATATTTATTCGATTTTAATCGTCACTTTACCGAATAATTGGCTTTTTATTGGTCTTCGATTAAGTTTGATCATTAAAAAAAAAATGGATGCTGGATTTCTAGGTAATTTCATGCTTTGGTTCTTGCAAAAGAAATGCACGGGCAAAACTATCAAGAAAGATACAGTAACAATCAAATATGAAATTTCCATACGTTTCCCACTTTTTGTGGAAATAGTGAAAAACGCCCAAGATATTTTTGATCTTCCGAAGACCAAAATTGTTTTTGGTCATTGTTTTAATCTTTCCTGGATAAACACAGCATTTCAGGCAGAAAAATTGTACCGTATGTTTCTACCATCACCACCTTTATACCCTGTAAGTTATAGGTAAATTTCGTGATATTTCTTTAGTGAATAATTGAAATCTATTATACAATTTGACATGAGCATAGAAAGTACACCTTTAACAACTTTGTTCAATGAACACACCAGCCTCTCTCTATAAAAACAATCTTCGTCCAATTCATAACAAGTTTGTTTGAAAACAAACACAAGAAATGGAGTGGCAATACTTCAAATACATAAATACATTTCTATTATTTGTTGTTTTATATTATAAGTATGTTATATTATTTTGTTTTCCTCCAGGTAAATTGACATTACGAAAATCACACACTGAATAATATTACGGACACAATCAAAGAGCAATAACCCTGTAGCCGCCATCTTTATTATTTGTATTTTCTTAAAAAATAGACTGGCAACTATCTCAAGTTCACTCTTATGTACATACTCTACAATTGCACCGTCTAGACACCCAACAAAGATGGCCGCTCTGTGTAAACCCAATGATGCCCTGTCCGAATAGCATTTTTATCAAACTCTCAAACCAATCTTTGATGTTGCTCATAATTATTATTTCAACCATTTTGGCAGTGTATATACGATAAAGTCATGGTACACATAACGACGACGTTAATACACAAATCTAACTTTCCAACGTCCTTTTCGAAGAGATACAGGGAACAATTTCATGGAAATGCTAGTTTTGATGCTTAAGACGATCGATCTTCATTTCATTACGTTGAAAATAAGAATGAGTGTCCTTAAACTAACCAAAAACCGATTGCTTAAGACCCAAGTCGCAGCATTGTCAATCACCAAGTGCGAACAGAATTGAGAAATACGTTTACTTTTCAGCAATCTGTTCCTGCAATTATAGTGCAGGGAATTAGCACTCACCGTTTAAAGGCCATGTACAACATCGGTAACAAACCAAAACAACACTTTCAGGGTATGAAGATGGTACTTGTAGAAACACATTGTAAAAACATTTCCGCCTGAAATGGTGAATTTATCCAGAAAGGGTAAAACCGAACACTAAAAACATCTGGGCTGATCTTGGCAAGATCAAAAATCCTTCTTCGGTTTTTTGCTATTTTCTCGGGACTCAGAAGTCCGATTGAGCTCATATTTTCACAGGCTTATTATTATTTCATCATACATGCTGGATAATAGACAAAGTGTAAATGCTGTTATGTCATCTTTACCAACGTTGTACAAATCCTTAAAGCGATGCATGCCTTGTTTATGCTGCGTCATCAAATTCTTCGATTGGTGAAAACTCTGCAAAATAAATGACCACGCCCTTGTTTCTCCTATACACTGTGTGCGGTCCCCACACTGGTTCCCACGCAGTATTACAATAAAATAATACGAAGAGTGAGCACCAGTTGCACGAGCGGGAGACTAGCTATGATTACTCCTCAAAAGAGCAACATTTTATCCATAAATACATTGATACATTAATATTCAAATAAATAGGAAATCTTTTATAATCATAAATTAATATATTTATCACAAACACTATACTGCTGATAATTATTCCACTCTGCTTTCACACATCAAATAAAGTTACAATCAAATTTGACCATACTCTTAATAATTATGTTACATACTTTAAAAATATTCTACAGACATCAAAAATACTACTCGACATCAAAAAGCTGTTCAGTTAACAAAAAAGGAAAACAAAGTCTGTTTTGTATAGCACGGGGTTCACATTATGTGACAAAACATTGTGCGAAACACAGCCGACGGCTGTTTCCAGCGGCGATGATTTATTCATACGCCTCGGATAAAATCTAATACAATATACGTCGAAACGAAAGGAAATAAAAAAAAACCTAGAATTTTCATTTGGTTTACAACTTATACACCCAACAAACACACTTCCTTGCAAACGAAGCGGAAACATTTGACACATTCAAACTATGTACAATAGTATTTGGTCCGATGTCACAGATATATCACTTGTTGAACGGGAGAAAAACGTTACTAAAATAGCTGAATATATATATTTTACTTTTCATTTTAAAGTTTAAATTTTAAGACATGGCTTAAATATTGAGGATGAAATACGGTGACAAATTCATTGGCTGATCTTGTATTAAAAAAACACGTTCAGCAATTGGTTTTAATCGTAGTTTCCAAATCTAAACTTCGAGAGGGCGGGGTTGTAACTAATGACACCGAAAAGGATATGAACAGACAACACATTCAGATTTTCGACCTTGCTATGTCAGGGTCTTTTCCAAAAAGTCCAAATTTTCTGTGTGTTTTTCTGAAATGAAAGCCCAATCACCAGATTGTCTATAAAGGGAGTCAGGTTGGCGTAGCAGTTCTTTCCTCGCCTTTCACCTCTGGCGGGCCGGGTTCAAGTCCGGCTCGGTCCACAAGTGGATCGGGTTTTCAGTCCCTCATACCTGATTCTGTGGATTTTACCCAAAATATTACTCCAACTGTAAACCTGTATCTTCTTCTCATCATCTTTCCATAAAACTTTTCATCAGGCTTTCGAGCTACAGTGCCTACAGCACATTTGAGGAATAATTGGTTTCATTACCAGAAATAAATAATGGTAATAATGAAGAGAAATATGCAAAGGCCGATTTGACAAACCTCGACTTGGGCTCCGGCTACGTCTCCGGCTCAAACAAAAACGAAGCTTCACCTTTAATGAAAAGCAACGAGCCAGAGCCTCAATCGTACATAAGAGTGTGAACCTTAGCCAGAGCCACAGTCGATGTTCCACAAATAAATGAATATCAGGGGACCGTAAAAATTATTATTATGATGTACTATAGCGACCTTGTCCTTGCATTACGCGTATGCCACTGTAATATGGATGGCGTTGCAAACACGGATGAATGAACGGACATCACACCGTGTCTAGAGACATTTCCCCCCCAGTAAAGTCACTAACGAAAGGGTGTCCCCACCGCTCCATAACGCCTCCATATAACACTCACATCCGAGAACAGAAGGCATCAAGTCAAACTGACTGGCCGAAAAATAAAATTCCCTGCTAGCCTATAGATAATAATAATAAATCATCTTGCAAAAAGTGGGTCACAGCACAAATCTGGAGGCTATGCTTTTGTAAACTTGGCGTGTATTTTAGTCCAATACTGGGTCATAGCATAGATCTTGGGGCTGTACATTTTAAACTTGGCGTGTATTTTAGTCCAATACTGGGTCATAGCATAGATCTTGGGGCTGTACATTTTAAACCTGGTGTGTATTTTAGTCCATCGGTGGGCCAGACAAGATCTTGAAGCTTAGTCGTCAAGCTTAAGCTGTCGGGGTTTTATCAGACGGAAATTCATAAGTCGGATAATGCATGGAGATTAAATGGGAGTGTAAGGAAAAAATGTATTAAATGGGTGCTTATTATTTTCTTCTTTCGGCACGTTTACGTTTGTACTCATGTGCACGTGAACGAAAAAAATACATATGGGATTTTTGCCAATTACATTATCTTTAATCTAACTCCCCAAAATCTAAAACATTTGCTTTTCAAAAATTGTGGATGGAAATGATATAGGGAAATAATAATTACGATACAAAAGTGCTAGACTTTAATAGCGGAGTGCTCTGGCCTTTATAGTGATATGGCTTGCCGTACTAAAGATCTTGTGGTCAATCTACAGATTGTGGGTTCGAATCCTGCCATGGGCTAATGGTGCTTGCGTCCTTGGGCAAGACACTTTGTCACATATTGCTCCTCTTCACCCAGGTGTAAATGGGTACCTGTGAGGGTAGAGATGGCTTTGTGTGCTTGGTTAGCCCTACGCGCTTTGCAGGCAGCTGCGGACTGTATTCTCACCAGGGATCTGAGATTGTTTCAGGAATGTAAATGGGGCCCGATGACAAGTGATACTTATAGTGTAAAGTGTTGTGATACCACTCTTGTGTAAGAATGATATATAAGTACCTAAATTATCAATAAATTATTATTAATACCAGTCAGAATATATAAGTTGTTGTGTATGTATTTGAACTCACGAGAAATGATTCCTATAGTACTGCTGTTAAAACGAATTTAAAAATTCATTCATAATCGATTTCCATATCATGCAGAGATCATCAGCAGTACAATCTTCACGGAGTCAAAGCAGTATCCCGAACTAAGGAACGAGACCGCGAATATTGATGCGTTTTCGAATGCAAAATCAATGACATTCGGGCCAACGGATGAAATAAGAACCGTAAATCATACATGGACATGCGTAACGGACGGCTCGACCGAAATCTGCGAGTTTGTAAACACCACTTCAAGCATTGACGTCAGCAAACTTTTTTTTGTCCAGTCTCTTTTCATTGCAAGGAGATTTTGGTTAGGCAGTGTTTGTGCCATGTTTGTGAGGTCACTCGACTTCAACCCCCGACCGGATCTAATTTTTGTGTGTGTATGTCCGATTGATCGCCAAGTGAAATCGCAAACAGGTCAATGTACAGCCAGGTCTGTAACTGACCTTTTCCGGTCCTACGGATAGCCGGAATTGGCGCGATCCGACTAATCCGAAGGATGATCTGATTTTTCATCGCCGTGCTTAATTAACGGGCTTTTTCTTAAAACGCAATTTATTCTGGGCGTTCCGGCATTAGGACGAGCACAGAGCGTGGCGGTGCTTGTAATTTTGCTCTCAACTTTAAATCGTCTTTTTGCGTGGGAAGTTGGCTTTAAATGTACGGTGCGCTAAGCGAGTAATATGCCAAGGTTATTGAGATGAAATTGCTCTACGACCCAGTTAGCCGTTTGACCTCTAATGGCTGGTTTTAATACGTTCATCACGCATTTATCTCATATCCACTTGCACCATCCTCTTAAATCAGCATCTTTGTATCCTCTCTAGGTAATATCATACTTCGGTTTTTGTCAAAGTACTACAGATTCATGGGCAAAAATATCAAGGATGATACAGTAAAAGTGTGAAATTGTCACTCCCATTGATACGGTGCCCACTTTTTGAGAAAATAGTGAACAATTGCCACAATATTTCCTAAGTCTTTTCTCTGATTTTGGTCACTGGTTTTACTTTGTTCCGGGTAAATACAGCATTATATGCAGAAATATTTTACCGCAAAGTTTCTACCATCACCATCTATACCCTGTAAGTTATAGGTAAATCTGTGAAGATTTCTGTTTCGGTATGCTACCAAAGTATGATACTACCTTTAACACCGTTTGTATCAGGCAAATGACTCCACCTCCCACTCTCAGAATAGCATCAGACCCCGCCCCAACCAACTATTTCTTCGTATTGGCGACGTGAACTAATACGCAATCGCCATTTCAGACCTGGAGTCAATTCCATAGAGCTGCTTATTAAGCACCAACATTTACTTAAGCACCGAAACCGTTGGTAAGTAAAACCAGGATGCCAGCGAAAATTCCATGTGAATGTTATGCTTAGTAAACAATGGTCAAATACAAGTCAAAAGCAGTAAACATCACATGGAAATTTGGTTTGTTAATCCTGTTTGATTAAGGAAGACTTTTCATGCTTAAGCAAAATTTATGCTTAAGCAGCTCTATGAAATTGGGCGTTGCACATCATCCTTCTCTGCGACTCCATTACGATGGGAGAACGTGACATGAGAGCACATGAGAAATAGATACACGGAACATACATATCCAACTCATTAACCCAAGGCTACATAGCCCAGATACATCATTAATTCTTCTCGTATAATCGTCCATGGGGCTAACCAAAGGGGGTCTAAAAATGTTTCCCCCTTTCTTTCGGCAGAATTCGTCATTTACCAAATTGCCATTAAATCTCTCGTTTTTTTTATACTCTCTCTATCTCTCTCTACCAAATTCAACCTAATCCTCTTCTAGTAATATAACCTTCGGCTATTCTTAGTGGAATCCCTTAAAAGAGCTGTTCTTTCCAACCTGGATTAAATTTAAAGAAGGTAGATAAAAATAACCCTTTGTTCGTTCAACCCTCACTTAACTTATACATCTCATTATGTCTTTCTGTATTTTTCCAGCGTTTGCCCTTTTTTGTCCAACAGCCATAACCTTTACTATAATTATGCTCATAACCGTGTTCACCACGACCTCGCGTTTAATGCACGCTGTTTTCTCCACGTTAAATTACAAAACCTATTGATTTTGTTGACCTTCTTTATACCGTTTCATTCTTCAATTACTTCCCTCCTTTTTATTCAGATATTCTCCCCCCATCTCCGTTGTGGTACGATCCGCATGCAATTAGGCATTGCCGTATTTCTACATCCGCTTCATTTCCCGCCAATTATCGGCCACAATTTCACAATATTCCTTTTCACTGCATGCAATGACCGTCCAACCGTTTTTTTCCAATTCATCCTGCCGTCCTTTCATGCTCGCACTCTCAATGTATGTATGAGTACCTTCACCGCCGACGTATACATGTATAACGACCGTTCACATTTGGCATTATTCAGGAAAAGGTGACGAAATTGGGGCATTGAGCTTTCTGCTTTGTTTACCCTTTTTCCTTAACGACAGACTTGAGATGACTAGTAGTGCAACCCCCCCCCCCCTCTCCCCCGCCCGGAACTTGACCTTAAAGGTATAGGCCTACCTTCACTATACAACCATACTGAAAGCCAGATTGTTTAAAGGTTTACTGTAATGAAAACTCATGTGAAGTTAAATGCATCTGTATTGTTATAAAACTCAACCTGTCTATCATTGTTTATACAAAAAAAATATTGTATATATAAAAACAACCCCAGTATTTTAGATCCATAAATTAGCACCCCACTTTTCGCTACGGAAAATCTTGCTTACGTCACATGCAGAACGCCACGCAGTATACTGTGTGGCGAGCCTATACTAGTTCTGTAGGTGACGTCACACGCTATTGATGCGTTGATCGGTTCCAAGGAGGACTTTTTGGGGGGCGGGGCATACATGTACTGATTTTGTAACTTTTTTACTTTTTTGTCAATAAAAGTAAGCACTTACATAATCATATGAATTTATATAGTAATTGATAATGTATTAAGCAATAATTTTAAGGCGTTTTCACCCCTTTCCCAATTTTGATTACAGTAAACCTTTAAATATGTTGTCGGCATGAGTTCGAGTAATTTGCCTCTTTTATTTTCCCTCGTCACTTTCTCTTCTTGGTCCCAATCGCCAATTTCAATCGCAATCTCCTTCTCTCTCGCTCTCCCTTCTTATTTTGGATTCCTTCTCTCTTAAAGGTTACATCATACTTTGGTTTTTGTCAAAGAAATACAGATTCATGGGCATAAATATCAAGGCAGATACAACGACAGTCATCTGTGAAATTTCCAGTCCCTTACGGTGCCCACTTTTTGAAATAACAATGAAAAACGCCCAAGGGGTTAAAAAAAAGAATATTTTCACCGTTATCTTTGATATTTTTATATCAAATCTTATATCAAATCAATATTGCTTTTGGTCATTGGTTTTACTTTTTTCGTGAATAATACAGCATATCTGGAGGAAACACTTGGATGGTATGTTTCTACCATCGCCATCTCTATACCCTGTAAGTTATAGGTAAATCTGTCAAGATTTCTGTTTCGGCATGCTACCAAAGTATGATACTACCTTTAACATACATCATCAACACGACACCTTGGCTCATATCTCGCAGTATGTGCTCGTTACGTACTCGCCCAATCAAAATTTGCCTCCACCCGCATGCATAGTTCACATACCTCTTTAAAAAAGAAGATTGCCTAATTATTATCACACGCGTGCGTTATCAAGATCTTCAAAGCTTTAATCACTTCCCGTTTCGCCACTTCGCATATACCGATTTCCTGTTCCGTGCAAGAGTTCTTATCTTTGCCGCTCTCTCGATGTTCCTTTTAAGGTGGGAATTGCTCTATACTGTCTGGGCTATTTCAAATCTGAGTACAAAACACATTATCTGCAATGTTATAATTGATGGGGATAGCAGTGGCCGATTTCACAAAACAATAAGATTGATCTTAAATGTAAATCATTCGCAATTGCTTAAAAGTTATATCATACTTTGGTTTTTGTCAAAGAAATACAGATTCATGGGCGAAAATATCAAGACAGATACAGCAACAGTCATCTGTGAAAATTTCAGTTCCATACGGTGCCCACGTTTTGACAAAACAGTGAAAAACAGCCACAGTATTTCCTAAGTCTTTTTTTTTTATCTTTTAAAAGATCAAACAGATTTTCGGTCGTTGTTTTACTAATTTCTGGATAAATACACCATTTCAGACGGAAACATTTTAACGGTATGTTTCTACCAACACCACTTTCTTACCCTGTAAGTTATACGTAAATCTGTGAACATTTCTGTTTTGGTGTCTTACCAAAGTATGATACTACCTTTAAGCTAAAGTTTTCACAGGTTTATCATTTCATATAGGCCCTACATGCTGGATCAGACAAAGTATGAATGTTGTTCTGTGACCTTAACCAATCATGTATTATACATGTAATGGTATAGCAAATGATATTGATACAACCCACCAATTTACAGAAAGATTCACCACATTAGGGACAAACTAGCAAATACAAGCACCATCACATTTGCGTCAGGTAACTGGCTTCTTTCTTTTTTTCCATACGCATCCATCACCATTCACTTCAGCTGTCGCTCACTCACGATTCGCCAAATTCGATTTTTGTTTTTATTCCACGTTTTTCAACTCCCCTCAACATCTTCACACTGAAATGCCGAGTGCAATTGGGACTTGAAATTGTAGCCAGAGCCGCAGAGCCGCCACAAGGGCCGACGACATGACACAAGCAAAACAAAAACCCAGTCTGTTTATCAATAATTGAATAACCCAAGGTATAGGACATATTTATACCAACATTCCTATACACATCTTTCTATATTGGACTGTTGTATTTCATTTTCATCCAAGATACAGTTGTACCGCCAGAAATTACGACGGTAAGACAGTATGGCAAGACTGAGCGTCAAGCCGATGATCAAATTAAATGAAATTCGTAGGTAGATAAATATTATTTTAGCTCTACGGATGGACCGAACGAGGATGGGGGGCCTGGACGCGAAAATCCCCCAAGTGCTGTTACAACCCTATACCATCAGCTGTTGCTGTGATGCGGGTTGAACAGCCGCGAGGCTTTTGTAGCCAAGTAACGGAATAATCGGCTTTGGATTTTTTTCCTTCCAATTTTCGTGCCAGCTCGGCCGAGAATTGAATTTACCCCACTTGTGCGTTGGCAATGTTTTGTTTCTGTTGTGGGGTGCTTATTTAGTATCGGAAATATACGCCGCTGATTTGAGGAACGAAAAGAAATAGCGGCGGGTTAGTTGATGGCTAGTTTCTAGTCCTGTTTTATGACTTGATTTGTTGATTAGAGCTCCGTGTGAACACAAATCTCTTTGAACTTGCAAAGTACCGACAGGGGTGTTTTTTGACATCGTGCCGGTGTGCGAAGGACTAAAACTCCCATGCAAAGGCTTTGCTCTCTTCTTGTTAAAAATCTTCCTTGGGAAGACCCTCAATATTCGGAAGATTAAATGCAAATAATGGAATCTTGTTCTGTTTGCTCTATTGGCGCTACCTACAATCCCTCATCCCCTCCCCTTCTCTCACTCTCTTTGTCCAGCATTAGTCCTCACGGCAGCACTGGGTCGCTTATTGGCAAGGATTGGGTCGGTGCAGATTACAGTGTGAGAATTGCAGTCAGCCAATATTTAAAGCTCGGCGGATTAGTTTTACCTTAGGAAACGAGAATGAAACATGCTCGGAACAATAGCGAGCAGCGTGGGTGATTAGAGACGGATTCACGGGGGACCTGCCCTCAAGATGAAGCCCTACATTTCCCGTAAGATGTTTGCGTCTAAAGGCATGTATGCCATTGCTCTATTCATGCCGAATGACGGACTCCTGCATCCCGAACCTACGTTCCCTGTTACTGTAACATTTCCTAAAATTTCGGAAACCTCTAGGGAATAATAACCGCGAAAGCATTGACGAAAAACATGTCCCATTAGGTTGGCATACACAGTTCACCCCTTGCCTTTCATCTCGGGGACCCTGGTTCGAATCCTGTCGGGAGCATTGCGTGAATGAGGCTATCGTCCCTAAGTATCGCACCGCACAGGTTTTCCTTAAATTGTCTGCAGTGTTTTCCACTTCCATGTGAACAAGTCGAACTGACATGTCTTTGCATGTTATACCTATCCATAGGCTCGTGACTAAGTTCACGTTTGTAAGGATTTATGGGTTTCTAACCTGAATATTAATCAAATAAAAATGGAAATGTGTACCCAAATGCCATCTGGGAAAAACTACACACTTATTTGGAGAACTTCAAAGAGCCTCCTCTTTAAATTCTAGCGTGATCTGTCTGAGGAATACCAGTCTGGTTTGACAGTGTATACAGTAGGCGGCCCCGTCTGTGTTGTGCGGTGGGCGAGCGCCTACACTGCAAACAAGATAATCGAGTTTCCCTCCAAGTGCGCAACACTCATCAAAGGTTTGGTTTACACGGTGCATATATGGCATCGTCCTGAACCATTGATCAATAGGGTCCCCTTTCGTGACAAGGTTGTGAAGAAGAAATCTTCGCGGCCGGAGTGCGGGAGTCCGATGCAATTAGACCGCGAATTCGTGCACCGGCAAGTAAAAAAAGAAAGACGAAGATGAAAAAAAAAGGACACCGCCGAGTTTCTAGTCGAATTTCCAGGCGTGGAAACGTTTGTAAGAACCCGGTTACACATTTAAGTCAGTCGAGATCAATTTCAAAGACTTTTTTTGATGGATTTATTAAGGGCAAGGTGTTTTTTGCCTCTTCTTCGACTTCTTTCATCTTTGTCCCCGAAGTTTATCTCCACATCTTTAGATGGAGCAACGATATGTACGGCCATTTTGCCAGATACGATCGTACGCGTACTGTACTAGGTTGAATGAATGATTATGAACAGCTGTGTATTATCGACATACGCCGGCAGCTATATGCATAAAAGGGCTATCCCGAAGTAATAAGCCATAGGAACTAGAATAACCGTATTCCGTGGATTTTACTGGCACATATACCTAAGTGAATTCGTATAGGTTTATACTACTGTTCCCTCTCGAAACCGGTACAATTTCTGGCAATTTCACCGCAAATAATGTACAAATTACCCGTACACACCGTATATAAAATCACCGGCCCCTATTGTGAAAATGAACCATTACTGCCATTTAATTATGGACCGAAACGAGTTGAAATTGGTTCCCTTCCGCCATTGATTCTGCATCCGTCATTTTGTGAATGCCGCGCTTATGTCATGGCCTCCCGCTCTTCCGACTCATTCAGACGGTTCGGAATTAATTTCTCAGCGTAAAGAAAATGATGCTTCGTTGACATCAGGTACAAGAAATACATTTCCGTGGCAGCACAAAGGCTGATAACAAAAGAATATGATGATTTTTAAAATCTGAGGTTGTTAAGATTTGAGGTTTACTAATGTCGGCATAAGACTTTGTATACCAATGGTACACTGGGGTCGATTTCACGAAGCCCTACGATCGATCGTAACTCCAGTTACGAATGATAACCCATCGTAGAGGCATAACCTACGTAGGACTTTAATGCATCATAATTAGTCCTATGACTGATAACAAGTTACGACGAGTTTGGTGAAATCGACCCCTGATTTGATAATGCAGATCAAAAATCCTTTGGGGAAAAAAAATCATTTTCATTGTCGTAACAAAACGTGAAATACCATGCCGTGCCGTACAGAAAGGGTCACGTGGGCACCAGTGAAAATTTTCCCAGCGTTCGGCGACCTTTCGAATCGGGCACCAACCTAAGATCCGTTTGACATTTCAGTGCGGATGATGTGACTTTCTTCTGTCTTCTAAAATTCGATCCCATGAGTATTTGTGAGGATAGTGTGCAGTGACTCCTAGATTTTGGGATCGGTAAAAATTGCAAATCTTATTTACCCAGGCTTTGATCATGGGGCAACGTAGCAGAAAAAAAATACAGTTTTAACATCGTTTTGAAAACCCAGATATGCAAATTTATAAAGCAATCATTAGGCTACAGAATGGTTGGCATAACACGCACACCTTTAGAGAGGGGAAAACTACAATGCACTATTTTTCCCCGTGTTTTCCAGTATTGCTCGATTTTCTTAAACTACAGACTGGTTTTGGATGGTTATCATACAATCTACGAAATGGAATACCATATTATTGAAATGAACCTTGTATTATAATGGGATGGCGAGAAGTGTAGACACCTCGTACGTTCTGTAGGAACCATGAGGGTCGTGTTGAACTTCCCTCTAGGTCGTGGGCTTCCTCCAAACGAAGAATCGTTCACGTTGAGCTTTTCTATACACAAAATCGGATATGAAAATGCACTCTTGGTTAAAGGAGAGATTTAAACACAAACGCACACACCTCGTCAGCAAGATGTGATCCTGTCGAATATATACTCCACTCGAGGCATGCTGGATGGAGATGTCACCTCCATTGCAGACAGGTTCTGGTTGACCGTAGTGGTTGCCTTGCGCCCGTTCGTGTAGGCTACGCTACTCTCGATGCTGCTCCTTGGGCTGTTAGAGTTGAGGAGTTCAGCCTTCCGCTCTTGCAGTTTCTTGATGATGAAGTTAAAGCCCAGGAGTCGCTTGAACGCCACGCGGAAGTCCCGGTTGAAGATGCTGTAGATGATGGGGTTCAGGGTGGAGTTCAGGTACCCTAGCCAGGTGAGGGTGCTCAGCAGGGCCGGCGGTGGGTTGCACTGTGAGCCGCATATGGGCGTGATGATATTCAGGGAGAAGAAGGGAACCCAGCAGATGAGGAACACGCCCATGATGATGCCCAGGGTCACGGCGGCCTTGTGGTCCGAGGCAGCCTGGTTGCCGTGACAGTACGAGTCCGGGTTGTCAATCTTTCCCAGCCGTCCCATTCGAGCGTTCCTTACTCGCTCTCGAACGGCGCTGAAGATTCGCGTGTAGATGGCGATCATGACCACACAGGGTAGGAAGAAACTGATGGTAGACGACACCACCGCGTAGGTTGGGTTCAAATCCAACATGCAAATGTAAGAGTTACTCTGAACCAGCACCTCATCCGGGGTAGGCGTTGGTCTGTTAGGCGCCTTAGCCGCGGCACCGAGTTCCTTGTGGAGACCGAGCTGGATCGGTAGAAATGACACCAGCGCCGATAAAATCCAAACCAGAGCAATGGCAATCACAGCTCGGCGATTAGTGATCCATCGATAGTAGGCGAAGGGTTTCTTGATATGCAGATAGCGATCCACGCTTATAGCACAAATATTGAGAATGGAAGCCGTGCTGAACATGACATCAAAGGAAATCCAGACGTCGCAGAACTCCAGACCAAAGGCCCAGTAACCGAGTAGGTCGTTTGCCATGCCGAACGTCATAACAAGAAAAGACACCAGCAGGTCTGCCATCGCCAGCGACACGATGAACGAGTTACCGGTCTTGCGGAGTTTGTCCTCCGTTGCCACTGCAACGCAAACCAAAACATTTCCCACGATCGAAAGGACGATCAGCGTTGAGAGCACGAGGGCGATAATGACCGTTTCGGCCACCGTCAAATATTCGCCAGACTCGGCCGAAGACTCGTTGAGACTTCCCTGGAGTTTATAGCCGGCATCGTGTGCGACGACTCCGGAATATCCACCATCGGTGAGGTTATATCCAATGCTGGAGTTCGACATGGAGTTATTGGGGAGAAACCCCGACCAAGTGTCCGCACCCACCGCTTTGAGGACCGGCGTAGGGGTCTGCCGGAGTTGCATATTTCAGCCTCCACACATTCAGTCGGTGTTTTACTGTCGATGACTTGAATAGCGTCTTTCTACTAAAGTGTCTCGAAGTTCACTTCAGGGCTTTGCCACTGGCAGAATTCCTCTAAATCAGAAGAAACCAAGTTTAAGCGACAGCTAGCTATCAACTGTATCGCAGGAATGTAATTTACAATATACTAAGGACTAAAAATATACTCCTTGTGCTGCGTGCGTCGGATTGTTCCATAATGTTACAGTTGGCGAGAAGCAGTTAGAAGACGTGTTAGGTATCCGACCAGGTCGTGTATTCATAGCTCCTCCGTTAACAATCGGAATGGCGATGACGGGTTCCCCTGCTGCCGGCCCACCGCACCACCTGGTGTTGCTTCCCCCAGTGCGGCACGGGTAGCCATCAAGTCAAATAATTGCCCTGGCGGGATATGAAGTTGGGACGCCCAGCCGTGGTTTCGCACCCTCACGCTGCAGCAGTCAGAGTCACCAAAAAAAAAAAAGCAGCCACCACGCGCTTTGGCAGCTGATTCGCCACCGAATGCTCGGTCAAGTCTGGTCTTTGACTTACCGCCTCATCATCCGTGTACTTTTTCCCCTCCCTCTCTCCACCTCTCTCACTCTCTTTCTCTCTCGTCCAGTGCAAGAAGAATTCCTCCGCCTTCCACGTCGTCTGTGTCATCACGTGCGTGTGTCGGTGATGTACGAGGGCACCGCCTCCCTGGGAACAGTGGATCAATGTAGCTGGCTGCTTCGTCGCGAGGACGCGTGAGACAGGATCGATACCATACACAATCGCCTCTACCGAGTCCCTGCACAGCAGTGACGGTGACCAATAACGCACTGACGTAAAAAGCAAGACCCCCTCTTCTTAACGCCACCAGTAAACCACCGCCTACATTCTGCTGTCCGCTGCCTCACAATAACAACTCCGAAATCGAATGAGAATTTTATTTCAATGTTCTGACTCCCTCTCTCCCTATCTATCTCCTTTTATTTGGGATGAGCGTTGGCGTATAGGCAACTGGCTATATAGAGTCATAACATTATAGTGTCATAGCTATGTTTAAGACTAGCACAGATACCGGCTTGACGCACCAAATTGGATGGCTTCACAGCTGTTTCGCAAGCCTTCATTAACATGCTACATTTGATTATACCAAATCGCAGCAAGTCA